>JALIGW010000055.1:262500-792500 GCA_023053685.1 Diadophis punctatus similis | reverse complement strand
GAGTTGTTGGATATGAGATAGGCGACAAATTTTATTAATAAATAAATCTCTGGTTTGGCTTCTTTGAAGGAGACGTGGATGATGCTCCCAGGAGTTGTAATTTTGGCAGTTCGTCCAGATATTCCTGGTGATTATTTGATTATTGATTATTTGCTCCCGAGTACGGAGGAGGGCAGAAAAACGTCATCCTTCTTGGATGACTGAGCCCAAGCGATTTAGAAGATGGGGGAGCTTCCACATGAGTTGTTTGCATGGGTCCTGGGTTGATTCTTCACTTCTGGGTCCTCTCGTTGTCTGAAGTGATTTATTCCAAAGCTGATTTTTCCACCGCCATCCCTGGAGCTCTGCAGAGCTGGTAGGAAGAATCAGAATCAGAATAGAGCTGGAAGGTACCTCAGAGGTCTTCTAGTCCAGCCCCCTGCTCAAGCAGGTGATCCTATACCATTCCAGACAAGGGACTGTCCGGTCTCTTCTTAAAAACCTCCAGTGATGGAGCAGCCACAACTTCTGGTGGCAATTTCTGTTCCACTGGTTGATTGTCCTCCCTGTGAGGAAGTTTCTCCTTAATTCCAGGTTGCTTCTCTCCTTGTTTAGTTTCCATCCATTGCTTCTTGTTCTACCCTCAGGTGCTTTGGAGAATAGGTTGACCCCCCTCGTCTTTGGAACAGCCCCGCAGATATTGAAATGCTGCTATCATGTCCCCCCTAGTCCTTCTTTTCTCTAGACTGGCCAAACCCAAATCCTGCAACAATTCTTCATATATTTTTATCTCTAGGCCTTTGGTTGCTCTTCTTTGCACTTTTTGCAAAGTCTCAACATCTTTCTTGTAATGTGGTGATAAAAAGTGGATGCAGCATTCCAGGTGTGGCCTTACTAAGGCTTTACAAAGCAGGATTAAGACTTCACCTGCTTTTGATTCTACGAGTCTGTTTATACAACAGGGTGAGGAAGGGTGAGGCCATTTTCCCACCGAATAGATCCCTTGTCCAATTCTGTCCAAAATTTTGAGTTTCAGCCTCTCTACTAAGTGGAATGCTAGCTTGGCAGCTTGGCGACTTCTGTTCAGTAGCTCAATAGAACAAACAGCCAGTGTTTCCCACAAAAGAGAATATCTGTAGTTCAGAGTCGAACTACGGAGCCCATGGTGCTCTCTGACCTGGGATCTTTGCTTGCAGATGTTCTGCTATCTGACTAGGTAACGTCATTGGTGTGAGTGGTGTGAGGGTTGCACTGATGGGGTTACATTTGCAAGCAAGCAACTCAGCTCAGAGAACACCAAAGAGTCCACCTGTGGGTTTAACTGCTGTATTTTTGAAGAAAAAAAGTTTTTCTTTCCGCAATTTCTCTCAGCCAATTCCACTCTATAGAAAAGAGAAGGGATTCAAATGAACAAACTCTTTGCTGAAATCAAGCCCACATAATTCATTTCTTCTATTAAGAAAACTATCTAGTAAGGAGGGAGGGGAGGGAGGGAGGAAGGAAAGAAGGAAGGAAGGAAGGAAGGAAAGAAGAAAGAAAGAAAGAAAGAAAGAAAGAAAGAAAGAAAGAAAGAAAGAAAGAAAGAAAGAAAGAAAGAAAGAAAGAAAGAAAGAAAGAAAGAAAGAAAGAAAGAGAGAGAGGGAGGGAGGGAGGGAGGGAGAGAGGGAGAGAGAGAGAGAAGGGCAATGCAGCAAATCTTATTCTAGACCCATGATGACGAACCTATGGCACGCATACCATAGGTGTCATGCAGCGCCCTCTCTGTGGGCACACAAGCCGTCACTCCTAACCCTGACCCTGACCCAGTTCAGCTCTGCTGCACATGCGCACACGCCTCCCGCCAACCAGCTACTCGTTGGGTCTCTGCCGCGCATGCGTGAGGTGGGCCATGTGGGGGGAGCGCAAGCATGCGTGGGGGGCACGCATGTGCAGGGGACGTGCATACATTGCATTTTGGGGGTTCGGGGGCACGCGCGCATTTGCACACACATGCATGCACTTTGGGCACTCGGTCCAGAAAAGGTTAGCCATCACTGTTCTAGACAAATCCATACTGGTCTCTAATTAAAAAAACCTTTGTGTTTGAAAATAACTGCTTATCTTTTAAAAAGAATCTTTATTAAAATTCACAAAACAAATAGAAAGAAAGATAATAGGGGAATGGGTGAGAGAAAAGGAAGGAAGAGATATTACCAATAAAAAGAGAAAAAAATAAAGCAGTGGCTTCCAACTATTTTGGGTGCAGTAAAATACAACCTCAACTTTTTACTTTACGTATTTAACAAATCCTAGCCGTTTCTAGAGTCACCAATTAAGGTCATCATCAAAATCCCAAATCAAAGTTTCATGGTTTTTTTTCCTATTTTGAGAATTTTAAAAAACCTGCTTATTTTGAAACACCGTCTAAGTCAGTGATGGCGAACCTTTTTTTCCTCGGGTGCCGAAAGTGCATGCACGCGCGCTATCATGCATGCGCGAGTGCCCACACCCATAATTTAATCCCCAGGGAGAGCGAAAACGGCCTCCCCCACCCCCCTGGAGGCCCCATGGAGGCTGGAAATGACCCATTTCCCAATTTCTGGTGGGCCTGGTAGGCCCATTTTTCACCCTCCCCAGGCTCCAGAGGCTTCCCTGGAGCCTGGGGAGGGTGAAAACGCCCCCCTGCCCCTCCCCGAGGCCCTCCAGAAGCCAAAAACACCCTCCGTGTTTTTGAGAGCCTCCGTGCGAGCACAGAGCCTCCGTGCGAGCCGAAAATCAGCTGGCCAGCGCACACATGCATGCTGGAGCTGAGCTAGGGCAACGGCTCGCGTGCCAGCAGATATGGCTCCGCGTGCCACCTGTGGCACGCGTGCCATAGGTTCGCCATCACTGGTCTAAGTTCTCCTCTTTCATGCTGAGAGATGTAAACTCCTGGGATTGCATTTTGATCTGTTCTTTGCAATATGGTTTTGCACCACATGAGGGCGTGTGTTTCCAATTGTGGTGTGGGAATAGAATAGAATAGAATAGAATAGAATAGAATAGAATAGAATAGAATAGAATAGAATAGAATAGAATAGAATAGTTGGAAGGGACCCTGGAGGTCTTCTAGTCCAGCCCCCTGCTCAAGCAGGAGATCCTGACCTATACCATTTCAGATAAGTGATTGTCTAGTAGTCTCTTCTTAAAACCTCCAGTGTCTGAGCACCCAAAGCGTCTGGTGGCAAGCTGTTCCACTTTTCCAATTGTTCTCCCTGTTAGAAAGTTTCTCCTTAATTCCAGGTTGCTTCTCTCCTTGATTAGTTAATGATTTTAATTCTTCTAGCCGGCTCCAATTCCTTTCCACTTCACAGGTTGAGGGTTGTTCCCCTCAAGACTGTGGTCGGGGGTCTCACAGACCCACCAATCACCCACTAGCCCCCTTTTGCATTCAATCCTCTTTCGGGGGGGTCTCCCCTTCTGCCTTCTTCTTCCAAAGGAAAAGTTTCAGAGATGCCCACCCACAGAGGATACACTGCCAGGATTTTGGGGGGTGGGGGCGGGGTCCTTTTCCTCCTACGCCCCCCCTTTTAAAGCATTTTCGACGAGACTTAACTTCTAATCATTCTTGCTGCATTTCTTTCCTTCCTAAAATCATGAGGGGTTTTTTAAGGGGGGGGATTTCTTTGGGATCCACAAAGAAGAGATTGCGAACCAGATGCGAGTTGTCACCTCTGGCTGACCCAATATATTCTGCATTCCCAAATGAAGATGGGCCGCGCAGTTGAGTTTTGCTGGGAGGGGGAGGGGATGTTCCAGGTTTTATCCCAGCAGGACAAATAATTCACAGGGCAGCCCAGGGCGGGTGGGCTGCAAAATTCGGATCTGCTCCTTCACAGAATAACAGAGTTGGAAGGGACCTTGGAGGTCTTCTAGTCCAACCCCTGCTCAGGAAGGAAACCCTATAGGATTTAAGACAAGTGGCTGTCCAGTCTCTTCTTAAAAGCCTCCACGGATGAAGCACCCAAAACTTCTGGTGGCAAGCTGTTCCACTGGCTAATTGTTCTCCCTGTTAGGAAGTTTCTCCTTCATTCCAGGTTGCTTCTCTCCTTGATCAGTTTCCATCCGTTGTTTCTTGTCCTGCCTTCGGGTGCTTTGGAGAAGAGGTAACAGTAACAGAGTTGGAAGGGACCTTGGAGGTCATATAGTCCAACCCCCCTGCTCACGCAGGAGACCTATACTAGGGATTTGAACTGCCGACCTTTCCAATCAACACGCTCAGTGTCTTAGCCACTGAGCCACCTAGTCAGGCTGGGACCCCCTCTTCTTTGGGGCAGCCCCTCAAATACTGGAACCCCGCTGTCTTCTCTTCCACCGCTTCTCGTGCTAACAGCGGAGACTCCGGTGAGGACGGCCAGGGGTCTCCTCAAGGCCGCAAATCGAAGAGCTGCTGGGGGCGGGACCCGGGGGTTTGAGCCCCGAAAGAGCCGGGCCAAGCAAGCGCCGTTGGCTCTTCCCAGGCTCCTTCCAGCCGCCGCGGAGCTGCCAGGACAGAGCCGGGGCTCGGACCGCCAGTTTTTCCCGCGGCGGCTCAAAGAGGAGCGGAAAAGAAGCGCGACTCCGCCCCGCCGCCAGATGTTGGGCCGGCAGCAGCCCAGCTGTTTCGGCGCCGCCGCGATGCGAGCCTCGGTTTCCAAAGCGGAGCAGCTACCGGGAAACTTACTCCAGAGTAATGTTAGCAATGAGCAGTGAGTAAGTTGTGAATATTGTTGTAAGCCGCCTACAACATCAATTGAACAAATAATGAGGAGGCTGTTGAGCCGATGGGTTTGAGTTACTTCGGAGTAAGTTTTCGTGGAGACTTTCTCTCCCGAGGAGGGGGGGAGCGAGCTCTGAGCTGTCACTGGGGGGACTTGGGGATTTTCCCCCTTTCTCAGCTTCCCCCACCTCACAGGGTTGTCGTTGGAGAGAAATCAAATGGGGGAGAGGCGGAGGCTTGGAGGAGGTCCGCGAGGAGAGGCAGACTAAGTGAGGATCCGTCCAGGGGAATCCGGAGCGGCACCTGGTTGGGCAAAGGGAGCGGAAAAGGCGAGGGGGATTTGGGGTACCCCACAATCCCCCCCCCCAGGCCACGATCCCCCCAGGCAGCCAAGGGTGCGCTTCGGTGGCCCCTGGTGTGGCTCCAGCCAATTGTCTAATTTAATGAAAAGAAGGACCAGGGGTGACATGATAGGATTCGAATTCTTTATTGGCCAAATGTTTTTGGACACACAAGGAATTTGTCTCTGGTTCAAAAGCTCTCAGTGTACATAAAAGCAATAAGTGATAAATCATGATCATAGTCACGGTATAAATACATTCATCATAAATCATAAGACACAACATAGGATACTAAACAAGAAACCAACATAAATCATAGTAGGATGCTAAATAAAGCAATATAAATCATAAGAGACAAGCAAAAAAGTTATAGTCGAAAGAAGATAAAGAGATAGGTAATAGGAAAGATTAGAAGAATAGTAATTCAGCCTTACTAGATTGATAGCAGTATTCCAGTATTTGAGGGCTGCCCCAAAGAAGAGGGGGTCAACTTATTCTCCAAAGCACCAAAAGGCAGGAGAAGAAGCAATGGATGGAAACTAATCAAAGAGAGAAGCAACTTGGAATTAAGGAGAAACTTCCTGACAGTTAGAACAATTAATCAGTGGAACAGAAATTGCCACCAGAAGTTGTGGGCGCTCCATCACTGGAGGCTTTTAAGAAGAGACTGGACAGCCATTTGTCCGGAATGGTAGCGGTTGACCTCCAAGGTCCCTTCAAACTCTTGTTTTTATGATGGCAGCTCCCACAGTTCAAACCAAGTATTTGCCACTCAGGGATTGGGGTTCCCGCTTCTTGTCAGTTCAGTTCAGTTCAGTTCTTGTCGGTGTGGCATCACTGGAGGTGTGGGGGGAGGGCCCAGGCCAGTCCTAACCATCTGGGCTTGGAGGTCACCCTCCCCTCCCCCTCCCCCCCCCCACCCAGGCTTCTTTACAAAAGAGGCACCTTTCTGGGTGGCCTTTTGCGTGGCAGGTGCCCTGTTGTGCTTCTGAGATGCCACAAGGGGGCAGAGGCAGCCGAGTTCTCCCTTGCTGGACTCCAAAAACTGCATTCAGAGATAGGCTGCACCAGAAGCTGGAGGCTTCACTCTGCCTCCCAGCTCTGTCCTTCCGGGGTCTGAGCATATGGGCGGTCCCTGCCTATGGTGCAGGGGAGGTCCAGACAGAGAGGAGGGGAGGGTGGGTGAAGATCATTAAGGACAGAAGTCATTTGTAGCAAATTGCAGAGAGAGCTATACAGGCAGGTGAGCCCACATTTCTCCTGTCCCACCCATCTTTTTTTTATTATTATTTTGAAATGAGCCCACATTTCTCCTCCCCACAATTCTTTAGAGTAGGTGGGCCTGACAGAAGGGAAAAGTTTCTGTGTTCCGTCATTGGTAGCTCTGCTGTTCATTGGATGCTTTTCGGAAGAAACTGTCAAGAGTCCTTGGTCCTCCCTGAGCTTGGTGGTTTTCTTGCAGACATTTCATTACCAAACTAGGTAGAAGGGAGTGGGGTTAGGAGGAGGAGGAGGAGGAGGAGGAGGAGGAGGAGGAGGAGGAGGAGGAGGAGGAGGAGGAGGAGGAGGAGGAGGAGGAGGAGCTCTCTGAGCTTGGTGGTTTTCTTGCAGACATTTCATTACCAAACTAGGTAACATAATCAGTGCTAGTAGGGAGGAAAGGTTTGCTCTGAGTTTATGTTCTAGTGTCTGGCCATGTCAGTATTAGTGAAGACGGTTTTGGAGATCCCTTGGTTGGACTGTTTATTTATTTTTTTAATATATCTTTATTAGATTTTCACATTTTACATATCACAATAGTTCTTCAAGCAGATCTACAGCCTTTTGTATACATTGATTTTGTATTTATACAGTTTATACATTATTTTACAATATTTTCTAGTTCTACATCTTCATCCCACACTTTCTCTTCAACTTTCTATCATCAATCCAATCATACCACTTTTCCCATATTCCATAATAATCTGAATCTTTTTCTTCTTTAAGTTCTGTTGTTAATTTGTCCATCTCCACGCATTCAAATATATTTTTTAATTGTCAGACTCTCCGTGGGTGTATTTTGGTTTCTCCAACATTGTGCATATGCAATTCTAGCAGCGGTTGTAATATGTGAAATCAAATGCTTCATATTTTTGTCATATTGTCTTTTAAATATTCCTAATCAAAAGAGGTTTGGGGTGAATTCTACTGTTAACCCTACTACTTCTTGTAACCAATTATGTATCCTCTTCCAGTATTTCTTCGCTTCCGGGCACAACCACCACATGTGAAAGAAGGTGCCTTGCTCTTTTTTACCTTTCCAACAGGTCGAATTTAAATTGGGGTATATGTGGTTGCACTGTTTATTGAGAGCTTGTTTGTCAGTTCCTTGATTGGGGTTCTGGTTTGTTGGCCTGGTGTGAATCTTGGAGCTCCTCTCTGCTGACCTGAATGTTGATTGCTGGTGAGGAGATATTTTGGTCTTTTTGCTCCCATTCTGGGGAACAAAGAATCTCTAAAACCACCCCCACCAACACTGATGGGGCAAGCCGCTAGAATATAAACGGAAAGCAAATCCCATTCCTCACGAGCACTGATGATGTTACCTAGTTTGGTCATGAAACGTCTGCAAGAAAACAACCAGACTCAGAGAGCACCAAGGACCCTCTCCGTTCAACCCTTTCCCTTTATTGAAGAAGCTTTGCCCTGCTTGGCTGAGGATCATGGGAGTCAGAGTCAAACCCCTCTGGGCATCATCACCTTCAAAAGAAGTGCCCAGGACAAGCCCCTATGGCACCGCAGGCATCGTGACTCAACCTGCTAATCAGCGCTGAGTGTTGGAGCTGCGACTCTATTGAATAAGCAAAGTTAGAAGCGACCTTGGAGGTCATCTAGTCCAATCCCCTGCTCAAGCAGAAGAACCCATATACCATGCCGGACATATGGTTGTCCAATCTCTTCTTTAAAACCTCCAATGTTGGAGCACCCACAACTTCTGGAGGCAAGCCAGTCCACTGATCAAGTGCTGAGATTTGGGGTCTCTTCCTGCCCCTCCTTCAGCCCCCCCAACTCACCCCCCCCCCCCAGTCCTGGGAGAAAAACAAAGTCGAGCCGTTCTGGAAACGGGGACCAAAAGTGATGCTCTTCCTCAATCCTGGCTCTGACCGTCTCTTCAGCAGGAAAGGAGCGTTTGGCCTTGAGCAACAGAGACAAACTCCGGATTGCGTGGGAATCTCAGGGCGTTTGTGTGTGTGTTGTTTTTGTTGTTGTTGCTTTAAAGCCAGGTTCTATTTTTCCTTTCTTTCCTGGGGGCACCAGATGGTTCTTTTGCCTTGGCAGCCTTTTGCTCTCCCTGCTAGGAAAGGAAGTGGAGGAAGTTTACCCCTTTTTCGGCTGGACCAGGACCAGAAAGGCCAGATAAATCAGCGCCTCTCCTGCTAGGAAAGGCGCCAGGGCAGTGAGCAGAAGAGGCTGGCCCCCCCCACCCCCCCACCCAGCAACATCTGCCTTTCCCCTGGCTCTCCAGCTTTCTCACGCTCTTTGCGACACCCCCAGATTAACACCCAAATGTGTGGGCCACAAGATTGTCAGGAGGTGGGAAACAACCGTTGGAGTTTGGGAGCCGAAGTTAGTTTTGCAAGATTGGGAACTCCGCCTTGGCTGCAGGAGTGTCGAGTTGCTTAGTCTGCAGTAAGACACAGAGAGAGAGAGAGAGAGAGAGAGAGGGAGGGAGGGAGGGAGGGAGGGAGGGAGAGAGAGGGGTGGGGGACTCACAAATTTGCACCTCTGGTTGAAGGTGTCCAGTTCGCCAAAGAAAAGGAACAAACACACACACACACACACAGAGAGAGAGAGAGAGAGAGAGAGAGAGAGAGAGAGAGAGAGAGAGAGAGAGAGAGAGAGAGAGAGAGAGAGAGAGAGAGAGAGAGTCAGAATATAGGCTGTCTCATCCCAGAACAGCTTGTGCCCTTGAGCTAGCTTGGCTGAGGTGGGTGGCTTCCCATCTTGCAGGAACCCGTTTCCATTGGTTGTGGGAATCAGGCCCACTTCATGGTTTATTGGTTTGGCATTTTGTGCCCTGTTTGTTTCTAGATCTGCAAGAGCAAAAAAGGAGACAAGGAATTCTCTCCCCGAATCTTACTCAGAACCAAAAAGGATCCTGGGAGATTGGAGGCTTCCAGCTGATGTTACCCCCTTCCAAATCATTAACAGAACAGTTGGAAGGGACCTTGGAGGTCTTCTAGTCCATCCCCCTGCTCAAGCAGGAGACCCTATATTATTCCAGACAGGTGGCTGTCCAGTCTCCTCTTAAAAGCCTCCAATGATGAAGCATCCACAACTTCTGGTGGCAGGCGGTTCCACTGGTTAATTTTTCTTGATATTAGGACACACAGTTCCATGTTGCTTCTCTCCTTGATTAGTTTCCACCCATTGTTTCTTGTCCTGCCCTCTGGAACATAATTTGACTCCCTCCTCTTTGTGGCGGCCCCTCAAATACTGGAATGCTGCTATCATGTCCCCTCCTGGTCCTTCTTTTCTCTAGACTGGCCAAACCCAAATCCTGCAACCGTTATTTGTATGTTTTAGTCTCCAGTGTCCTTTGCTCTTCTTTGAACTTCTTCCAAAGTCTCAATCTTGTTAACTCTTTTTATTTTCTGGGTTGTTGTTGTTTTTTTAAGATCTTTTTAAAAGACAAAACTTCTGGATCTCTGTAATCCTTTTGCAACTTGGGGGCATCCGTTGTTTCCCTCCCCCTCTTTTCCCTTTGCGTGGGGGTGGGGGGAGAAAAGCCGATTTGGCCACGTCCTTCTCTGGGACCGAGAGCAACCTCTGTCCTTGTGGCGAACAGAGCCTGCCTCCTCAGCTCTGGAATGCAGGAATCCAGGAAACGGTCCCAGCCCTGAATATTTTGGCCGGGCCAATTTGGCTTCTCTGCCGATGCCAGGCGGCCAACCACTGTGCCCGGGACAGAGCTTGTTTGTCGGTGGAGGCCACGTGTCGCCAGGCAGAAGGTGCCCGGCGTGGAGAGGACAGAGGGTGGCTGACAGGGCGGAGAAGAGGGACAAGACAGGTGTGCATGGGAAGTGGGCAGAGGTGCAAGATGGTAAAAAAAAAGATTGTAAAAAAAAGATTGTAAAAAAAAGATCATAAAAAAGTGTGTGTGTGTGTGTGTGTGTGTGTGTGTGTGTGTGTGTGTGTGTGTTCTCACAGCTTTTAGAAGTGTCATTTTCCCCGCTTCCTTGCTGGCATCTGGAGGCAGAGCAGTGCAGGTAATCAGATACAGATTAACAGAGTTGGAAGGGACCTTGTAGGTCATCTAGTCCAACCCCCCCCCCCTCAAGCAGCAGTCCCTACACCATTTCAGACAAAAGGCAGTCCAATTTCCTCTTGAAAGTCTCAAGTGATGAAGCTCCCACAACTTCTGGAAGGCAACTTCTGTTCCATGGGTTGATTGTTCTCACTGTCAGAAAATTTCTCCTTATTTCCAGGTTGAATCTCTCCTTAGTCAGTTTCCATCCATTATTCCTTGTCTGGCCTTCGGGTGCCTTGGAAAATAATCCTCGACTTATGACCACAGTGGAGCCCAACATTTAAGTTGCTCAGCGAGACAGTCGTTAAGTGAGTTTCCCCCCTTGTTACGACCTTTCTGGATGCCATTGTTAAGTAGAATGGTTGCAGTTGTTAAGTGACTTCCCCATGGACTTGGCTCGTTGGAAGTTTGGAAAAACGGATCACGTGACCCAGGGATGCGGCAACCGTCATAAAAGTGAACCGGCTGGCAAGCATCCGAATTTTGGTCACGTGACCATGGGGATGCTGCAACTGTCATAAGTGTGGAAAGTCACTTTTTTTCAGTGCCATTGTAACTTCGAACGGTCACTAAAGGAACGGTGGTAAGTCGAGGACTGTCTGTAGTTGGATAAAATGGGCCAGGTCTGCAGGCAGGGTCAAAAAAGTCAAAATGGTAACCACAATGGCGCAATCCAACTCTGTTTTTAATGCGCAAGCAAAGCACCAGTCACCTTGTTGGCCGTGACTTTTTTGGACCACTTCCGGTCAAAGTGAAAGCCCCTCTCTCTCTGTTCCTTCCATGAAAAGGGGATCTAATACACACACACACACACACACACACACACACACACACACACACACACATCCCAGATTCGGTCTGCTTTACAGGCTCACAGTCAGCCCTGTTTTTTCTGGACATGGCACACATTCACACGTGGCCACATCCTCCCTTCCTTTGCTGACCTCTGCCGGGTGGCTGCTTTGCCTTGCCCCCACCCCCACCCCCACCCCCACCCCTGCCCTCCTGGCCTCGAGGCTGACAGGACATCCGTCAGGCTCTCGGCCCCTGTGCCAATTTCCCAGCTGGGGTACCCGGCCAGCCTGATTCCAGGAAAGCTCCTGCTGTGCCAGTTGTGCCAGGGTAAACACAGAGGGAGGGAGGCACGTATGGAACAGGACGTGCCATGGTGGGAATTCCCCTCTCCAGCTGCCAGCTCTGCCCCCTGCGTGCCCCAGCAGGAGAGTCTGTGGTTCTTCTGGGATGCGAATCACACAATAACAAAAATTGGAAAGGACCTTGGAGGTCATCTAGTCCAACCCCCTGTTCAGGCAGGAGATCTTATGCCACGTCAGACAAATGGCTGTCCAGTCTCTTCTTAAAAACCTCCAGTGTTGGAGCACCCACAACTTCTGGGGGGGGGGAAGCTGTTCCACTGATGGATTGTTCTCACTGTTCAGAAATTTCTCCTTAGTTCTAAATCTGATCTTTCTTTGGTGAGTTTCCATCCCTTATTTTTGTTCTGCCTTCAAGTGCTTTGGAGAATAGCTGGAATACCTCTCCTTTGGGGCAGCTAATCCCAATGTAGAAAGGATGTTGAGACTCTGGAAAGAGTGCAGAAAAGATCAACCAGGATGATCAGGGGACTGGAGGCTAAAACATAGGAAGAGCGGTTGCAGGAACTGGGCCTGGCTAGTCTAGTGAACAGAAGGACCAAGGGAGACAGCATAGCAGTCTTCCAATATTTGAGGGGCTGCCACAGAGAGGAGGGGGTCAAGTTATTTTCCAAAGCACCCGAAGGCCAGACAAGGAATAATGGATGGAAACTGAACAAGGAGAGATTCAACCTAGAAAAAAGGAGATATTTTCTGATAATCAACCCATGGAACAGAAGTTGCCTTCAGTAGTTGTGGGAGCTTCATCACTGGAGGCTTTCAAGAAGAGATTGGACTGCCCTTTGTCAGAAATGGTGTAGGGTCTCCTGCTTGGGTGGGGGGTTGGACTAGATGACCTACAAGGTCCCTTCCAACTCTAAATCTGTAAATTCTATATGTTTTAGCCTCCGGTCCTTTAATCATCCTAGTTGCTCTTCTCTGTGCTTTTTCTAGCCATCTCAACACCTTTTTTATAGTGTGGTGACCAAAACTGGATGCAATATTCCAAGCGTGGTCTTACCAAGGCCTTATAAAGCGGTCCCAACGTGATCTTGATTCGATCCCTCTGTTAACGCAGCCTAGGAATCCTGGCTAGGCTGAGATTGCCAGGGAAGGGAAGGTGCCAGGTGCGGCTAACCAGGAATAGGAGTTGGGTTCAAAGTTCAAAGGGGTCGGGAGAAGTCAGGAGTATCTGCTGTTCTTCTGGGAGTGGGCTATAGGTCGACCCTTGACCATCAAACGTTGCAGAGATGTTCCTTTCCAAAAATGGACGTTTTCTGTGGTCCGTGTGCATTTCCTCTGGTTGGGGGATGTGATTCTTTTTCTTTCATCCGCTGCCTGCTGCTCTCCAGGAAACCGTCTGTGTCCCGTCCTTGGCTTGTGGTGGGGCAGGACAATGGAGGTCTCCCCAGGGAATGCAGGCAGCAGGCAGGCGCTCTCTTCTCTTCCTTCCCTTCAGGAAGCCCAGCCAGGAGGCTCCCCACCTCTGACCCTCTTCCTGAGACAGGATGGGCTGCTTGTCTTGGAGGTGGGTGGCCAGCCCTGGATCCCAGCTGGAGGTCCCCTTTTGGTTCTCAGCCATGTTGACCCAAGGGGCAAAAAAACCTAGTAGTTAAAGCAAGTAACAACAAGACATAACAATGGTTTAGAGCAAGAAAATTTAAGATATAGATTCAGAATAACAGAGTTGGAAGGGACCTTGGAGGTCTTCTAGTCCAACCCCCTGCTCAGGCAGGAGACCCTACACCACTTCAGACAAATGGCTGTCCAATCTTTTCCTAAAAACCTCCAGTGTTGGAGCATTCACAACTTCTGGAGGCAAGTTGTTCCACTGATTTAATTGTTCTCACTGTCAGGAAATTTCTGATTAGTTCTAGGTTACTTCTCTCCATGCTTAGTTTCCACCAGAGGTGGGTTTCAGCAGGTTCTGACGAGTTCTGCAGAACCGGTAGCGGAAATTTTGTGTAGTTCGGAGAACCGGCAAATACCACCTCTGACTGACCCATCTATTCTCTGCCTCCTGAGTCCCAGCTGATCGGGAGGAAATGGGGATTTTGTAGTAACCTTCCCCTGCCACGCCCACCAAGCCACACCACACCCACCAAGCCACGCCCACAGAACCAGTAGTAAAAAAAATTGAATCCCACCACTGGTTTCCACCCATAGCTTCTTGTTCTACCCTCATGTGCTTTGGAGAATAGCTTCACTCCCTCTTCTTTGTGGCAGCCCCTGAGATATCGGAACACTGCTATCATGTCTCCCCTGGTCCTTCTTTTCATTAAACTACTAGACATACCCAGTTTCAGCGTTTGTTCAGTGGTGTTTGACTGACAGGAATTTTATAGACCAGCTCTCTCTGTATGGCTTCTTTCGTTTCCTTTTTGCTCTGGTTGGTGTCGGTTTTGAGGGGCTAATTCTGGCTGCCCAGGGAGGAGCCTTAAGTATAAATCCATACAAAGCCACAACTGAGAAGGCAGCAACAGACAGAAATATTGCCTGTGCAAAAAAACACATAAGTGAAATTGTTTTTTTATTTTTTATTTTATTTTTATTTTTTTTATTTTTATACTGGGCTTTTACTATTTGTAAGCTGCCCAGAGTAGCTGTGAGTGAGTGGGCAGCCATATAAATTCCAAATAAATAAATAAATAAATAAATCAGCTGAAGAAACAGTGGGCCACCTGCTTAGCTGCTGCAAGAAGATCGCCCGGATCGACTACAAGCAGCGGCATGACAAAGTGGCAACAACGGTGCATGGGAAGATCGGCAAGAAATATCATTTGCCTGCAAGCAAGAACTGGTGGGACCATAAAATAGAGAAAGTCATAGAAACTGAAGGAGCTGAAGAGCTCTCAGACTTTGGAATTCAAACTGGCACCTGTCACGTAACACCCCCAGGCTTAACAACTGTTGATAAGAAAGACAAAAAAAGATCTGGATCATGGATGTGGCAAGTAGCTAGAGAGAGGAGAGAGGAGGGGAGATAAGAGATGAGATAGGAGAGGGAAGGGAAGGGAAGCGGAGGGGAGGAGAGAGGAGAGGAGAGAAGAGAAGAGGGGAGAGGGGAGATAACAGAGAGGAGGGGAGAGAGGAGGAGAGAAGAGGGGAGGGGAGGGGAGGAGGAACTGAAGAAGATAGCAAAATAGAAAACCTGCAAATACAAATAGAAGGACTGTAGCCAAAGGGAGCACCAACAGTCCTAGGCGCCTCGGGTGCAATTATCCCAAAACCACTTCAACACCATCAGCCACGACCCATCCATCAATTGCAGAAGGCGGCTTTACTGGGAACAGCTGACATCCTTTAACACACCTTTGAAGAGTGATGATACCTTTAACCCTCTCCCATAATCCCCTCTGTCTCCCCGGTGGGGGGGGGAGGCTCCTTGGGAAGGACTGGAGAAATGGACAGAAATGCCCAATCCCATCTGAACATCTGGCTGGCTGTGCAACCATCCGTCATCGGGAGGGGAGGGGGGGCGCGACGCTTTCTCTGCCAGGCTGACTTCTCTTTCTTTCAATCAATCAATCAATCAATCAATCAATCAATCAATCAATCAATAAAAAGAAAGATCCTTGTAGCACTTTCCCGATCAAATCTGATCAGATTCCTGCTGATCCCTTGCCCCCTCCCCTTCCTGGTGTGGGTGTCCCCAAAAGTCTCTCGGGGGGGGTGTTTCCCTTCCTGGCTTTCCTGGCTGATCCTGGGTGCAGGATCTTTGTAAAACCTTGGTAAGACCACACGCAGAATACTCCATCCTGTTTTGGTCACCATACAGGTAGTCCTCGACTTACAACAGTGCATTTAGTGACCATTCAAAGTTACGATGGCATGGAAAAAAGGGACTTAGGGCGGTTTTTTTTCACACTTACGACCTTTGTAGCATCCTCCCCCTCCCCCAGTCACACAATTTGTATTCAGGCGATTGACAATTGACTCACCTTTATGACGGTCGCAGTGTCCCGAGGTCACATGATCCTCTTTCACGACCTTCCAAGGAGCCAAGTCAGTGGGGAAACCAGGTTCCCTTTAACAACCCGGGTTACTCGTTTAACAATTGCCGTGACTCACTTAACAAACGAGGCGAGGAAAGTCGTGAAATGGACCAAACTCACTTCACACGTTTCTCACTTAACCACATAAATGTTGGCCTCCATTGTGGTCGTATCTCAAGGATTATGAATGAAAGTACCAATGAAAGTAGCATGTATGTGTTTTTAATGGTTTTTTTAATTGTTTTTAACTGTGTTTTATATTTTGTATTCAATATGTTGTTAGCCGCCCAGAGTCACTTAGGAGTTGGGCGGCATACAAATCTATTAAATAAATAAATAAATAAATAAATAAATAAATAAATAAATAAATAAATAAATAAATAAATATTACCTTTATGCATAGAAGATCAGCAAAGGTGATTTAGGACAGGGGTCTCCAACCTTGGCCACTGTAATTCTGGCGGACTTCAACCCCCATAATTCTCCTGTCTGGGGAATTCTGGGAGTTGAAGTCCGCCAGGCTTAAAGTTGCCAAGGTTGGAGGCTCCTGATTTAGGAGGCTGGAGGTTAAAACACACGAAGAATGTTTGCAAAATTAGATATGTCTAGTTTAATGAAAAGAAGGATTTGAGGGGCTGCCCCAAAGAAGAAGGAGTCAAACTATTTCCCAAAGACAAGACAAGAACCAGTGGATGAAAACTTACCCAGGAGAGAAGCAAACTTGAACTAAGGAGAAATTTAGAACAATTAATCAGTGGAACGACTTGCCTCCAGAAGTTGTGGGTGTTCCAACAGTGGAAGTTTTTAAGGAGAGACTGGACAACCCCTTGTCCTGGAACAATATAGGGTCTCCTGCTTGAGCAGGGGCTGGACTGGATGACCTCCAAGGTCCCTCCCAACTCTGTTATTCTGTGATCTAGCCTCCGTTTGCATTCTGTTGGCTCAGAAACTGAATCGGAGCACCCACACCAGGGGGGTGGGGGGACGGGACACTGGCTTCTCTCCGTAACCCCCTTCCCTGCTTGAACCCATTTCCCAATCTCCCTTGGGAATTTTCCTGCCCTTCCTAATTGGAGAGACTTAGCCAGGCCAAGGGGTCCACCCAGGTCAAGCCTGCTCAGGCCACGCCGAGGGCAGCTTCAGCCGGCAACGCCCTGCGGTCACTTCCTGCCGCTTTGGTTGGTTTCCTGAGGTTCCCACGGGTCTCTTTGCTGCAATCCTGCGAAGGTGGCTTTTCCATTGGGGCAGGCTGAGTTTTAAAACTGTGCTTTAAGATTTGTGGACTTCAACTCCCAGAATTCCCCCAGACAGCAATCTTGGCAACTTTTAAGACTTGTGGACTAGCTGGCTGGAGAATTCTGGGAGTTGAAGTTCACAAGTCTTAAACTTGCCAAGTTTGTAGACCCCTGCTATAGTGAATCTGAAAAGTGTTTATTTATTTATTTTCAGGGATACCAAGTCATCCTTATCTTTCTCCATTTCTTGCTTGAAATATTATTTAGCAAAAAAATTTCACTGGCTTTTAGCACAGGAACAAGCCATCCTCACCTAGTTTCTTGCAACCTGAATGTTTCTTAGAAAGTTTACGGTTTGCTTTTAAAAACAACTTTTCAAACAGCTAAACAAAAAGCAAATATTATCCAGAAGCATGAAATGCTCAGTTTTGTGTTAATTTCTTTTACCGGATTCTTTCCAGATCAGAGAAAAGTTAGTCTAGAAACCCCTATTGCAAGTTTACAAGACGAGGAGGGTGGAAGGGATCTGGGAGGTCTTCTAGACCAACCCCCTGCCCCGAGCAGGAATTCTGGACTATCCTAGCAAATGGTCGCCCAACCTTCTTCCTGAAAACTTCCTGTCTCCAGACTGAAGGCTTCTCCCCCTCTAGAAATGCCTCCTTCTTTTGAGACTTGCAAAGCTTTTCCCTGCCTGGAGGCTTTTCCAACTATGACTTCCAGAGTCTTTTGCCTGGGACCCAAAAGTGCTTTTTCAGGAGGCAATTTGGACTTTCTGGGTTTTCCCTTGAAGACGTTTGGCTTCTCATCCAAGAAGCTTCTTCGTTGCTGACTGGATTGAGGGGAAGGGAAGGATTTATACTCCTTGCAGACAGCTGGTCATTTGCATCCCTTTTAGAGGGTCCTTGAGGCCGCCAGGAGGGAGCTTTACCTGTGTCCTCAGGGTCACCTGAGTGGTGCAAATGGGGGCGGAGCCTTCTTGGGACCGCTGAGGACATCATCTATCTATCTCCAGTCTACAACAGAATCCTTTCAGCCGTTCCAAGAAGGCTCCACCCAGACTCCTCTTTAGCCAGATTCAAGAGATTTCTCAGCAGGCCTGTTCCCTTTTGGCAGATCTGGTGTTTTCTGAATCGGAACAGAGCTGGAAGGGACCTTGGAGGTCTTCTAGTCCAGCCCCCTGCTCAAGCAGGAGACCACTAGAGCATTTCTGACAAATGGCCGTCCAGTCTCTTCTTAAAAGCCTCCAGTGATGGAGCACCCACAACGTCTGGAGGGAACTTCTGTTCCACTGGTTAACTGTCCTCCCTGTGAGGAAGTTTCTCCTTGATTCCAGGTTTCTTTTCTCTTTGGGCCAGGATCAGTTTGGAAGAAGCAACGTCTAAACCGGGATGTTTCTCCCCAATTGAACCCCTGAGCTCTTCTCCAAGCCAGAAAGCTGCTGGTGCCCCCACCCAACCACCCACCCAGACGGAGAAGCCATCAGCCTACTCGGGGTCGGTGGGACTTCAGGGACACGACCCCTCCCCGCGTGTCTCCTGCACACTCAGCCCACCCAAAGGGGGCCCCGCGGGGCTAGGCAGGGGGAGCGGAGACCCCCGAGGGACCGGGAAGAGAAGCGCGGGCTTCCCCCAGCACCACCACCACCTCCGCTCTGCCCCGGGCGGGCTCCAGTAGGGGCGGCAGCGGGGAGGGCGAAAGGCGGACCACTCCCCGATCCGAGGGTCCCTCCCCCGCCCGCCCCGGGCCAGCTCCAGATGGGAAGCGGCGCGGCTCCGCTTGGAAAGAGCTGGAGCGCATCCGTCGGCACTGACTCACGCCGCGGCCCCCGCCAGAAGGGAAGGGGCGCGCCCGCCTCCTTCCCTCGCTTGCCCGCAGCCGGACCTGCTCGCTGGGCGCCGGCCGAAGGCGAGCCCTCCGCCCTCCGCAGCGGAGCCCAGCGCTGGAGCGGAGCCCGCAGGCAAGTCGGGTGTGGGGCAGACGGCGCAGGGGTGGGCAGGGCTCCGGAGCAGCCCGTTTGCCGACCCTCCCGCCCCGTCCAGCCGGAGGAACTCTGCACATGCTCGGGGGCGGGGGAAGGGGAAGGGGCGCTGGAGAGCCTCCGAGGAATGCGGGGGAGGGGGAGGCAGGCAGAAAAGAGAGTCTGGGAGGAGGGTCTTTCCCCGAGTCCCCAAGAAGAGCCGGCACTTTCCACTTGTCTCGAGGGAGTAAAAGTCAAGTTCCTAGTCCTCTGGGCACCTGTCGGCATCTGGGAAAGAGGAGCAAGGGTCCGCGGGGCGAGGGGGTCTTCCAGCGTTAGTCTTGCCTTCGGGAGTCTCTCGGAGACAGGCAGGAGAAGCCTAGTTGCTCACGAGTAGCCCCGGCCCCCAATTCAAAACCTGGCGCGCAGTCTTGGGGGGGGAGACTAGCGGGAGGGGGGGCGTCTGGCAGCCAGCCAAGGCCCGGACTGCGGACCTGCCAACCGGACAGCCGCGGGGCTGCTGAGCAGCTCGGCAGAACCAACCAGGATCCCCCAAGTTTGTCTTGGCGCGGTGGGTGAGGGGGGGTCCTTTTGTGCCCCCCCCCCCTGGAGGGGACCGCTTCCAATCCCGAGTCCGGCGGGACTTTTCCAACTCTCGCTTTCAGGGCGAGGTTTGTGGCGGAGCCGATTGACCGTCCCCGGAGCCTCGCGGGGTCCCCTCCTCCTCCTCCTCCTCCTCCTCCTCCTCCGTTGTGTACGCGAGGATTGTCTGACTCACAACTGCGGACGGGCCCAAATTTGGAAGCGCTTTCCTGTGTCCCGTCGTGGAAAGGAGGAGGAGGAGGGTTCCAAGTCCCGCGCCGCACGTGGGTGTTGAGTGTGCCTGTTGAGAGAGTCGCCTTGCCAGCAGTTGGCATTTCCTCGGCCGTTTCCTGCCTTTGTACGGGCTCCTTTCAAGGCAGAAGGGGGCGCGGGGGGGGGCGCTGCCAATGTCCTGCGCCCCTCCCCCCCACATCCCCCCCCCGCCTTCCTCCGGCCGCTCCTTCTTCTGGGGCGTCGCCTGCCCATCCTGTCGGGAATCCCGGGCTCCTCGCCTTGACCTGGTCAGCTCTGCACCGGCCACTCCTCGCAGCAGCTGTTTCGCCAGGCAGCTCCCTCTGCACATCTGCAGCTCCTGTTTCCCCGTGTGAGCACCGCAGCAGCAACTAAGACTCTCTATTAATAGAAATATAATAATGTTATTGTTGTTGTTGTTGTTGTTATTATTATTATTATTATTATTATTATTATTATTATTATTATTATTATTATTATTATTATTATTATTATTATTATTATTATTATTATTATTATTTTGTAAGAGCCGAGGTGGCGCAGTGGTTAAAAGCAGCACTGCAACCTACTTCAGCTGACTGCTAGTTCAGCAGTTCAGCTGTTCGAATCTCACTAGGCTCAAGGTTGACTCAGCCTTCCATCCTTCCGAGGTGGGTAAAATGAGGACCCAGATTGTTGGGGGCAATATGCTTACTCTTTAAACTGCTTAGAGAGGGCTGTAAAAGCACTATGAAGCGGTATATGTCTAAGTGCTATTGCTATTGCTATAATATTATAATATTATAATGTAATGTAATGCAATTTAATATAATAATATACTATACTATACTATACTATACTATACTATACTATACTATACTATACTATACTATACTATACTATACTATACTATACTATACTATACTATACTATACTATACTATACTATTATATTATATTATATTATATTATATTATTATATTAATATACATGTTAATATAATATTACATAATATAATGTATAGTATAGTATAGTATAATGTCATGTCATCATATATCATATATATCAATCACATATAATTAACATAACATAACATAACAACATAACATAAATATAGTCAATATTTTTAAGATTGCAGGCCACTTAGAGTTACCCACACAACCGATACATTTTACAAATACATACAAATAAATATCAAACCTCTTGGGGGGGGGTCCCTTGTGAAACCTTGTGGCCCAAAGTCCTTGCTGAGGCTTGTTAAATCCACCTTGCCCACTTCCCCTCCCCCGCCTTTCCACAGATAGTCCTTTTCTGCTGAGAAACTGTAGGTGGGGAGGGCCCTTGAGGCCATCCAGTCCACCCCCCTGGTCAGTGTGAGGATCCTAATCCAAGTTCTCTGATGGAAGGTTGTCCAGCCTCCCTTTGACCCTTCAGGGCTCTTCACTCCAGAAGTTGTGGGAGCTCCAACACTGGAGGCTTTTAAGAAGAGACTGGACAGCCACCTGTCTGAAATGGCATAGATTTTAGATTTATTATTAGCGTTGGAAGGGACCTTGTAGGTCATCTAGTCCAACCCCCTGCTCAAGCAGGAGTTCCTACACCATTTGAGACAGATGGCAGTCCAGTCTCCCCTTGAAGGTCGCAAGTGTTGGGGCTCTCACAACCTCCGCTGGCAAGCTGTTCCACTGGTTGATCGCTCTCACCGTCAGAAAGTTTCTCCTCACTTCCAGGTTGAATCTCTCCTTGGTCAGCTTCCATCCAGTATTCCTTGTTTGGCTTTCTGGTGCCATAGAGAACAGCCTGACCCCCTCCTCTCTGTGGCATCCCCTCAAGTATTGGAACACTGCTATCATGTCACCCCTGACCCTTCTCTTCGCTAGACTGGCCAAGCTCAGTTCCTGCAACCGCTCTTTGTATGTTTTATTTTCCAGACCCTTTATCATCCTGGTTGCTCTCTTCTGCACTTTCTCTAGGGTTTCAATGTCTTTTTTGTAGTGTGGTGACCAAAACTGGATGCAGTACTCTAGGTGTGGTCTGACTAAGGCTTTATAGAGTGGTACTAGTACCTCTCTGGTCCTTGATTGTATCCCTCTATTTATGCAGCTCAGGACTGCGTTGGCCTTTTTGGCTGCTGCTGCACACTGCTGGCTCAAATTTAGTTGGCTGTCTACCAAGACTCCAAGATCCCTCTCGCAATCGCTGCTATTGAGTGTGGTTTCGCCCAGTTTGTATGTGTATTTTTGATTCTTCTTGCCTAGGTGTAGAATTTTACTTTTCTCCGTGTTAAATTTCATTTTATTGGTTTGGGCCCAGTGTTCGAGTCTGTCAAGGTCCCTCTGGATTTTGAGTCTGTCCTCTGGGGTGTTTGCTACTCCCGCCAGCTTGGTGTTATCTGCAAATTTGGTTAGTTCTCCTGCCTGAACAGGGGGTTGGACTAGAAGACCTCTGAGGTCCCTTCCAGGTCTGTTCTGATTCAGAGAACAGCTCTGTCATTCTGCAGACTGGCAGGGGAGGGGGGGGCGGATGACTCACATTCAGCTGCTGATCAACCACTTCCTCCTTTTCCGATTTCTGATGCTTTGATCAAAAGAATCAAGGCAGGCGGCCCTCAACCTCAACTTAACCACCGTAATTCAGCCCAGATTTCCAGTCGTAAATCATGCCGGTCATTAAGCAGGTGATCACATGACCAACCCGATTTTTCAACTCCGGTGTTCTTTCTCTTGCAGGTTGACCCCCCCTTGGGGAGAGCTGGGCTTTGGGGGACCCCAAAGAAGCAGGAATGGCCCGGGTGCCACACCTTGAGCACGGCTCTACAGGTAACAAGGAAGGACAGACGGTGAAAATGAAGGTTTCAAAAGTGGAAAATTAACAGCTGCTCCCAAAACCTGGAATCTGGCAAGAATGGAGAGGGACAGTCGTGGGAGGGGGCTGCCCTGCAAAGGGTGGGGGGGGGCTTTGCCAGCTGCTTCGTCTGGGCTCAGCCCACAGGAAGGGGAAGAGCAGCCGAGGGCCGCACTTTGGCCTTCCTGGCCCCCGTCATGTCCCTGAGGAGGGCTGCTCCCCGATGGCCCTCTCCTGGAGACCTCTCTGCCAGGCAGACACAGGGGCCGGGTGGTGGCCTGTCAGGGGCAGGGAGGGGCCGTGCGATCACCTGCTGTTCACCCCACCCCTTGGGCTGAAGGACTGGGTCTTCCTCCAAAATGGTATGTGGGAAAGTCCTTGGGAGATGAGCGGAAAGAGAGGGGGGGAGAGGGGGGAGGGAGGGAGAGGGGGGAGAGAGGGGGGAAGAAGGAGCGAAGGGAGGAGGGAGGGGGAGGGGGGAGGGAGGGAGAGGGAAGGAGAGGAGAGGGAGGGAGAGAGGGAGGGAAGAAGGAGGGGAGGAGAGGGAGGGAGAGAGGGAGGGAAGGAAGGAAGGAAGGAAGGAAGGAAGGAAGGAAGGAAGGAAGGAAGGAAGGAAGGAAGGAAGGAAGGAAGGAAGGAAGGAAGGAAGGAAGGAAGGAAGGAAGGAAGGAAGGAAGGAATCAATCCGTCTGGGTCAGTGCTTGGGGTGCCTGTGGGGTTTTTTGCACTTCTGAACCAAGGTGACCTGGGAGGTGCTCCAGAAACTCCCCAAACATTTATTGTCGTTGCACCTCGTACAACGAAATTAAATGCCATCTTCAATGTACATTATAACTATAAAAATAAAAACACAAACACACATCCTTCACATTCTACACAATTGAATTGAAAACCCCTGATATTGCATTAGTATTGCACTATGCAGTAGAGTTCAATATAGTTGCTGCCCTGGGATAGAAGCTGTTTTTCAGCCTATTTCTCCTTGTTTCTATTGTCCTGTACCATCTGCCAGATGGTAATAGTTCAAAAAAAAAAGGATGAGATACAGGATGCGATGGATCTTTAAGGATGTTTTGAACTTTCTTAAGGCAGCAGGAAGAGCTATCAAGCTCTCCCAAAGAGGGGAGAGGGCAACCAAGGATCCTCTGGGCAATGACTTTAACCCTCTGGAGCGCTGTCCTATCTGCCACTGTGCAAAGGAGCTGTAACTCGAGGGAAGGGAGCAAAGAACATAGAATAACGGAGTTGGAAGGGACCTTGGAGGTCTTCTAGTCCAACCCCCTGCTCGAGTATATATAGGAGACCCTATATAGGGTTTCAGGTAAATGGCTGTGTCTCTTTCTGAAGGGGGTGGAGTCCTCCCAGGACAGGGGTCATTTCCCCCAAAACAATACGCAGGTACTCCCCAAGCATTCACGCTGTCTTCGTTTGGCTTCCAGGTGTGGCTCGTCCTTTCTTGTACCCGGATCAGGACCAGGGCAGGGAGAAGATGCCTTACTCGGTGGAAACCCCCTACGGCTTCCTGCTGGATCTAGACTTCCTCAAGTACGTGGACGACATCGAGAGAGGCCAGACCCTCCGGAAGCTGCCCCTCCATCGCAAAGTTAAGGGATCCAAGCAAGCCCAGAGCTTCCCCCGCGGCCAAATGGGGGGCTGGGCCTCCACCGAGTCCCTTTCCTCCACCACCAGCGAGGACGGGAAGCCCGCCTTCTCCCCACGGCCACGAACTGCTTCCTACGAAACCAAGGACCTCGCCGGCAAAGACGGCTCCTTCCCGACGTCTCCTGCGCCCGCCGCCCAGCTTCTCCCTCCATCTTCTCCCGATTCAGTGGGGAGAGGCAGCCGGGTGGAGACCACCTTGCTGGAGACCAGCAGGAGGCTGGAGGAGGCACAGCTGAGTTTGCTGACCGGTGGGGGGCCTGCGGTGCCCAAGAGGACGGACGGCCCTTCCAAAAACAGCACGTGTCCCCCCAACTCTGCGTCCTCTCTATCCGGGGACAGCCAGTCTGAGTCCGTGAAGACAAGCCCCCCTAATTCAGGAAGGAGCACCCCGGTTCCGGCAGTGAGCCCCGCGCACCTCCATCACGTCCGGGAGCAGATGGCTGCCGCCCTTAAGCAGCTGAAGGAGCTGGAGGAGCAAGTGAAGATTATTCCCCTCCTGGAGGAGCAGATCTGCCAGCTGAAGCAGGAGAAGGAGCAGCTGGTGGCTGGCTTGGGGGAGAAGGGGGAGGCCGATACTAATGAGTCGGGGGTCTTCCGCTTCCCCCCAAGACAAGCCCTCAAGGATGGGGCTGCTGGTCTGGACACAGGAGGGCCCCAACCTGAGAGTGAGGGAGAGATGACCAAAGGAAGGACAAGTAAGATTGCAGAGCTGAAGAAACTGACCGAGCGGCTGACCGGTCCGGAGAGGGCTGGGAAGAGCAGAGGAGGGGGCCGGCCCTCAAGAGCGGAGCAGCCTGGCCAGAGGTCCATCGGAGTCGGAGAGGAGGTGGACATGAGGGAAGTTGTTTGCTACTACCGGAGCCAAAGACCGTGCCGGGAAGTGGCCGTTGGGTGCGAGACAGAGACCCGCGACGCAGAGGTGTGGGTGATGGAGTCCTTCCTTGGGGTTTCGTCGGCCGCAGAGGAGGAGATGCAGCTGGTGCAGCAGAGAGTCCAGCATCAACAGGCCGTCATCGCCATGCTGGAGGGGCACCTCAAGGAGGCCACCGAGGAAGTAGAAGAGTTGAGGGTGGAGGTTTGCTCCCGCAGGCCAGGCAGCCGGGTCAGCCAAGCGACCTTGGCCTGTCCAGAGATGGCTGAAGCCTGCGTGGAGGCCGTGATGCCCACCCGGTGCCAGGCTGTGGGCAGCCACGTCGAAACGGTGGAGGTCGGCGTTCAGAGTTTTCTGCAAGTGTCCCACGTAGGGGTCGGTTGCAACTTGCAAGGAGAATCCAAGGCAGAAGCAAAGCCCACCAAAGACTCACAACGGAAAACGTCACCGATCCCCCTGGGGACAGAGCACGAGGACCAGAAAGGCCACCTTGAATCCACAGCGGCAACACCTGATCAGGGCACGGCTGGGGAGGGGTCCGGCTCAGAAGGTGCCAGGCAGCCCGCAAGTGGCAAGGAAGGGGCATCGGCCGAGCTGGCTTTGCAGACCACGGAGGGTGAACCGGATGCTGGCCCAACTTTGCCCCTGGGAATGGGCAGCCATGAGCCAAATGGGGCAGAGGGGGTCTCGGGGACTGGTGAGTGCCACCATCACATGCAGCACGCAAGGTCCAAGCTGAAGCCCCCCACTCACTCCTGCCCTACATCAGTCGAGGCTCTCTTAAGACGCACGTTCACAATGTAGCTTGAAAATGTAGAAACTTTCCTCCCCACAGAGAGACCCCCAAACCACACACACACACACACACACACACACACACACACACACACACACACACACACACAAGGCTCAGGAGAAGGACCAAGTTTCTTACTATAGGCATCTTTTCCTGGATGCTCATAAGCCCTACCCCCAAAATAAACCCCCGTTAAGATCATCAGCCAGATGGATGCCTTTAATACCGTATTTCCCCCAAAATAAGACCTACCTGGAAAATAAGACCTAATGTGTCCTTTGGAGCAAAAATTAATCCAAGACCCGGTCTTATTTTTGGAGAAACACCGTATCCGTAAAGGCAGGGTATCAGTCTGGTAATAACATCATTGTGAAGAGGGGTCCATCCCCCACTCACCCGCCCCTCCCCCCTTCCTCTGCAGGTGCTCTGAAGTCCATAATGAAGCGGCTGGACAGCCCGGCCAAGGCAGAGCCGGGGGGCAGCGGGAAGAAGACCCTCCAGTTTGTGGGCCTCCTGAATGGCGAGTACGGACCCCTCCTCTCCTCTGGTGGGAGAAAAAGCCGAGGGGTGGAGTGATCACAGGGCCCCACACAGCCTGGAAGGGATAGGGGGGATGTGGCTGATGGTCCCCTTGCTCAGTGTTGCTCCCAACTCCTTGGACGCTTGGTCTCAGCCACAGGGGCTTCCTTCCCTTTTGGATCGAGCCTCCATGACCAGAGGCAGTCTATCCCCAAACATCAGCACTTGCAGAACCCTGATCCGGAATACACGCTTGGGTCCTTTGGAGGGGAGAGGGGGGCACCAGAGGGCAGGGCTGGATTGAAGCAGGCCTAGGAAGAGACCCCCGCCCTGTTCAGGGGCAGCTGGCGAGAGGAGAGGGCTTTGGCTTCCCTGCCTTGCTTGTGGGACTCTGTTGGGGGTCTTGATAAGATTGCAGAGGGGTGGACAAGATGGGCCGGGAAGGCAGCTACGAGCCTGGGGTCACATCTGGGGCCATGGCAGGTATCCAAGGGTCCTGGGACCCTGGGCCTCCTCTGACGCCCTCTCTCATGGCAGGTATGAGAGCACCTCTAGTGAGGAGGAGGAGGAGGAGGAGGAAGAAGAGGAAGAAGAGGAGGAGGAGGAGGGGTCCCCAGGAGAGGGATCTCCCCACAGCTCCTTCAGTGAGGCCGTCGGTGACTTGGAGGGCGATGTTGCTGCCAGCCTGGATGTCAGCGACAGCAGCGAGGATGAGGAAGGGAGCCCCGGCACAGAGGCAGCGCCAGGCCAGCCAACGCTGGGCCCTGATCCTGAAGATGCTGCCGGACATGGGGGAGTAACTCCCAAGGTCAAAGAGAGGTAAGAGCGGTGAAGGACCCCAGACCCTCAAACCATAGGGTTTCCTGCCTAAACAGGAGGTTGGACTAGAAGACCTTCAAGGTCCCTTCCAACTCTGTTATTCTAAGATTCTAAGACCTCTTCCAGACCTTCCTTGCAGGGAATGGTCTGGATTTTCCCACCCTCACCAATTCCAGGCGTGTTCTTCTCCCAGCCTCAGTTCCTCCTTTCTGTAAAATGGGTGCATACAACTGCAAGGGATGCCACCGAGGCTGGAATTATAAAAACAGCCAAAGGGGTGCATATGTCCCTCTCCTCCCTCAAAAGCTGCACTTTTATTTATTTTATTTTTATTTATTTATTTTATTTGTCAAGCTTAACAGATATAAGTATAAACATGATTATGAATACACGAAATGGATACAAATAAATGGGGACATTAGGACAGGGACGGTAGGCACGATGGTGCGCTTATACACGCTCTTTACAGACCTCTTAGGAATGGGGTGAGGTCCACGGTAGACATTCTAAGGTTAAAGTTTTGGGGGTTTGGGGATGAAACCACAGAGTCAGGTAGTGCATTCCAGGCATTGACCACTCTGTTGCTGAAGTCGTATTTTCTGCAGTCGAGTTTGGAGCGGTTTGGCCGGGATGTTCATGCCGCAGCCAGCTGGCCGGGGAATTCTGGGAGTTGAACTCCCCACCCCCGAGATGGAAAATATTGGACTGGAGGATAGAAAAATCGCTTCCAATCCTTTCGGTCCGAAGGACTGCCTGGGAAAACTGAAGCAGGCCCTGCTGTGGATCTTCAGTAATCTGAGCTAGAATCTGGAGAAACTTTTAAAATCTAAAATAACCTGAACTAAAATCCAGAGAGCACGCTACACCAGTTAATCACAAACCTTAGCATCCCTCAAAAGTAGGAGAGGAAGACCCTGGCTTTTGGGAGATCAGAAAAGGGGGGAGGCCCCCTCTGTTCCCCCCCCCCAAAAGAGGCATTCAGGGGGGTTCAGAGATCTGGCAGAGAGGGGTCCAAATCGGAACCATTAAGCTGGAAATGGCCACCACTGGCTTTGCGAGTCCATCTTGAGGTGCCGGTCAGTTTTCTTGCATCGGCTGCCATCTGTGCCGGATGCGTTGTGTCCCCCCAAAGGGTCACTCACCCTGCTGACCCCAATCGGCCTCTCCGGCAGGTTTGAGCTGAGCCCGTGGATGAGAGAGGCCTGCCTGGTGGTGCGGACCCATCTGGGCCACGGCAGAGGGGCCCCAAAGAGCAAAGAGCTGGTGAGTAGCCCCAGGAGCTGGCCCTTGGGCTTGGGGGAGGCGGGAAAGCTGGCAGAGAGGGGGGGTCTGTCTGGCAGAAGCGCCAGGTGGGACACCACTTCCTTGCACAAATGACCCGAATTAATTCATCTGCTTTCCCAATTTTGGGGGGCAATTCGTGTTGGGCATCCCAGGGCTGCTTTGCCCCCCAAACTGGCCGACACAGGCTGGCAGGAGTCGCCAGTTTTCCTCCCCGACTCTGGGCGGAAAAGGAGCCCCAGAAGCGGAAACCTCCTGCGAGGCGGGGGAGCCGAGGGGCGCACTTTGACCTCTGCTCCGCTTGGCCCCCAGCTGTCCAGCAGCAGCCTGGTCCTGCAGGAATGGTTCCGGGTGTCCAGCCAGAAGACCTCTCGGGCCAGCAAGGTGGCCAAGTACCTGCAGGCCTTGGACGAGCTCTCCCCGGCCCTCCTGGCGCACGTCATCAACCTCTCTGACGGCAACGGGAACATGGCGCTCCACTACAGCGTCTCCCACTCCAACTTCAACATCGTCCAGCTCCTCCTCGACACAGGTGACACACACCCCTGGCAGGTCCCCCTTTCTCAAATCTGCCCTATAAGTGAGGCAGGTGGCTCTCTAAAGGCCTGTGTACAGGATCCCCCACTGGCCCCTGGAATAGAAGAGCTGGAAGGGACCCTGGAGGTCTTCTAGTCCAGCCCCCTGCTCAAGCAAGAAACCTTAAACAGACTGGAACTGATGAAGCCTCGCTCTCCCCCTACCTCAAAAAAAGCCCCCTTCCACCAGTCTCACCAGAACAATTCCCGGTTATTTTGGGAGCATCTCCACCTTCCCCAATGCGGTGCCCATGGGTCACTGGAGACCAGAAAGGCCCCTCAGGGTTGATGGGGGCTTCTCTCCCCTCATGTCCTCACCACCAATTTCCCCCCCCCCCAAATAAGGTGTCTGCAACATCAACCACCAGAATAAAGCAGGCTACACGGCCCTCATGTTGGCCGCGCTGGCAACCATGGAGCGGCAGGACGACATGGCCGTAGTCCGGCGCCTCTTCGACCTGGGCAACGTCAACGCCAAGGCCAGTCAAGTAGGTATCTCGGGGGGGGGGGGCAAGGCAGCCCCCCTCCCCTCTCTCTCTCTCTGGGACTGGACAGAGTTTAATGGGAAGCAGGGTGCTCTGGGTATGCTTGGAAGCACTTTCTCCCAAAGCAAAGCCCTTGTGCCCGTTTCCATTGGGGTTGCAGGCCGGCCAGACGGCGCTGATGTTGGCGGTCAGCCACGGGAGGCAAGAGATGGTCGAGGCCCTCCTGGAATGCGGGGCAGACATCAACCTGCAGGACGAAGAGGGCTCCACCGCGCTCATGTGCGCCTGTGAGCATGGCCGGGCAGAAACCGTGCAGCTGCTGTTGACGCAGCCGGCCTGTGATGCCTCCATCGCCGACAATGTAAGTTGATGCCTCCAGTTGGGCCCTTGTCTCAAGCTGCTAGTCCTCAGTATGGCAACGTTCCAGAGGCTCACCCAAACCTAACAAACTCAATAAACTCTTACTCTTTGTAGATGCCGATTTGAAATCAAACTTTTTAAAATATATATATTTTATTGGTTTTTTCTTTGTATACAATATGTGCTTAAAGAACAGTGTACTGTCTGGGTCAATTCGTTTATATCTTAAGCTCCTAATTTCTACCTCTGTAGAATTTTATTTTATTTTTTTTGCATCATACTATAAGCTACATCAGGGGTCCACAACCCCCAGATTGCGACCCAAAACTGATCCCATGCGCAAAGTCCATTTGTGGAAGTGGTGGGCATGCGAAACCGTCGCCTCTCCTGCCACCAGTTCACAGAACCGGAAAGATTAGGGACAGCTGAGCTACACGACAGGAAAAGTATTTAAAGGATCTCCTTTTGTAAAAAATAAATTATTCATCCATGTTGTTTCCTCCTCTCCAGTTTCCCATTTTGGCAAAGCTGAACTCTTGCAAAAACAAAACAAAAAAACAAAAATTTCTGATTTTCCCTCATTTTAAAGTTCTGAGAACTAAGAATTTGCAGTAGATTCTCATTCAGCCCACTCCCCACATTGCCATGGTGCTATTTAATGCACCCCAATTCCAACCACAAACTCTTAGGTGAATGAACATCAATATCCTTGATTTAGGACCAATTACTGAGTGGCCATTCGGAGCTACGACAGGCCTCTCCAGGGGTACTTACGACCCGCGTCTGAAGTTTCAGTGGCCATCACCATCCCACCTCCGTCACTTGGCTGCCTCTCGGATGTTTGCAGCATCCCAGCTCATGCGACCGCATTTTAATGTGTTTTTGCGAAACAAAATGGCATTTCCAATTTTCAGCAAAATTTGACTCATAGCGAAGGAGGGGTTTATGTAACAAACTATGGTGCTCACTGAACGACCACGGTGGTTGCCTTACAACTGCCCCAAAAATGGTCATAAAATTGAGTCGATCGCATGGGTGACATGTTTTACGGCCATCACAACGTACGACCATCACGGGCAGATGCTCCATTGTGGTGGCAAGTCGAGCACTTCCTGTTCAATTATTTCGGGAACCCCTTCTGACCGGTTTCTGTCCCGCCTGCGGAAGAGATCTCCCAGCCGTGATTTAATCCACTATCCCATCTCACAAGGTGAGAAGGAAATAAAAATCACCTCAATGGGCTGAAAGTCATTAAAACTTCGGGCATTCCTAATTCGAAATTTGAATATCAATGAGCAGAATCAGAGAAATTAAAAACATTCAGCATTTTCATAAAAATTAATAGCCACCAGACTGATTTATTTTTTATTTATTTTTAATTTTGGAAACACAGGACTGCCTCTTGCGGTCCAGCCGCCACTCTAACTTTAACACTCTCTTACAGGACGGCAACGATGCTGTGGCCATTGCCTTGGAGGCCGGACACGACAACCTCGCGGCTCTGATATCCGCCCACCTCACACAGTCCGCAGACAGGTGAGGGCATCCCCTTTGGAGAGCTCCAGGTCTCCCCACCAGCCAGCCAGCCAGCCAGCCTCCCTTAGTTTCTCTGGAACTAAGATTTGTCACCTGTTAGATCCCAAAGGTGTTTTTTTTTCAGAAGGCAACTGGACTTTATTTTTCTTTGAAAACATTTTGCTTCTCATCCAAGAAGCTTCTTAAGCTCTGACTGGATGGTGGGGAATGGAAGGATTTATACTCCTTGCAAATAGTTGGTCATTTGCATACTTTTAGAGGGTCGCTGAGGCCACTTGGAGGTTTATCTCTGTCCTCAGATATTTTGCCGGCTGCCAACTCTTCCAGGGTGGGATTGTGTTGTGTTGTTTCTGGCTCAGGCCTGTCCCAGCTCTCAAAATTACGAATTGGATGGTTTGTCTTTTAAGGGCCAAGCTCATCCCTGCATCCCCCTCCACCCTCCATCCTCCCAAAGGTGCTTTTTCAAAAGGCAATTGGACTTTGTTGTTCCGTGAAGACGTTTCGCTTCTCATCCAAGAAGCTTCTTCAGTTCTGACTGGATGGTGGTGGAGTTTTTTGCAAATTTTGTAGTCTGCAGGGTCTTCAAAAGAAAAAACCAGAAAGTCCGGTTGCCTCCTGAAAAAGCACCTTTGGGACAACCATGACCTGGATGACTGAGAATCTCTACAGACTTTCACCTGTTAGATGTTAGCGTGTTGATTTCAACCTGCGCAGGGAAACCAACGCTGAGTCCCCATAACAGACACTAAGCACAATCGCAGAGGCTGGGTCAAAGGTTTTTGAGAATGCCAACTCCTTGGTTTACCTAACTGAACAGAGATTACATCAAGAGGGTCTTTCCACGTTGGCCGGACAGCCCGCAGACAAAATCAGGATTCAGGAGATGCCAGGAAAATAAAGTTGTAGAAGAGCGAGCGAGGGGATTGCAGCCTCTTCAACCATTGTCTTTGTCTCTCTTCACAGGACGGGCCCGTGAGAGAATTCGGCTGCCTTGGCCCTTGAGCCATCTCGCCTGCAGCTGCCTCCCCCCCCGGCCAGGAGGACCCGCAACCAAAGAGAAAGCCCACCACTCCAGAGGTTTCCTGCACCACTACGAACCTCTCCGTGCACATGCTCTGGCCAACGCTTGGGATCCCTTTGGGGGGGAGGCTCACCCTGGGACGGCTTCACCATTTTGGGCCACCCACCTGGTCAATCTGACCGTGTCCTCAGTCCCACCAACAGGAAGTCATCAGGGAAAAGCAGTGCCGTTTTATCACGCAAAAAAGGTTTGCGGCGTGCAAAATTCTTGCTCCGCGCACACGGAGAAGTTGGACGGTGGAGCCAAGGCCCCTCCCCAAGCAACAGGGGGAGCATCCGCCAGGCAAATCTCCAACCGTAATCAAAACTGGGTGGAGTGCTCCACTAGAAACTACCTATCTGAATTTTTATCTCGCTAGAATAAAATCCCGTAACACTTTATTCCTGTCTCACGCGATTCCAGCAGATGGTCGTGTCAAACTTGGGAGGAAAGAGAGGATATTGCTGGACATTTCGGGCAATTCATTCACAGGCCGTTTGGGGTAAAATATTTGTGTGGGTCTTGTTTTTAAAGATGGCTCCGGCCTCATTGAGAGAACGAGAACACCAAAGAAACAGGAAGGAGACTGGTGGTCACTGGAGCAATTCCCAAATGAACTAAGTTGGAGGGCGTGAAAGGTAACTTTTAACAAGTAGGCCTTGACTTCCAAACTCTCGAAGTTACGACAGTCTCCCAAAAAGCTCCTTAGGAGACATGTTTGCAAAGATCTGATGGCCATTGGCGCCACCAATTCCTTGCAGTCACCTGACCACATTTTGGGGGCTCAGCAGCCGCTCCACATTTGCAGCATCCCACACCACATAACCTCAATTTATGACATTTTTTTGCTGAAAAAGGGCATTTACTTCAGTTTTTGGCAAAAATGCCTCATTGCAAACAATGGCTTTACTAACGTTTGCTTAACTGCAGTGTCACATAACCATGATTTGCTTAAGGACTGTCACGTAAAATTGGGTCAGATACAAGACTCATTTTATGAACATCACAACTAATGACCATAAGGGTTCCGCGACTACCTGCATTCCAGAGCTAATTTTCTAAAGCAGTGGTGACCACGTGGCCGTTGCAATCCAGTATCCATATTTATTTATTTATTTATTTATTTATTTATTTATTTATTTATTTATTTATTTATTTATTTAAGTGTTCTTATATGCCGCCCTACTCCCAGGGGACTCAGGGCGGAGTACAACATGTAAAGAACTATAAACAAAAAGTGTCAATAAAAAAATAACAATAGTTTAAAATTTTTAAAAAAACATACAAAACCATACATACATGGGGGAGACCTAAGATGTAAAATTGTCTCACAACCTCGCCTGCAGGAAGAGCCATGTCTTAATGGCTTTTTGGAAGGCCAGCAAGGTGGGGATGGTTCGGATCTCCGGGGGGAGTTGGTTCCAGAGAACAGGGGCCCCCACAGAGAAGGCTCTCCCCCTAGGCCCCACCAGCCGGCATTGTTTGGCTGATGGGACCTGGAGGAGACCCACTCTGTGGGACCTGACCGGTCGAAGGGAAGTATGAGGTAGAATGCGGTCCCGGAGATAGCCTGGTCCTAAGCCATGTAGGGCTTTAAAGATGATGATCAACACCTTGAATTGCACCCGGAGACCAATGGGCAACCAATGCAGCTGGTGGAGTATAGGTGTCACATGGGTGTATCTTGAGACACCCACCACAGCTCACGCAGCCGCATTTTGCACCAGTTGAAGTCTCCGGATACTCTTCAAGGGTAGCCCCATGTAGAGCGCATTACAGTAGTCCAATCGAGAGGTGACAAGGGCATGAGTGACCGTGAGTAGAGCCTCCTATCATTCTGCCGTTTTAAACGGGGGCCCTGCTAGAGGTCAGATTCTCCCTCTTCCTCCAAGGAGTGTGACCCCCACCTCAGCTCTCCCAAGAAAGACGGATCCGCTGAGCAAGACATTTGGGAAGCTTTGATGTTGCACAAGAATGCGACACAGCTACAAACAACGTCCGGTCCCTTCACGTGTGTTGACGGCTCCAGAGGCTGAAAGTCAGAATTTCTGAGGAAGGTTGGAGACCTGAATGTGCCAAAAATTAGGAGCAAACTAGTAAATATCCTTTCCAACCAACAAACGTCATTAAAAGGCAGACATATGTTTGTGAGTTGGTGCCTTTTAATAAAATGTTAGTCAGAAAAGGCACCACCAAAAATGATCCTTGGTGCTCTCGAGGTTCTTTTCTTTGCAGACGTTTCATGACCCAAACTAGATAACATCATCAGTGCTAGCGAGGAATGGGGTCACCACCCCCACTAACAGGACAAGACATGAGAATATAAACCCACTCCCTTCTAGCATTGATGTTACCTAGTTGGGTCATGAAACGTCTTCAAGAAAACCACTGCAAGCTCAAGAGACCACCAGGGACCCCCTCAGTTCAGTCCTGAGCTGCATTCATTCTCCTTTATTGGTACTAAATGATCCTTGTGTCACTTCTGACTTAGTTTGAAAGGGCCAGCCCCTCAATGAATCCTGCCCAGACAAGGCCTGTTGCCAGGAAATGCAGCAGCTGCCCAAAAGGGGAAACCTCCCACAAAGAAAGACGTTATAAGGGCCAAGGGGAGAAGTCCAGATGTGGCGAGGACTGTCAGTCAGGAAACTGCACCCTTTGCTGGCTCAGTTTGGTCTCTTATCCTCTTTTCGACAGTGGCTCCACCATCTTGAAGCCATCCTCAGGAGGGGGATCGAGTATGAGAATGACTCCAAAGACCATCTAGTCTAACCCCCTGCACTGGGCCACTTAAGCCATCCTTGAGAGGTGGAGATGAAGCAGCCACAAACCCCTAAGGGAGGCAGGTTTTTCTCCATGGTGCTCCTGCCAAAGCAGGCAAAACCGTTCCAGTCCGGCTACAAACTCAACGGGAGACCCAGAGCCACAGAGGGGGCCAGGCTGGGAAGAACCAGACGGGCCGAGCAGCAAGCAGCCCCCACCTTGGAAGACCCCTGAAGCAACGTATCCATCCTCCCCAGCCGAGGGGCTGCCGGCATCCTCCAATCAGGAGCCCAGGATGGCCTTTTGACCTGCCAGCGGCCGCTCTTTCCCACATCCAGTGAGGGGACCCTCCCCTATTTCTCCTTTGGATGGCCAGGACCCACTCCCACTCCCGGAAGCATTTGTCTGCCCCCTTCCAGGCTCTCCAGCTCACTCCACACCCTGCCTCTGTGGATGGGATGCGGTGTCCCCCGAATGCTTCCCTCTCTCCTGCAAAGCAGCCGTTCCTGCAGAAGGCAGCTGGACTCCCAACTCCCAGATTCCTCCACCCACCCACCACAACTGAGCCCCCCTGGGGTAGAGCGTGAGCTTCCCACCGTTCAAGGATGGAGAAAAGCCCACCCGAGGCCAAGTCAGAAACCTCCAGTCCTTGCCACATCCAGCGATGGGACCCCTTTGGATGGGTTGGACACGCTCCCATCCTGGGAGGCCTTTCTCTGCCCCCCTTCCAGTTCAATAGCACTTTATAGCACTTAGACTTATATACCGCTTCATAGTCCTTTACAGCCCTCTCTAAGCCGTTTACAGAGTTCAGCATATTGCCCTCAACAATCTGGGTCCTCATTTTACCCACCTCGGAAGGATGGAAAGCTGAGTCAACCTTGAGCCGGTGAGATTTGAACAGCTGAACTGCTGAACTAGCAATCAGCTGAAGGTCGCAATGCTGCTTTTAACCACTGCGCTATCTCAGCTCATACCCGGCCTCTCTGGAAGGCAAGATTCTCTCTTCCCCTAGAACTAAATGGCAATTTCCTGAGTTTAGAGCGACCAACCAATGGAAGGGCTTACCTGCAGACGTTGTGGGTGCTCCATCACTGGAGGCTTTTAAGAGGAGATTGGACAGCCAAGTGTCTGAAACGGTCTATGGTCTCCTCCTTCAGCAGGGGGGTTGGACTAGAAGACCTCCAAGGTCCCTTCCAGCTCTGTCATTCTATGTTCTAAAATGGGGCGAAGACTGAACATTAATTAGGAGCCGAGGTGGCGCAGCGGTTAGAGTGGGGTACTGCAAGCCACTTTAGCTGACTGTGATCCGCAGGTCAGCGGTTCAAATCTCACGGGCTCAAAGTTGACTCAGCCTTCCATCCTTCCGAGGTGGGTAAAATGAGGACCCAGATTGTTGGGGGCAATATAAATATACATTGCTTACTGGTGTAAACCGCTTAGAGAGTGATTGCACTGTGAGGCGGTATCTAAATCTCATAATAAATAAATAAATAAATAAGGATGCAAACTGTAGAGAACCAGTTTGGTATTGGGATTAAAGGCCCTGGATTAGGAACTGGGAGGCGGGCAAGTTCCAGTTCCACTTTGGGCACAAAGCCAGCTGGGTGACTTCAGACTGGCCCTTCTGAAGAGGAAATGACAAACTGCTTCCAAAAAGCTTGAGTATAAAAAACCTTGAAGGAATCCTCCAGAAAGTCACCAGAAATATGCAATTGATCTTCAGGTTGGGAGGAAAAGAGCAAAGCAGAGGAAAGTTAGGCCCTAAAATAATGGCCGTCCTGCACCTCCCTTTGCTGGGTGCTCCATTCCTGGAGGTTTTCAAGGCCATTTGCCTGGGATGGTAGAGGGTCTCTTGCTTGGACTAGAAGGTCCCTTCCAACTCTATTCCGATTAATCAAGGAGAGAACCAGCCTAGCAATGAGGAGAAATTTCCTCAGTGAGATTAACCAGTGGAACAACCTGCCACCAGAAGCTGTGGGTGCTGGAGGTTTTTAAGGAGACTAGACAGCCACTTGTCTGAAATGAATTAGGCTCTCCTGCTTGAGCAGGGGGTTGGACTAGAAGACCTCCCAAGGTCTCTTCCAACTCTGGTATTCTGATTCATCAAGGAGAGAAGCAACCTAGAATGAAGGAGAAACTTCCTAATAGTGAGAACAATTAATCAGTGGAACAACATGCCACCAGAAGTTGTGGGTGCTCCATCCCTGGAGGTTTTAAAGAAGAGACTGGACAGCCAAGTACAGGGTCTCCTGCTTGAGCAGGGGGGTTGGACTAGACGACCTCCAGGGTCCCTTCCAGCTCTATTCTGATTAATCAAGGAGAGAAACCATCCTAGAAATGAGGAATTTCCATACATTGAGAACAATTAACCAGTGGAACAACATGCCACCAGAAGTTGTGGGTGCTCCATCCCTGGAGGTTTTAAAGAAGAGACTGGACAGCCAAGTACAGGGTCTCCTGCTTGAGCAGGGGGGTTGGACTAGACGACCTCCAGGGTCCCTTCCAGCTCTATTCTGATTAATCAAGGAGAGAAACCATCCTAGAAATGAGGAATTTCCATACATTGAGAACAATTAACCAGTGGAACAACATGCCACCAGAAGTTGTGGGTGCTCCATCCCTGGAGGTTTTAAAGAAGAGACTGGACAGCCAAGTACAGGGTCTCCTGCTTGAGCAGGGGGGTTGGACTAGACGACCTCCAGGGTCCCTTCCAGCTCTATTCTGATTAATCAAGGAGAGAAACCATCCTAGAAATGAGGAATTTCCATACATTGAGAACAATTAACCAGTGGAACAACATGCCACCAGAAGTTGTGGGTGCTCCATCCCTGCAGGTTTTGAAGAGGAGACTGGACTGTCTGAAATGGTGTAGGACCTACACTGTAGGTTTTCCTGTTTTAGCAGGGGGTTGGACTAGAAGACCCCCAAGGTCCCTTCTGTTATTCCCTTTCTCCACCTCTTTCCTGTGTGTGTGTGTGTGTGTGTGTGTGTGTGTGTGTGTGTGTGTGTGTGTGTGTGTGTGTGTGTGTGTGGACTCCCACTCCCAAAAAAAGGGGAGGTGGATCTTCAAGCAAAGAAAAAAATCCACGCGAGACGGAGTCAAAAACCCAGATTCTCTTTTATTTCCACACGTTTGGGGGCTCGTGGCTGGTCAGCCAGGTGGGGGAAAGAAGAGGCGGCTCTCCATCCTTCAACCTGCGGGGAAAGAGGGGGGGCAGTCAGGCACGGTCTGGTTGGCACCCCCCCCAAGCCCCCTCCCCTCTTACCCCCCACACCCTGCCTCTCGACCCTCTTAACACCCCCCCGACCCCCGCGGGGCCCCCTCCCATCCCCCCCTTATGACCCCCCCTCTCGCCCCCTCCCCTCCCCCTCTTACCCTCCCCCCCGCGGGCCTCAGCGCAGTCTTCGGGCCTCCCTCTCCGACTCGAGCAGCGTCAGGACGTCCCCCTCGCGGACGGGGCCCTTCACGTTGCGGATGATGGAGCGGCTGGTGTCGTCCATGAACTCCACGCGCACCTGAGAGAGAGAGAGAGAGAGAGAGGGAGGGACGTCAGCTAGACTGCCGCCGCCGCTGGAGGCTCCACCGCCCCCGCCCCGCCCCGCGGGCCCTCCGCCGCCCACCTGCGTGCACTGCCCCTGCGAGCCGGTCCGGCCGAGCACTTTGGTCACGCGGGCCAGCTTGATGGGCTGCACGCGGCTGGTGTCCATGGCTGCTCAGGCGGCGGCGGCGGCGGCGGAAGCGGAAGATCCCAGCGCTCGGGCCGAGCCTTTATATAGCCTCGGCGGGAAATCTCGCGAGAGGTTCCGCTCTTCGCGCGAGGGGCTCTTTCCCGCAGGCCCCGCCCGGGAGAGCTTTTTTTTTTTTTCTCCTATGGCTTTCTTTGCAGAGGCGGAGCTGATGGTTTGGCCCCGCCCCCCCGCGAGGATACGGGCTGCCCTGCCGCGCACTGCCGCAGGGGGCAGCAGAGAGAGAGCGAGACAGAGTGCTTATTCTCGCGACTCGAATTTTTAAATTTTTATTATTTTATTTCATTTTTATAGCCACTCCCTGGCCTCCGAGGCTTTTATTTTATGTATTCACATTTTTAAAATGTACAGGTAGTCCTCGACTTATGACCACAACTGAGCCCAGAATTTATGTTGCAAAGTGAGAAATTTGTCTTTTGCCCCATTTTATGACTTTCCTCGCCACATTTAAGTTGGTCAACTGTTGGTGTAACGTGCTTGTGAAATAATTCTGGCTTCCCCATTGATTTTCCTTGTCAGGTTGCAAAAGAAGGACATGTGACCCAGGGGACACAGCCACCCATCATACGTCAGTGGCCAAGTATCCAAATTTTTATCCTGTGACCCTGGGAGATGCTGCAACGGCCATAAGTGTGAAAAATAGTCATAAGTCACTTTTTTTGTGCCGTTGTAACTTCAAACTGTCACTAAGCGAACTGTTGTAACTATTTATTTATTCATTCCTTCATAGTTGTTAGTGGCGCTGAGCTTGAAATGAACGTAAATGAAAGAATGCAAAATGAACATTGGCATTGCCTGTATTTATTTGCGTTTATTGCAGGGAATTCTGGGCAGCTTCCTTGTCAGCAATGGCATCACAGCGAATGGGGAATTCTGGGAAGTGGAGTCCACCCATCTCACCATTGTGCAGGATGAGAAACACTGGTATGAGTTTGCAAATTTAAAAAAAAACATTTTAAAAAGAGAAAGAAAAACACCGGTATTAGAAAACAGTTTGTGCATTTTGCTAGGCTTTCTTCCCTTTCATTCTTCCCCTCCTCCCAGCATGCACCGCGCGAGGCCGCGCTTCGGCTCTTCTCCCCGGCGTGCCACTTAATCCCGCCCATCGGAGGGCGGGGCCTGGCGTCCCCTGCGTGCTCCGCGCAGCGCGCAACCTTCAAGCCAAGATGGCGTCGGCCACTGGCATCATCCGCCTTATCCGCAACTTTCTGGCCGGGGTAAGAGCGAGCGGGCGCGCTGGCCGGATTCCCCAATTCCGCCTCCTCGGAAGGTCAGACGAATACCGGCCCAGCCCCACCGAGCGTATCCCCAATGACCCTGAGCGCGGGGCGGGGCCTCGCGCCTTAATCCCGCCCTTTTCCCGCGCGAGGGCTTCTGGGGTCTGTAGTTTCCGCGCGGCAAAGGCCTTCCGGCTGGCCAATAAATAAACCCTTTTAGACTTCAACTCCCAGAATTCCTCAGTTAGCTTGGGGCATTCTCGGAGAGTGCCTAGATGAGGGATTCTGGGAATTGAAGTCCACCTACCTTAAAAATGGCTGCCTTTGAAGAAACATTTATGGGGGTTGGACTGGACTACCACAGGGTCCCTTCCAACTCTGTTATTCTGTTATAGTCTTAAATGTTCCAAATTTGGGGTTTGGGATATTTATTTGCAAGATTTGCATCCTGCCCACTTCCACAAACTCTGGGCCATGCTGGCTGGGGGATTCTGGGAGTTGAAGTCCACAGTCTTAAAAGTTTGAGGAACTTAGGTTTAGAAGGCCAGGTGTAACTTTTAATTGTATTTAAACGTTTCTAAATGGTCCCAAAGGGGCTTTTTTTTCTTCAAGAGGCAACTGGAGTTTCTGTTTTTTCTTTGAAGACGTTTTGCTTCTCCAAGAAGTTTCTTCAGTTCTAAGACATTTCTAAATGGTAGGATGAGAGCTGAGAAGTGGACGAAAGGTGCCAGGAGCTGTTTTATGCCTTTGAAGGTCTATTCCGGAAGGGAGGGAGGGAGGGAGAAGGAAGGAAGGGAAGTGGAGGGAGGGAGGGAGGGAAGAGAGAAAGGAAGGAAGGAGACAGGAAGGAAGGAAGGAAGAGCACAATGATGGCTAACCTTTTTCTCGTTGCGTGCAGAAAGCACTCGCGTGTGCCGGCACCCATAATGCAATGCGCGTATGACCCACCCCCTCGCACGCCCTGCCCCCCTTGTATGCGTGTGCGACCCCCGTGCTCCCCCACCCTCCATGCGTGTGACCCCCCACCCATGCTCCCCCCTGCGCATGTGTGTGCGACCCCCCCACCCCATTTTGGGCCTAGCAGGCCTTCCTGCAACCTCCTGGGACCCACCCACCCCCGCACAATGCACACGTGTCTCCCACATGCGCGCCAGATACCCGAAAATCAGGTTCGCCATAGGTTCGCCATCACGGGAATAGCACCTCTATCTGCTATTTGGTCTTCTCCCCCCCCCCCCCCGCCCCCGCCATAATTTTAGGGATTTTACTGATTTTCCTGGACTGGCAGCAGGATTATTATTTGTCAACTTTTCATGCCCCTCCCATCTCTCTGTCCTGAGCGACTCTGAATGGCAGAGGATTAATCATGCTTTGCACCAAGTTCAGGAAGTCCTCGAGTTACGACCCCAATGGAGCCCCATTTTACAACCTTTCTTGCCTCGGTTGTTAAGTGAATCACTGCAGTGGATAAGTCAGCCACACAGTTGTTAAGTAAATCTGGCTTCCCCATGGACTTTGCTCGCTAGAAGATCGCAAAAGGGGATCACGTGACTCTGGGACATAAATGTGACCGTCATAAATGTGAACCAGTTGCCAAGCGTCTGAATTTTGATCACGTGACCATGGGGATGCTGCAAAGGTCATCACTGTGAAAAATGATCCTAAGTCGCTTTTTTTCAGTGCCGTTGTAACGGTCACTAAGTGAACTGTTGTAAGTCAAGGACTACCTGTATTCTTATTTAAGGGCTCTCAGTTGAGAATGTGTCTGTGTTTATCCTGGCACTTGAATAGGCTTTGTGTTTTTTCATTGTCACCAGGAATGCAGTGGCTCAGATATAGAATAGAGCAGGGCTCTCCAACCGTGGCAACTTTAAGACTTGTGGACTTCAACTCCCAGAAAGCAAAGCTGGCTGAGGAATTCTGGGAGTTGAAGTCCACAAGTCTTAAAGCTGCCAAGGTTGGAGACCCTGGAATAGAGTAGAATATTCTTTATTGGCCAAGTGTGATTGGACACGTGAGGAATTTGTCTCCGGTGCAGAAGCTCTCACTGTCCATACAAGCCACAAAGTTGTAGATCATAGTTACAACCGTTAATCATAAGATACTGTGGGAAGAAATCTCCATCTGGTTCAGTTGCACGCTGGGAGAAAGAGACTGGAAACATGGAGGCTGATTGGAAAGATGGTTTATTGATGAAGCAGAACCACATGGGTTTGTGGTTCTGGTGCAGCTGACTAAAATGGAGTCAAGAGAGAGGGGGGGTTTAATACCTTCTTTGGGCTTTGCACTTGAGCTTCCTGTTCCTGTGTAAGAACATGTCTTCTATTGGCTGTTGTCAGATTCCTATGGGGTCATGTAGGGGTCATAGCTGGCTCTATAGGCAAAAGTGGGGATGCAAATCCTAGGAGTTTGTCTGAACTCCCAGGTTTGGTTGAAGTTTGGACTGCTCTGGGATGGTGCAGAGAAGGGGCTTGTGTTCTGAAAGGAGGTTGGGCAATTCCTATTGTCTCTTAATCCTCCTGTGTTGGATCTTGAGTGAGGGGCTAATCCTACCATTCTGCCTTTGTTGCAGGGAGTTTCAAAATATCCTGCCTTGAATGGATTTCTGCATACAGTATTTGCTTTGCCTATGAATAGAGCTATCTAGATACTTGCCTTCCCTTTTTCAATAAGCTGTTTATCTCCTTAAGTGCCGGCATCTGCTGCAGGCTATTAAGAAAGAACTTGGGGGCTGCTTTCTGCCTCTAAAAACATGTTTCTCCATTTCTCATTTAGGGAAATATAATATTCTGCCTTTTTTTAAATATTCCTCAAAATATTCCATTCTTCTAGGAAGGGGGTGGGTGCTGACTTTATACAATGCAACAAGTGAGAAATCACAGATACCAATAGAAGGTACTAGGCAATGAGAAGATGAGAAGGATAATAGCACTACAGCCCTACTACATGGGTAAATATCTTTAGGCCTAAGACAGTCCTGTGGGAATCGGGTGTTCAGCAGAGAGATGGCAGGGGGGGGGGGGAGTGGGAGGGGTGAGAATAACTATCTTTGTGTCTCATTGTTTTGGCATGCAATGCCCTTATGGCGGCATCCAGAGCGGAGAATGTAAAACAGTTTATGTCCAGGATGTGAGGGGTCTGTAGATGTTTTCTCAGCCCTCTTTCTGATCCCTGCAAAATACAGGCCCTCAATGGAAGGCAGTGTGGTTGCAACTGTTCTTTTTCTGCACTCCGTTGTATCCGTTGAAGTCTGTGCCTGTCCTGTTTGTTTAGTTGCTGTGCCAAACCAGACCGTTACAGAGGTTCAAATGAGAGACTCAATGATTCCTTTGTAGAACTGTATCAGCAGAGAGTTGGGGTTTTTGCATTTGAGATATTGCACTTAAGATGAATAGCTTCTCTCTCTCTCTCCCTCTCTCCCTCCAGCGAGATATCCAAGCTACGCTGCAGCTGCGCTACACAGAGATCTCCAAGAGGTAATTCTCGGCAGGATGGTTAGAAAAAGCTCTGGACTTCAGTCATGGCTCAAGGGAGCAGCTCCAGATCAGACCCTTTAAAAGCCTCTCCTAAATGTGTGTGGGTTGGTTACGGTGCTACTGGAGAAAGAATGCCCTGATTTATAGTTCTGGTGCCTGTTGCCCAAAATCATTTACACAATTGGAACCTTAGATAACCTTAGACTCTAGAGAAAGTGCAGAGGAGAGCAACCAGGATAATTAGGGGACTGGAGGCTAAAACATACGATGAATGGTTGCAGGAATTGGGCATGGCTAGTCTAGTGAAGAGAAGGACCAGGGAAGGCAGGATAGCAGTGTTCCAATATTTGAGGGGCTGCCCCAGAGAGGAGGGGGTCAAGCTATTTTCCGAAGCTCCCGAAGGCCAGACAAGGAACAATGGATGGAAACTGAACAAGGAGAGATTCAACCTAGAAATAAGGATAATTTTTCTGACTGTGAGGACAATCAACCAATGGAACAGAAGTTGCCTTCAGAAGTTGTGGGAGCTTCATCACTGGAGGCTTTCAAGAAGAGACTGGACTGCCAACTGTCGGAAATGGTGTAGGCAGGGTCTCCTGCTTGGGTGGGGGGTTGTACTAGATGACCTACAAGATCCCTTCCAAGTCTGTTAATCTGTTTATCTGTTTATAACAGGGGTGCCTGTGTAATTGTCTATGGAGATTCTCGGTCATCCAGGTCATGGTTGTCCCAAAGGTGCTTTTTCAGGAGGCAACTGGACTGTCTGGTTTTTCTTTGAAGACGTTTCGCTTCTCATCCAAGAAGCTTCTTCAGCTCTGACTGGATGGTGGGGAAGGGAAGGATTTATGCTCCTTGCAGACAGCTGGTCATTTGCATCTTTTTTAAGAGAGCCGTTGAGGCCACCTGGAGGTTTGTCTGTGTCCTCAGGGTCACCTGAGTGGTGCAAATGGGGGTGGAGCCTTCTTGGAATTGCTGAGGACATCCTCTATCTCCGGTCTACAACAATGGTTCCTACAGTCTGCAGTTTTTCTGGAAATCCATTCATACTCCCACACCATTTGGAAGGGGTTCATCCCAAAGTGCATAGCTAAAAGTCTCCAGTCTGAGCTGAAGCAGCTTTTTGGATGAGAAGCGATGAAAAAAACAAGAAAGTCCAATTGCCTCCTGAAAAAGCACCTTTGGCTCTATTCTGATTGAACTGAATAGAGTCCTAAGTCTCTCTTCTACCTGCCCAACCATTTTATGGGCTCCACAACTCTGATCCCCCAGGCCAGAGGGCAAAGCCCAGTCTTTAGAAAGGCCATCAGGATCAGTCCAGCCATGAGGAATCCTCTCGGAAGGCCATTGTGTGCTCATTGTCCACTCGGCTCAAGGGTATTGGTCAGTTTGGCCGGAGGAAGTTACAGCTTCCATTGTCCCAAAGGGGTTTTTCAAAAAGGTTTGTTTTTTCTTTTTCTTTGAAAATGTTTCGCTTCTCATCCAAGAAGCTTCTTCAGTTCTAACTCAATAGTTAGAACTTCAGTTAGAACTGAAGAAGCTTCTTGGGTGAGAAGCAAAACGTTTTCAAGGGAATAACACCCAAGAAAGTCCAGTTGCCTTTTGAATAGGGATAGGGATGGGATAGAATTAATTAGAATTAAAATTAAACAGAACAGAACAACAGAGTTGGAAGGGGCCTTAGAGGTCTTCTAGTCCTGCTTAGGCAGGAAAATGGTTGTCCAGTCTCTTCTTAAAAACTTCCAGGGTTGGAGCATTCACAACTTCTGAAAGCAAAGTTGTTCCACTGGTTAATTGTCTGCCCTGTCAGGAAATCCCTCCTTAGTTCCAGGTTGCTTCTCTTCTTGATTTTGGGAAAATGTATTTGGAACAACCATGATCTGGATGATTGAGAATCTCCACAGGTGCCCAGTTATGACAGCTGGCATCTCCTGATAGTGTTAGAACAGAATAGAACAACTTTATTGTCATTTTGAATGTGCACTCATCGACATACATCCAAATGAAATTTCATTTTTCCTCTTCATTGGGGAGCTCCCTGGCTGCTTCAAACGCTAGGCGCTTAGAGGGTGCAGGGTCTGAGTCCGTCCAAGGCCCCTCCCTACCTTGGAAGCCCCTTTTGTGGCCCCTGGATAAGGATGTGCCCCCACCCTTTGCAGAGAGGATGCGGCCTCTTGCTTCTAGCCCGGTCAAGCCAGGACGTTCCTTCAAGTGCCTCTAATTCTGATGGATTTTCCACGTTTTCTTTTCACACTTTGATCGTCTCCTTCCGATTCCTGCTTGGTAGGACCCAGCCGCCCCCCAGCCTCCCCGTGGGACCCAGCCACAAGCTAGCTGACAACTACTACTGCACCAGAGACGGGCGCAGGGAGGCCTTTCCGCCCATTGTCCTCATGTCAGCTCAGAAGAAGTTGGCTCCCGGAGCGGAAGCGGAAAGGTAGGCCCCCTTCGGCGATACCTGCGGAGATCCGACGGCCTTAAAGAGAGCAGCCTCTTTTGCAAAAAGAGCTTCCCTTCCTTCTGGAAAGTTCCTTCCTAGGGAAGCTTCGGGTGGAGCCCAGCTAAACAGATCCTCGTTTGTCGTCGTCATTTCCAGCTTCTGAACAATGACCTGGCTGGCTGAATGACCTCCAAAGCTCTTGGCTATTTTGGGGTTTTCAAAAAGGATGCTAAAAGTCGACACCTCTTGCAATAGGAACGTGCTTTGGGGGGGGGGTGTTTAAAGGCCTTTTCCCCCTGATTTTCCTCGGCTTGGTTCCCAAAAGCTGTGGAATTTTCTCTCCTTCCGAGGCCTTGAACGAGTCCAGGCGGAAAAGGCCTGGCTTCCTCCCCTCCCGGCGAGGAGCTGGGAGACGCCTTTTCAAGGCCTTTTATTTATTTTATTTATCACAGTTGGAAACCACCCTTCTCCCTTATGGTGTGCCATAAAACAGGGGTTTCCAACCTTGGCAACTTTAAGACTTGTGGACTTCAACTCCCTGGCTGAGGAATTCTGGGAGTTGAAGTCCACAAGTCTTAAAGTTGCCAAGGTGGGAGACCCCTTGCCATAAAATAATTATTACATAACAAGCTATATAAAAATTAAAATTTAAGAAGAGGAGGCAAGGGTGATTAAGAACAGTGTTAAAAATTAGCTGAAAGGGGAAGGGAAGGCTTTCAGGGTGCATCCAAGCCAGGCCAGCCGCAGAGCCAAGTTTTTAGGCCTTTACGGGAGGCCAGGAGAGTGGGGGAGGCTGCCTGACCTCCGGGGGTGGGGGGGAAATCTTCCCCAGGGCAACTTGGGCAGAGAAGGCTCCCTTCCTGAACCCCACCAGTCTTTAACTGAGGGGGTCTGCAACAGGCCTTCCCTGCCTCTCTCAGATCCCTCTCTCGGAGGTGGGAATGGGAGGCTTCCTCTTTAAGTGGGCAACCTTACTTATACTTTATTTCATATGCCGTCTTTATTATTTTTATAAATAATTCAAGGTGACAAAACATATCTAATACTCCTTCCTTCTCCTGTTTTCCCCACAACCGCCACGTGAGGTGGGCTGTACTGAGGAGGAAGAACTGGCCCAACCACTCTTATTTATTTTATTAAATTTATTAAATTTCTACGCTGCCCATCTCCCCTACAAGGAGATTCTGGTTAGCCTTTCACGCCTAGAATGGGACTAGAACTCCTGGCGATTGGCCCCAAATCACCCAGATGGCTTTCATGCCTAAGGCAGGACTAGAACTCAGTCGCTTGGTGACTGGTCACATCACACAGACAGCTTTCATATTTAAGGCAGGACTAGAACTCACTGTCACCTGGTGATCGGCCAAGTCTCCCAGCCAGCTTTCATGCTTAAGGTGGGATTAGAATTCACCCTCTCCAAGATTGCAACCTAGCTGCCTTTCATTCCTACAGCCGGACTAGAACTCACCTGGTTTCTCGCCTGGTGCCTTAACCTCTAGACCAAACTGGCTCTCTTTAATCAGAGTTTACAGCCTGGGGACGTCTGCAGCTTGGGGAAGGTGTTGATGCAGCCTCTAACTCTCCCGTTTCTGACCCACAGCTCAGACTCTTCCGTCACGAGGACGACGGAGAAGCTGCCTGTGACCCCTGGCACCCCCCCTCGGAAGTGGGAACTGTCCAAGGACGAGCCCTATTTGTGAAGCCACCCCCGAGGCCCCAAGGCAGGGTTGCTGTAGAGCAGCCGGTTGGTCTCGGGTACTTGCCAGGAGGACGAGGAGGAGCAGCACAACAGAAGGACTTTTTTCTCCTCCTGGGCTAATTCAATAAATGCAATCCATAATGTAACTATACGTTGTACTTGATTTTAAGGAGCTTGTTGGGCTGGGAAAATAGAATTTGAGGAACAGATGTTGGAATTGTTAACTCAGATAACAGCCAGAATAAATGAAGGCACGAGATATTGGTTAAGAGTGGATTTATTTATTAAATGTTTACCCCACACCATCTCCTGACTCTGGCTGGGAGACATCATTATTCATATAAATACGTGCATAAATTAAAAACAGAATTGAAATAGGTTACAGGGAGTCCTCGGCTTAGCACAATTGAGCCCAGAATCTATGTTGCTAAGCGAAATATTTCTTAACTGAGCTTTGCCCCATTTTACAACCTTCCTTGCCACTGTTGTTAAGTGAATCAGTGCAGTTGTTGTTAGTAAGACGGTTGTTAAGCGAATCTGGCTTCCCCATCAACTTTGCTTGTCAGGTCATAAAAGGGGATCACGTCACCTTGGGATGCAGCAACTGTCATAAATATGAACCAGTTGCCAAACATCTGAATTTTGATCAAGTGACCACAGGGAGGCTGCAACGGCTGTGAAAAACAGTTACCAGTTATGTCACTTTTCAGTGCCGTTGTAACTTTGAACAGTCACTAAATGAACTGTTGTAAATTGAGGACTACCTGTACAACTTGAGAGATGGATGGATGGATACATTAGATAAAGAATAGAGATAGATAGATGAGAGATAGACAAATAGATATAGATAAGGTGGATGATAGATCGTATATAGTTTTAATAGAGATGATGGATCAGAGTTAATAGACAGATTAGACACACATTCTCCCATTCAGCTGATGCACCAAAATTATCAGGGGGGAGGGGGACTTATGCAGGGCTGGGGTTGGCAAAAGAAAGGGGCCCAATTTCTGGCACCCCAAATTGATCCGGTTAAACCTCCCTCCAGCTGAGCGTTTGCTTTCCTGCAGAGGAGCCTTCTCACAAGCCCCTAAGACCCCCACCCCAGGGGGAGACCTCTCTTGCTAAAGACAGCCGAGCATCGGGAGGCATCTGGGAGCGCCTTTGCCGGCCGAACGACGTCCATTCACTGGCATAAGCTTGTCTCGGGACGCTTGGAAAGGGGGCAAGCCGAATAGTCTTTCTCGGTAGACAGCTCCTGAAGCAGGGGGCTTTTCTTTGCTGTCCCCCACCCAATCCCAGCGAGTCCCGGGAATCGCCTGAGCCGAGGGGTGGGGGCAGCAGCTGGACAACCCCCCCGCCTGGTTTCCAGCCGGCCTCCCCAGACCCGATTTGCAACCGGCAGCCCCCACCGCCCCCCCCGACTCACAGCACGTGCTGCGGATCTTCCACGGGAGACTCTGCGCATGCGCTTTCTGCCCGGCTGCCCGCTTCGTCGTCGTCCCCCCCTCCGGCCGAGCCTTCCCTTCTATTCCCGCGTATGCGCGACTCGGAGGCGTGGCTCCTCCCCCAGCTTTCTTCGCCTTTGCGCAGGCGCGCTCCTTCTTTGGTGGGTTTCATGCTTGCCGGGCGTTCAGTCGGGCGGGCGGCGGCCGCGGAACCATGACGCGCCTTCTCCTCCTCTTGCTGCTGAATTGGGAGGCCGGTGAGCGGAGGGAGAGAGGGAGGAGGGAGGGGGGGAGGAGGAGGAGAGGACCGTCTCCACACGACGGGCTCATTCATGCCCCTAAACACGTCCCGCGGCCGCCGATTGGTCGAGAGCCTTCCCAGGCCCCGCCCAGCAGGCGGCCATTGGCTGTCTTGCCGTCCCGCCCCGCCACACCTCCTCTGGACTCGCTTTCCACGCCCCCCGGGCCGCACGTGCGCCGATGTCCCCTCGCGCGGACCCCCCCTCCCGCCCTTTTCCAAGGTCAGAGGTGAGGCCGTTGCCCGGTTGCCACGGCGACCGGGCCTACCTGCCCAAGGGGGAAGGCGAGCCTTCCTCGAGTTAAAGACCCCCAAAATCTCGGAGTCAAATTTTTTGCAGCATCCTGAAAGGCGTAAATGAAATGCTAAGGGGGGGGAGAGATGTAGGATTATCCCCCCAAACCACAGCTTCTCTTTGCAGGTGCATTTGTGCAATATTTGCCCGTCTTGCTCCTGGGCTGGCGCTCATTATGTCCTCTTCTCATCCTGGGCTCCTTGCTTGGCTCCTCGCGCTCTCTTCATTGATCTCTTTCAGGGCCCTCAATCTCTCGCATGAAGGTTGGACTCCCAGAATCAGAAGCCCCCGCCAGGGCGTCTCAGTCCAGGATTCCCCATTAGGGTCCAGGATTCCCCCTACCCCCTTGGATCCTTTGCATTTCAGACATTTGCCTGGAATGGTCTAGTCCTAGGGTCTCCTGCTTGAGCAGCAGGTTGGACTAGATGACCTTCAAAGGTACCTTCCAACCCTGTCCTATGATTCTATAAGAGTCTCCTGCTTGAGCAGCAGGTTGGACTAGATGACCTTCAAAGGTACCTTCCAACTCTGTTCTGTAAAATTTAATAATTCTGTATTTTCTTCTGCAGATAATAAGGATGGGCTCTGGGTCCCTAGATTGGGGAGTCCCCTTTGGGCCTTGGCTTATAACCCCCCCCCCCCCAATCAGCCAAAGGGGACTGGGGCTGCCCTGGCTCTTTTAGCCTCCCCCCTCCTTGCTTAGACCCCACCCAGGAGGCTTTTCCCTCCCCAAAGCATCAGTGGGGAGCAATTAAGCTACTGCAAGATAATTAGCACCTGAACCTAGTTAGAGATTAAAATAGAGCAGCAAAAGCTTTGCAAGCATTGATTGTGTGCCCCCCTCCGTCCCCCCAAAGACCATCTCCAAGGAGGGGCCTCCCTCGCCCCTTCCCCATTGATGCTGGTCCCTTCCACCTTTCCCAGCCTGAGGGGCTTCTCAGAGGAGTTGGGGTTTTGCATTGATTGACTGATTGCCATCAAGTTGCTCTTGACTCTTAGCAACCGAGCCAGTGGATCTTCTCCAGGAGGATCTCCAGGTGTGCCACTGATGTTTTTTAGATTTTAGATTTAGATTTATTATTAGAGTTGGAAGGGACCTTGTAGGTCATCTAGTCCAACCCCCTGCTCAAGCAGGAGTTCCTACACCATTTGAGACAGATGGCAGTCCAGTCTCTCCTTGAAGGTCGCAAGTGTTGGGGCTCTCATGACCTCTGCTGGCAAGCTGTTCCACTGGTTGATCGCTCTCACTGTCAGAAAGTTTCTCCTCACTTCCAGGTTGAATCTCTCCTTGGTCAGCTTCCATCCGTTATTCCTTGTTTGGCTTTCTGGTGCCATAGAGAACAGCCTGACCCCCTCCTCTCTGTGGCATCCCCTCAAGTGTTGAAACACTGCTATCATGTCACCCCTGGTCCTTCTCTTCGCTAGACTGGCCAAGCTCAGTTCCTGCAACCGCTCTTCGTATGTTTTATTTTCCAGACTCTCTATCATCCTGGTTGCTCTCTTCTGCACTTTCTCTAGAGTTTCAATGTCTTTTTTGTAATGTGGTGACCAAAACTGGATGCAGTACTCTAGGTGTGGTCTGACCAAGGCTTTATAGAGTGGTACTAGTACCTCTCTGGTCCTTGTAGGATCCAGCCCAGGACTTTCTTTTAGGAAAAGCCCAGATTAGCCCAGTAGGAAGACTTGTGCTTGTGAGCTGCCCAGGATCACCCTGGGAGAAGGCAGCCGTAGAAGTTCTCTAAATAAATACGGCCCTACGACCTCTTGTAGAGTCACACTCTTTGACCGTGATTTGGATTGGTACACAAAACAGTATTGTTTTATTTCACTCCAAAAAAATAAATAGTGGTTGGTTAATGATTACTTCCCCGGTAAGGATCCAAGGTCAGAGTCTCAGGCGCTGCTTTTCTTAAGGAACTCATGGTGTGTTTCTGCCAAAGCAGGGCAGTTGTACAGGCTTCACCATTCTCCTGTTTGAGCAGGGGGCTGGACTAGAAGACCTCCACGGTCCCTTCCAACTCTCTTATTCTGTAAAGAGTGAGTCACTGGGCTGAAAGACCTGCAATAAGAGGGGGGAAAGGCAGATAATATGACTGAATTTGCTCCATCTCTCCATTCCTTTTTATTCCTGTGCTTCCATTCTTTTGACACCTTTGCCTCTCTTTCAACATCCGATCAGCCTCCACCACTCACCGGTTTCTCTCTTGATTTCCGCCTGCAGGCTTCTCCTCCTCCTCCTCCTCCTCCTGCCCTCTTGAGAGCTTCCAGTGCCAGGAGGGGGGCCAGGTGCCGCTGTGCCTAGGCTACGAGAGGCAGCCCGGCTGCCAAGATGACACAAACGGGTGCCAGCAGCCGAGAAGCATATGCAGGAATCACACCTGTCGCTGTGGCAACAGAAGCGGGCCCTGCCTGCCCTTTGAGCGGTTTTGTGACCAGCACCAGGATTGCCCAGATGGTTCAGACGAGGCCGGGTCCCTTTGCGCGTCCCTGCTGGGCTCACCTGAGGAGGACGACTGCGAAAGCGACGAGTTCCGGTGCCACCTGGGGGCCGAGTGCTTCCCCCTGTCTTTTAAGTGCGACGGCCATCCGGACTGTGAAGACGGAGCCGACGAAGAGAGCTGCGGCACAGATTTTCCAGAGACTCCAAGGACCCCACAAATAACCCCCAAAGGTGGGCTGAGCTGCGGTCCTATTTTGGAATGCCAAACGGCACTTCTGCTGGCCGGTCTTTCTTTGAATTGCAACTTCATTCTTTAGGCAATCCGGAAAGAGCTATCCTTGTCCTCGTGATGCCTGCTTGCTAAAGCTGCACTCCGCTCTCTGTTCAGTTATATTTTGTATTTCACTGTACTCCGCTTGGGATTATATGCTGTTTATAACTCCCAATCCGCCGGGGTAAAGTAGTCTCTAGATTAGAAATATACCTTGTACAACTGGCTGGGAACGAGAAGGGCTTGGGTGCAGCTCCTGGCAACGTTTTTTTTTGCTCTCTTTTTTCTCTGCATTCTGCATTATTTTTAACCAGAAACAAATTAGCACGATGGGGCCCTGTTGTTCCCGCATACATTTCCACCCTATGCATCATTTGGAGAGATTAAGGAAGCTTAGAAGGTCCTGTGAGAATCCCACCCTCTGCAGTGGTTCTCCCCTTTTCAACTTAGAGATGGGCAAAGCTGTGTCCTTGGCACATGGAAGGGCACAATGCCGTCTCCAGCATTTCCTTGAGGAAGCTGGACAAGAATCCGGGCTGCCAGCTAGGTTATGCCAAGGTAGATTTAGAATTACTCTGAGATTTCAAGGTATTGTGGGGGAGTTTGCAGAGGTTACCAAATCCCTTTTTTGTTTAACAGTTAACAGCACAAAAAATGATGCGTACCCACCCTGCCTCCAGTTATATTGCTGAAATAAAAAGAAACGCAGCATTTGGGCATCTGAGTTCTGTTCATTCTCATCTTCGGTGCTGATTTGGGATCAGTTCTTCCCTTCTGTAAAAGTCAGTTACCTTTTGCATAGGTAATTTGAGAATGCTAGGAGGGGAAAAAATTAAATTTCATCGCTCAGACCTAAAGCTTGCTGTGTTTTGTTGGGGGGGGGTGTCCTGAATTTTCAGCCTCTACCCAAGGGTTCTGGCTGGGCCAGAGTCACCCAAGGGATCCACAATGGGGAGTATGCCACTCTGAGCCAGAGGCATCAATCACTGCAGCCCACTTCCCTTAACGTTCTGACCTTGGCTCTCCCCCTCCCCCTTTCCTTGGAGTGACTTCTCTTGTCTTCTGCTGCTTCTAATTAATTGGGAAGTTTAATTCAGTATCTCTAATCTTAATGCCTTTAACTCTTAATCCACGTCTGTCATCTATTGAGCTTGGTGTGGGTGTAAATTGGACTTGACAGCATTCCCTTCCCCAATACTTTTCATTTCTTGGCCTCATTTCCTTTCCCCCCCCCCCCTTGCTGTGCCAAATGCTGCTCGTCCCTCGTATGTTCAAACGGGCAAGCGTGTTTTGCTTCGGCCTCTCCGGTTTCTCACATGTTCCCTTATGTTCGTCTTTAACCGTGCCCTGCTCAAAGTGTTCCCAAATGCTGCCTTTAGCTAAAACATATCAGAATACTTTCAGGATACCCTGAGACGTTTAAAAATCATTTCGTTATGAGATGGGCAGCAAATGAATTTAAGAAATAAATTTTTTTTTATTTATTATTTATTATTTGTTCTTCTATGCCACCCTACTCCCGAGGGACTCAGGACGGTGTACAACAATCTTATAAGAACATCAATAATAAACAGTAATTTAAAAGCAACAGATTAAAAAAATATACAAAAGTTAAAAAAAATGTTCACAGTCAGCCATACCAAGGGGGGAATTCAGATGGATTTAGTCTTTCCCCCCTGCCTGCAGGAAGAGCCATGTCTTGACAGCTTTCCGGAAGGCCAGCAGGGTGGGGATGGTTCGGGTCTCTGGGGGAAGTTGGTTCCAGAGCGCGGGGCCCCCACAGAGAAGGCTCTCCCCCTCGGTCCCGCCAGCCGGCATTGTTTGGCTGATGGGACCCGGAGGAGACCCACTCTGTAGGACCTGACTGGTCGGAAGGAAGTGTGAGGCAGAATGCGGTCCCGAAGGTAGCCTGGTCCTAGGCCATGTAGGGCTTTAAAGATGATGATCAACACCTTGAATTGTACCTGGAGACCAATGGGCAACCAATTAAGTCTGGTAGCACCTGTTCTGACTCCTTTTTTTATTTATTTAAAAACGAGCTGCAGCTCAAGGAAGTTCTGCCTTTTCATAAATGTTGGAAAATTAAATTAAATCCTAATTAAATTAAATGCTATTAAATCCCTTTGGAGGTTTTTCCCACCCTAGACTTAATCCAGCTCTCTGCCTTACATTGAGATGCTTAAAATACACTGGCTGCCTTCTCTCAGACATGGGTCTCTCTCTTGGCTAAAATGTTCTGACAGAATCAGAACCAATATCTAAGGCAGGGCTGTCCAACCTTGGCCGCTTTAAGACCTGTGGACTACAACTCCCAGAATTCCCCAGCGGCTGGCTGGGGAATTCTGGGAGTTGAAGTCTGCAGGTCTTAAAGGGGCCAAGGTTGGACACCCCTGATCTAAAGTTGCATCCCCAGATCTGGATAGCCCCACAGGTAGCCAGTCCCCATAACCCACTGATGGGGCACGCCAGGACCTTTCAGGGAGGCAGCTCCTGTCCTGTCTGCCTGAGACAAAGAATCCAGAGGGTAGGGGCTTCCCTTGGAGGGAGGGTCTGACTATTTATCGCCTCCCCAAGTTGCGTAACCATTCCGGTTTGGGCAAACCGTCCCGGGCTGGTCTGACCCCCCAAAAACATTCCCAACCCATAAATAACTGCTTGCAACAATCTTGATCTCCTCCCAGGATGTCTGTTTTCTGAGATACCTCAATGAAGCAAGCTTGGGGTTTTTTTGTGTTTTTGCATCCTGATGCTCTGGTTTGTTTTGTTTCCTGCCGGGACTCTGCCCTCCGCCAAAGACTTTCTGAGTTTTATCGTGCCTTGATTTCTCCATGTTTCAACCCCTCTCTACCTCCCTGTTCTTCTTTCCAAATTGCTTTGCAAATCTGTTTGTGTCTACTTCTTTCAAAGAGCTAATTATTTCTTCAGTAAGCTAGACCATTCGAGGTACCCAATGCTTCACTGTTTGGCCCAGTTAAAGGCTATAGGAATAAGAGTTTTATAGAGTAGGTAGGTAGGTACCGTACTAGGTGGTTAGCTAGGCAGGTAAGATAGGTAGATCGGTTAGACTGGCAGACAGATGATAGAGATGATGAATGGAGGGACAGATACGGGGAGAGAGAGAGGATAGGTAGAGATATATGGACAGATACAGAGAAGATGGATAGATAGGTAGGTAGATAGATAGATGATAGATAGATAGATGATAGATAGATAGATGATAGATAAAAAGGAAGGAAGGAATGAGAAAAAGAAAGGAAAGAAAGAAAGAAATTAACACAAGTCATGAACTCAACACACTTAAATGCATCTCTGTGCCAGTCTCTTCAGCTTTTTCAACCATTCATCCTTAACCCCATCCTACGGAATAAAATTCCATTTTCATTTATTTTCTCCCCCCCCCCCACGTGTATTGTATTAAAACATGTCCCCCCCCCTTTTTTTTTCTTTTCTTTCCCAGGCAGCCGGGCTCCCCCAGAAACTCCGGCCTTGGAGCCTTTGACAATCACTGCCATTGTCGGTGAGTAAGACTGGCCGAGCGATCTCCTTCTCCCCCAACAGAATTGGGGAAACTAGCAGGGAAATCAGCCGGTTCCACTGTTCCGGTTTGCGATGCTGGAATGGCCTCATGAAATCCATGGGTCCAGGTCCAGGTCCAGAGGTGGGTTCTGGCTTACCTCGCTGCTGGTTCACTTCCTGATGCGCTGCGCGGGGGGGGGCGTGCATGCACAGTGCTAAAAACCCAGCTTTTGGGCATGCGCAGAAGCAAATAAAAAAGATGGCGGTGCCATAGGTGCCGCTGAGAGAGCCAGTTTGGGGGGGGGGTGTCGAGCCAGCCATTGCTGCCGGTTCGGCGAGCGGGGGGAAATTCCCGCTACCGGTTCTAAACCAGCAGGAACCCACCACTGAGGTAGTCCTTGACTTAAAACCACAGTTGAGCACAAACTCGCCATTGCTAAGCAAGACAATTAGGAGTCGAGTTCTGGCCCATTTTGCAACCTTCCTTGCCACAGTCGTTGAGTGAATTGTTCCGTTAGTAAGACGATTGTTCAATGAACCTGGCTTCCCCGTTGACGTGGCTCGTCTGAAGGTCGCAAGAGGGGATCACGTAACCTCAGGACAGTGCCACCGTCATAAATAGGAGTCAGTTGCCAAGCTTCTGAATTTTGATCATGTGACCACGGGGATATTGCAACGGTCGTAAGTGTGAAAAACAATCCTAAGTCCCTTTTTTTCAGTGCCGTTGTAACTTTGAACGGTCACTAAACGAAGGTTTGCTCAGTCAAGGATTACCCGATCGATTTCCATCAACGTGGCATCAAACACAGGATGGCAAAAGCCATTTTGGGTTCGGTTAAGTGCTAGAATGCCGTGGAAATTTCTGCTTTTGGGGGTCTCCATGAAAATGATCCATGTTGGTGGGCATCTCCCTCCCTCAGCTATTCCAGGAACAAGGCCAGATTCCGATGTTCACCTGTTCTCTCTGTTCTCTGCCTTCCTTCTAGCACTCCTGATCACCATCGTGGCCGCGGCAGCCATCACCCTGTGGGTCTCTAGAAAAGCCAAGCCCCTCCTTGCCCGGCTGCCCCCCAAAGCAGCCTTTAAGCAGCTAATCCTACTCGAACAACCTTGAGATTGGCCGGCCAGCCAGGTAAGCCCCAAATCTGATTTGATGGACTTAGCTGGACTTCTGTCCCTGGGAAGCTCCAACCCAGGGACCCCTCAGAGGGCCCAGTTCTCTCTCCCCCTTCTGTACCTGCTCCCACCCCCTGGTGTAAATAGCAATGTTTTGCATTACTTGGGGTTGAACAACTTTTCTTTACGTTCTCTTTTGCTGAGCCGTTATTTAACGTATGTTCAGCTCGGCCCTCGTAATCTGACAGGCAGGTGCCCCAGAGAGCGATGTTAAAAACCGTATTTTCTTGAGGTGGGCACTGGGAGAACTTGGCTGTGTTCCAGCTCTGCCCTGGACCACATCGGCCCAGCTGTTTCGGGGTGGCATTTCAGAAAGCAAGGCCCAGGTGGTTTGCTGAGTTTCACGCCATAGCCTCCTTTTGGGGCCTCCATGGAGATCATTGCAAGTCAAACATTTTGCTTCTTTTTATGGAGATTCTCAATCATCTCAGTCAGGATTGTCCCAAAGTCTGTGCAGATTCTCCGTCACCCAGGTCCTGGTTGTCCCAAAGGGGCTCTTTTTTTTAGGGGGCAGCTGGACTTCCTGTTTTTTTCTTTGAAGACGTTTCTCTTCTCATCCAAGAAGCTTCTTCCGCTCCGACTGGATGGTGGGGGAAATCATAAATCCTTCCCTCTTCCACCGTTCCTTCAGAGCGTCTTGGATGGGAAGGGAAACGTCTTCAAGGGAAACAACCAAGAAAGCCCAGCTGCCTTTTGGAGAGGGCCCTTTGGGGTGCAGAGCCCCCACCCCCCACCCCGCCCCCACTCTGCTGGCAGCTTCATCCTTCTTCGGGTGTTCTTTTCAGGAGGACAAGTGAAAGCCCTCTTCCCGTCTTCCTTTCTTGCAGGAAGTTGCTCCTTGCTCCCTCCAGCCAGGGGCTCCGTCACCGGACCCTCCCAGGAACCTCAGGCAAAATCCTTGGATGTGGAAGGCTCTGGCAGCCCTGCTGGGAATTCCTGGCAGGAACTGAGACTTGGAAGCCCACCTCCTATGGGGGAAATTGAAATCGCTTTCATATTCATGCCTGCCTGCTTGGGCCTGTCCTTCCACAGCAGCTCTGCCGTCTGCCCATCCTGGCAGAAGCCCTTCAGCCCAAGCAAAAGACCAGGCCCTCAGACCAGGCCCTGAGCTGGGGTTCTTCCAGCACGTGGGAGCGGTGGGATCCCAGCTTCCTTTCTGCGGGTGCTGGGGTGGTCTGGTGCCTCCAGCTGCCTTGGACAAGAGCTCTCCAGAAGTCCTGGGCGCTCCATCACTGGAGGCTTTCAAGAAGTGACTGGGCAGCCGTCGGTCTGAAATGGTGTAGGGGTTCCTGCTTGAGCAGGGGGTTGGGTTAGAGGACCTCCAGGGTCCCTTCCGGCTCTGCTAATTCTGTTATTCTCAACTTCTGGGGGTTTGGGAAGGCTGACGAATCCCCCATATGACAAAAAGTGGGTTTTGACTGCACCTGGGCTTTTCCTGTTGCATTGCCATCTGCATCTGAACTCCGCCTGGTTGTGGAGATTGTCGCTTCCTTACATTGGGTGGTGGGTGAGGATGTGAGCTATTTTAGGGCAGGAAAGCCCCCCCATAAGTTTTTTCCTGTGTTGTCCAGCCTGGGGTCCCTGCTTGTGCAGCCCTGGGATTGACCCCCCTTGTCTGAGTGCGAACATTAAAAATCATTTCCCAACCTTTATGGGGGCCTGGCTTCTTTTGTTCTTTTGGAATCTCCGCCCATTCATTAAAGTGGCCCCCTCCCCACCCTTCCTTCAGACCCCTCCTCCTTTCCCCTTTACTCCTTTCATGGCCCTCCCCCTCCGCATTCAAGAGCTCATCCGCTACACCGGCCTTGAGAAGGAGCCCAAGCAGAAATGCTGCTGTTCTCTGGGGCTTCTTTGAAAGCCGGAAGGTCTGCAGCCCTGGGGTATCCTGCTAGCACCACCCACCCACCCACCCCTGAAGGACTGGCCAGGGTCAAGACCCCCCCCACACACACACACACCCAGTTTGTGAGCCCAGGCAAAAGTGCCGCCTTATTTGACCTTATTTAAAGCAGGGATGGGCACCCATGTCAACGTTACGACCTGTGGACTTCAACTCCCAGAATTCCCGAGCCAGCATGGTTCACACATGTGAACACACGCAGGTCATAACGTTGACATGGGTGCCTGCCCCTGTGTCTTAAAACACCTTAAACACCACATCTTAAAAAAAAAACCCACTAATTTGAGATCAGACCGGCCCAACCCAACCGCCCAGATTAGCTGCTTAGGTTGACATTTTAAGAAGATAATCTGATTAATGCTGTGAGGAGCTCAGAAGCAGCTACTTCCAGTTCCATCCAGTCCCTTGACTGGGATTCAGTGGCTTTGTGGGGCTCAGCCGTCTGGTGGCACAGGAGCTCCCAACAGAGCTGCTAAGAGCAACCCGGATGGTCCTCGGCAGTTAACACAGCCCCAGTTCCCCTCAAGGCGTCGGCCGCGGATGGTGGTGGCTGCGAGAGGAGCCATGAGGCCGACTGCGCAGAGGAGGTCCAGCCTCTCGGCCAACATGAAGTTCAGGGTCTGTCAGAAGTGCTGCCGGACCCACGACGTGGACCTCTTCATCCCCTTCTCTCAGGAGAAGGTGGTCAAGCGGTGGAGCTCCATGGACAATTTGGCCGACCGGGCCCAGGACGGCAGTGACCTGTCCCCCCCGGGGGATCCGTGTTTCTTGTCCCTCAACATTGGAGGCCAGCACTTCCACATCGCCGTCCGAGCGGCGGCCAGGTACCCCCTCACCAGGATCGGGCAACTGGCCACCTGCGCGGATCCCGTGAGGAAGCTGGAGCTCTGCGACGACTACTCGGTGCTGAGGAACGAGTACTTCTTTGACCGAGACCCTCTAGTCTTCAAGTACGTCTTCCACTTCTACCGCAGCGGCGTCATGTGGGTCCTGACCGAGTTCTGCTCGGCCAACTTCCTGGAGGAGATCGAGTACTGGGGGATCCACATGAAGTACACCCAGCGGTGCTGCCGGATCCTCTTCGAGGAGCAGCACGACGAGATGGTGGAGTACCTGAAGATCCAGCGGGAGCTGGAGGCCGAACTGGAGACGGTCGAGAAGGAAGAGCACTTTGAGGGGAAGTTCCTGGGCCAGTTCCGGAAGGCCATCTGGAACCTGATCGAGAACCCGTACTCCTCCACCCTGGCTAAAATCACCGCCATCTTGTCCAGCCTGTGTGTCCTGTTCTCGGTGGTGGGGATGAGCCTCGGCACGGTGAAGGAGATGCAGGACAAGACCACCAAGCGGTGCATGGAGTACATGGAGACCGTCTGCGCCGTCTTCTTCACCCTGGAGTACCTCATGCGGGTGGTCTCCACCTCCAGCCCGCAGCAGTTCTTCCGGGCGGCCTTCAGCGCCATCGACCTGGTGTCCATCCTGCCCTTCTACATCCAGATCATCTTCGAGTACCTGGGCGAGGAGGACGCCGAGGACACCGAGGAGCTGCACCAGATGCGCAACGTGGGGAAGCTGGGCAAGGTCCTGAAGCTCATCAAGCTGATGCGGATCTTCCGTATCCTCAAGCTGGCCCGGCACTCCACGGGCCTGAGGGCCTTCGGCTTCACCCTCCGGCAGTGCTGCCAGCCGGTCTGCTGTCTCCTCCTCTTCATCGCCATGGGCATCTTCACCTTCTCCGCCCTCATGCACTCCGTCGAGCACGACGTCCCGGGCACCAACTTCACCAGCATCCCCGACGCCTGGTGGTGGGCAGCCGTAAGTCAACCCTTCCACGCACACACTCACACACCCTGCTCTCTCCCCCCCACATGACCGGCTAATAATAATCACAATAGCAGAGCTGGAAGGGACCTGGGAGGTCTTCTAGACCAACCCTCCTGCTCCGTTCCAGACAAGTAGCTGTCCAGTCTCTTCCTGAAAGCCTCCAGGGATGGAGCCCCCACAATTTCTGAAGGCAACTTCCGTTCCACTGGTTGATTGTCCTCACCGTTAGGAAATTCCTCCTTAGTTCCAGGTTGCTTCTCTCCTTGCTTAGTTTCCATCCGTTGCTTCTTGTCCTGCCCTGGGGAATAGACTGACCCCTTCTTCTTTGGGGCAGCCCCCTCAGGTACTGGAAGATTGTTTCTCCTATCTCCCCTAGTCGTCTTCCTTGTTAGACTAGGGATCCCCTCAATTGTTCATCCTGTGGATTAGCCCCCAGGCCCGTTATCATCTTTGGGGTTGAGGTCTTCTTTGAAATGAAGAGTGGGCCTTCAGCTGAGGAGGACCCCTTGCTCTTCTCCTCCTCCTCCTCCTCTTCCTCCTCCAGGTGAGCCTCTCCACCGTGGGCTACGGGGACACGGTGCCGGAAACCTTCCTGGGCAGGATAGTGGCCTTCGGCTGCATCGGCTTCGGCATCATCCTCAACGGGATGCCCATCTCCATCCTCTACAACAAGTTCTCCGACTACTACGCCACGCTCAAGTCCCACGAGGACAAGACCACCGTGGCCCTCAAGACCCCCCGGAAGCAGAGCCTCAAGGAGAGGCTGTGGAACAGGATGAACCAATGCTGCTAACCCCCAACAGCAGCAGCCTGACCCCGGGATTGGCCCAAGGACCCCCACCCTCCCGGCCGGTAGCAACCCCCACCCCTCAGCCACCCCTCAGCCACCCCATCAGACAAGTCCTGTCTCCGTGCCAGGCTGGCCTGCTGTGCCTGCCATGCCATCTTTGCTCCCTCGCACCCGGGACAGCCAGCCAGCCAGCCGACCTCGGCCCCTCCAGCCTCCTGCCATAAAACTGCAGCTAGTCCTGGACTTAACAACAGTTCGCTTAGTGACCGTTCAAAGTTAGAATGGCACCAAAAAACCATTTTTCACAGTTACGACCCTTGCAACATCCCCGTCATCAAAATTCAGAGGCTTGGCAACTGACTCATACTTATGACGGTTGCAGTGTCCTGGGGAGAAGCCAGATTCACTGAACCAACTGAGTTCCTAGCTTAACGAATGCAATGTTTCACTTAACAACCATGGCAAGAAAAGTCGCAAAACGAGGTGACACTTAAATGTCTCACTTAGCAACATAAATTTTGGGCTCGATTGTGGTCGTAACTGGAGGGCTACAAGCACCTGTAACCCCAACAGCTGTGTAATCCTGGACGGTTCAGCTTCTGCCTGGGCTTCTGAAGACACACCTGGGAGCCAGGTGTGGGAATTTGCTGGCAATTCTCCCTGATGCCCAAAGGAGCCTCGGAAACCACCTAAGCCAGGTGGAAGGCCTTTAGCCAGCTTTATTTTTACTTTATATTCTTTTTATCCCGCCTTTATTGTTTTTATAAACCACTCAAGGCAACGAACCTATCTTCCTCCTCCTCTTTTCCCCACCACCACAACCCTGTGAGGTAGATTGGGCCGAAAAAGAGAGGGATTGGCCCAAAGCCCCTCAGCCGTCTTTCACACCAGCTAAGGTGGGACTAGAACTCCCCGTCTCCTGGCTTCTAGCCGGGCAAAAACCGGGGGGGGGGGGCGGGGGGGGCAGGCAGAGCCAATCCTGTGCTGGGTTTTGTCTGCCCAGGGATGCCCCTGGCATCGGAGCCCTAATGCCCACAGGAAGATATGCAGCAGAATCGCCCTTTAAAAAGTGAGATTTGGGGATGGCGACTGGGGAGAGTTGGCCCTGAAGGCTTTTTAGGCCGGCTGTTGGCTCTGCACCAGCCTTTCTCAACCTGGGGGACTTTGAAGAACTTGAGCAGGGGGTTGGACTAGATGACCTACAAGATCCCTTCCAAGTCTGTTTATTCTACTCTTATACGCTAATTATACTCTATTCTTCTATTATACTCTATATTCTTCTACTCTCTTCTACTCCACTCTATTCTTCTACTCTACTCTAGAGTACTACTCTACACTACTCCTACTCTACTAAGATGAGTGGACTTCCCCAGCCAGCCTTGCAGTTTAAAGATTTGCCAAATCGGTTTGGCCAGCAACCGTCCCAGGGAGCCTTCAGGAAGGACCATCTTTACCTCGAGCGGGAGAATGGAGGAAAGACCTGTCTCCCCTGGCCCAGAAAGGAGACGGGCATGGGGGAGGGGGCAATCCTGCCCTCCGCCTCTCCCTCCACCCTGGAAATCCCCCTTTCCCATCAGAGTGAGCTGATCCTGGGAACAAAGCATCCGTCCTCCCCCAGACGTTGGCAGCAGCGGAGCACAGGTTGAAATTGGAGAGGGGGGCAACCTATTCATTGAATTTCCCATTTCTTACACACACACACACACACACACACACAACTCTGTCCATCCGCTCTCCACCACACCTTCCTTGATTTTGTTTACTGGGAAAATGCCATTTGCTGGTGCCAGGTGAGCCATAGGTAAGCTCTCCATGCCCAGCAATTCTCCTTTCCATGCCCAGGTTAAATCTTCAGCATAAGGCTGCTGGACACACACACACACACACACACACACACAAACTCTGGCTTTTTCAGGACTACACCTGTTTCCTCGCTAATTTTAGGGCCGGTGGGGAGAAACGCAGAGCAGGCCGCAGGCGAAAACACAGCCACAAAACTTTGTGCAACAAAGAGCTCAAGAAAGAATTTTTGCAATTCCGCCTGGCCTGTTGGCAGACAGACCTGCCCCTCCTCAGCCCCCTAACTGGCACCCCACTTGGCACTAAAAGGAGAAACCCCACCAGAAGCTTGGAAGCCGTTTGCGTTTAATGTGGAGACAGCAAGGAGGCTCTTGGCAAAATCATAGCCATAAAAAAACAAAATATTTACAAGTCTCAGGAAGTTTCTCATATATATATATATACATATACATACACACACATATTTATAGATATTTATATAAATTAAGAGAGTTTGGCTATCTACAGTATGGTACATTTTGCAGGGCGCAGTTCAAGTTGGGCTCAATTCGAACATGCAACTTTTCCCAGGAACACGGCATCCACTGCTGCGCCCCAAATCTGGAGAACTTGATTGCCTTTGAGGAGCCCAGGTGGAAGTTGAAGGCTTCCCTGTTTGGTCCCAGCAGCTGTTTGCTGCTTTTCAGAGGTAGACTGATGTGGAACAAGGAGGCTTGACTTGTTTCCCATGATGCCTAGCCGCAGCGAACCCTAAATATGTTTTCTTTTTTTTTTAATCAGCACTGGGACTAGCTAACCTCATGAACGTGTCACGCGCCCCCTTTAAATCAATTTTATAGCCGGCAGGACAGTTTTCCTGTGGCAGTCAGTTCCACAGGTTCAATAAGCCTTGTCTTGCTCTCCTCGGTGTCTAGTCTTTTCTTCTTCCAGCAGCGGGTGGGCAGAGAGGGTCCAGGCTGCCTCCTTGGCATCAGGGGAGCTGATCAAGGCAAGACCCTCCCACACAACTCCTCAACCCACATTTCTAGAAATCCAGGGGAAGGAACTGAACTCGCGCCACAGGGACTGCAACGGTTCCAAATATCATCATTTGTGCCCTCCACAATTCAGAAAAACATGTATTAACAGTATTGTCCATTTAGGGTAGGGGGGTAGCTGGCTGGGGAATTCTGGGAGTTGAAGTCTGCCGGTCTTAAAGTTGCAAAGTTGGACACACTTGGTTCACAGAGAAAAGGTCCTCCCCTTAAGAAGTCCTCCAGGAAGGCTCTGAGGGACCAAGGTCAGGCTTTGGATGTGGGAGGGGGCATCACTGGGCCAGCCTCTCCCTTCCTCCCCCTGGAGCGGCTTCAGTGGCATCCGCAGCTGTCGGCCACCATGCCGTCGTACTGTTTCAACACCACCGTCTCGTCGTCGTCGAAGTAGAGGAGGTTGATGGAGAAGAGCTTGTCCGGGACGCAACAGGGGATGTGGACCTCCGGGCTGAGCTTCAGGGCGTGGATGATGGACTGGACGGTGGCGTGGTTGGTGGGCCGCATGCTCTGGCCCAGCGGGAAGTGGCAGGTGCCCTTGCAGTGGTAGGCGTTGTAGCCGCGTGGCGAGATGACCCAGCCCGTCCAGCCGATCTCGTCGAAGTCCACCGGGAGCGGGTAACGCTGGCAGGGCAGGGAGCTCTCGGCCCAGCGGGGGCTGCGGCTCCGGTTGGAGGGGGGCTCGGGGACAGACGGCAGACCTGCAGGAGGGGGGCAAAGAGGCAGTAGAACCAGCTCACGTCCCGCCCCCACTTGGCATCTCAGCTTCAGGAGCAAAGGGGGGTGTCCCAAGGGAGGCTACCACGCCCCCTCCCCAAAATGCCTGGCAGAGGGTGACTCACCGGGGAAGCCACTGGGCAAGGCGGCCGCCCGCCGCCCATCGTCCGTGAACAAGACCAGCATGGGCTTCTTGCTGGCGTGGTGGTCCCTGCCCGAGGCGAACTGCACGGCATGGGGGTCCAGGGCGGCCCCTCCAAGGCCCTGCACCGTCACAAGCAGGCCCTGATTGCTGCTCTCTTCGGCCACCCAGTCACGGACCTGGAAGGGGAGGTGGGAATCGGTTGGCATCCCGCTGAGCTCGAGTGAGCGAGCCAAGCCCCAGGCAAAAGGCCCCTCCCTTGTTCTCAGCCCCACACACACATGCAGGTGGTTGGCATCCTGCAGGGCTCGAGTGAGCAAGCCAAGCCCCAGACAAAAGCCCCCCCCCCCACACACACACATGCATGTCAAACCCAGGGGGAACCAAGCCCCCCCCCAATGGCCCCCGGAGGGTGGCACCCACCGCCTGGGTGATGGAGAAAACCTCCCAGCCGAAGCCCTGCAGGGCCAGCAGCCGAGCGGAGAGCAGCTTCTTCCCCTGGGGGGCTTCTGGGTGGTCCTTGTCCAGCACCTGATAAACGCTGACCTGGGGGAGGAGAATGAGAAAGGGGGGAGGGGATAGGATTAGCTGAAGCCCTACGGGGGGGGGGGAAGGCTTCTCTCCCCAGCAGCCCTTTCGGGAGCCTTTCACCCCCTCTAGAGATTCAGGGCACTCTGCACATGCTCGCCTAACCTGCTCGCCTCCCCTCTCTTTCTCTGACTGCCATCGCTCAGTTTTTAGCACAGCCTTTGCAATCTGGTCACCTCCAAAATATGATGGGACTACATCTCCCAGCATCCCCAGTGGCCCCCACTTGATGGCAGCTTTTGAAAAAGGGAGAGGCCAAGGGGGGAGGGGGAGGAGAGGAGAGAAGGGAGGGAGGAGGATGGGAAGAAGGGAGGGGGAGGAGAAGAGGAAAGAAGGGGGGAGGAGGGGGAGAAGGCACAGGAGAATGGGAGGGAGGAATAGAAGGCGGAGTCCCTCAATAGACAATAGGAGCAAAGAGGAGCCTCCATTGTCAGGGGCAGTCTACCTTGGAGGGCCAGGAGAGCACAGTTCCTGCCTGGCCCCTAGGCAGGGCTGGTCATGAAGAAGGAGGCCAGGACCGAGATCAAGATGCCCTCAAGAAGCAGCTGGCATCAGATATGGGGAGAGGGGGCACCCCTGGGGAAGCTTCATGCCCACCGATTCCAGCATTAGAGGTGGGGGGGGGAAGGACCCATGTGCCAAAGCCTGGCTGGGCCAGCAGCAGTCGGGAGCCGCTGCGCTGGGTGTCAAGAGTGCCTCTGAGCATACCTGGCAGTAGTGCTGCCTCTGCAGGGCGCCCCCCTCGGCCCCCCTGGCCCGCAGCTTGAAGAGGTGGAGCTCGGCCGACAGCACAATCTCGTTCTTGGCCACGCTGGAGAGCAGGAAGAGCAGCATCTGGTCGCTGTGAGCTGAAAGGGAAGGTGAGTTGGCACCGAGCAGCCCACAACAGCCCTGCCAGGTAGACCAGGAGGAGGAGGAATCGGGCATATGCGCCAGACTGACCCCCTGGCAATTTGGTTTGGGTCTGCGTGTCCATCATTGGTTAAACTGGGGCAGGCTCTCCATCTTATAAATCAATATTTTTCAACCTTGGGAACTTGAAATGAATCCTCTTTAAAAGCATCAAAGTTTCCTGCATCCCTTAAAAGGGGCAGAGGCCGATCCTAGCCAAAACTTCCCAATCTTGAGTGTGTCCCATTGAAACCAATTCACAGAGCTCTCCCCAACTTCAAAAAGCCCCCCCCCCCATTCTTGAGAAGTGAAAAACGACCAGTGGGGGGGAAAGTTTCTTCAACTAATATCCACAACTGAGGAGGGAGACATTAGGGGAAAAACTTTCTGCCAATTCTTGGGAAGGAGAACCAAGAAAAGTCAAAACAGAGAAAGGAAAATGAATCCATTATTTTCAATGTTTCAATATTCAAACACTTCCCCCCCCCCCCCACACACACACCCTTTGGTTATGCTCAGGGGCTTTGATAGAGATTTGGGGGTTGGAGCCAGGGACACACCTGTTAGCAAAATTGAGGGGGGGAGGCAGAGGGCAATTTTAAGGCAGAAAGGGATTAAATCCGGAGCATCTCACATTGGAAGGAAAATTTGCTGCACACAAACACACACACACACACACACAGGGAGGGGAAGGGAGGGAGGGAGACAGAAAGAAAAAGGAGGGGGCTCCAGGATTTTGAGATGCTTTGTCAGTTGCCAACTCTGGGGGCAAAGAAGCCCCCCCACCCATCTGCACAACAGAAGATGCCCCCTCCATGGCATAGGCATCTGGCATGGCACCAGCTCTACCAGTTTGTCAGGAGGGACTCCAATTCCCATCGGAGCCCCTCCCTCCCTCCCTGGTCCAAGGATGCCCTGGAGAGCCCAGCCCAGTTTAAAGAGGATCAGCTAAGGTTGGAGAAGGAGGGAGGGCAGGTTAGAAGATTGGAGCATCAGGCCCTTCTAGATGGCCTTAGGCATCCCTGAGACCCCCAGCTGTGGGGGAATCACAGAATAACAGAGCTGGAAGGGACCTTGGAGGTCTTCTAGACCAACCCTCTGCTCAAGCAGGGGAAAAAAAATACCATTTCAGACAAACGGTTCTCCTCAAAACTTCCAGTGTTGGAGCACCCACAACTTCTGGAGGGAAGCCCTTCACAAAGGGGGGGGAAGAGGGCCAGGGGCTTCTTCATTGCCTGCCCCACTGCTCCCTCTCTACCAAGGAGGAGGGGGGAGTTTATTCTGAGTTTCCCAGGAGCAGGCCTTGGAATTAACCCCCCCCCGCCCCCAACCTTTCCTCAGCCTTTCCCTCCTCTCATTTCCCCCCTCTCTTCCAGCAGCAAAGCCCCCTCCCCACTCCAGGGACTCACTCCGGTCCAGGAAGCTGCGCACGGTGTTGCCTTCCAAGAGATGGGGGTCTTTGGTGACCCCATCAGCGTCCGCCACGGTGTTGTAGAGGTCCACCATGTACTGGGGGGGCTCCTTGAAGTAGAGGGGGGCCTGTGGAGGGTCTTCGATGCCAAAGACCTCCAGCAGCTGCTTCAGGGCCTGGTCCCGGGTGTCTTCGGAGCCCCAGGTGGGCTTGGCGGGGCAGGCGGGTGCCCAGGTGAGCAGGAGCAGGAGCGGCAACCACAGGAGCTTCATCATCTCAGGTTCTGGGATTCCTCAAGAGGACTAGCTGCTCTGGGCTGGCCCAGGCCTCCTTTATACCCCCGAGCAGAAGGGGCAGAGGCTGATGGGCCATCAAGGAAGGGCAGGGGATTAATGGGCCCGCTAACAAGGTGCCAAGCAGCCCATCAGCTCAGTCCACACCTGGCAGGGCTGTGGATTCCTTGGGGGGGACCCCCCCCTTCCAGTTGGGGTGGGTGGGCTGTGTGTTTGTGGTTGGGGCTGAGCCGGCCTGGGCAGGAAGGAGTGGGGAGAATTCCTCCCCACACACACACACACAGAGGCCTCCCCAAAGTTTATTGAGGGTCCGGGGCTGCCAGCCAGATGAGTTGGCTCTCCACAGGGGGCTAACGGGCATCTAATGGGGAGCAGTGGGGGGCCATTTGCAGACAGGAATTAGAGGCTTCTGTGTGGGGGAAGAGGGGGAGAAGCAGCAAAAAGGGGGAGCCCTCCATGCGGCAGTGCCCTTCACCCCAAATGGTAACCCTCCTGGCTGGGAAGAAAGCTCTCCCCCCCCCTCTCTCTCTCTTGGGGCACCAGATGTGAGCAGCCCCAATGATTGGACCCCCTTGGCCCTGCAACCCCATCCCAAGAGGGGTGGGGGGTGGCTGGAGGCATGGGGGAAAGGGGGGGCTGCAACTGAACCCCTTGGAGGCCAGTGTCCTGCCCCTGTGCCAAGGGCCTTTCTAAAAAGCACAACATGATTCTAGTCCTCATGGAATTTCAAGGGCTCAAACTGCCCTTCTCCTGCACCACTGAGTTCCTGGGCCCCTTGAGCCCCATGTTTTACGGGAACTGGGGCAGCTCCAGAGGGCACCTGCTTCCCTCCACAACCTGCCCCCAATTGCTTCTCCCCCTAGGTCTGTTTCAGCAAAGACGGAGCCCGGATAGATGGCCTCTGGTTACTCAGGTGTGCAAGCAGCTTTCACACCTCTTGGTTTGCACCAAGCTGAGGAGATACCCTTGGGAACGCCACAAAGGTTGGTTTGCACGGAAGCCTCCACCCTGCCCTCATCAATCCAATGGGGTCATTAGTGAGACCCAGGAAGGGGGTGTCCTCCATCACTGCCCCCACCCTCACCAGGCCCCCAAGATTCACATGCTCCCCCTCCCCCAGCAGGCTTAATTTCTGAAAAATCCTTAGAAGTGTTTTTCTTCCCAGCCAGCCCCATCAGATCCTCAGCAGCACTCAATCAGGATAGAGCTAGAAGGGACCCTGGAGGTCTTCTAGTCCAACCCCGCCCCCCTCAAGCAGGAGACCCTATACCATTTCAGACAGGTGGCGGTCCAGTCTCTTCTGGAAAACCTCCAGTGTTGGAGCACCCACAACTTCTGGTGGCAAGCTGTTCCACTGGTTAATTGTCCTCACTGTTAGGAAGTTTCTCCTTAATTCCAGGTTGCTTCTCTCCTTGGTTAGTTTCCACCCGTTGTTTCTTGTCCTGCCCTCAGGTGCTTTGGAGAATAAATTGACCCCCTCCCTCTTCTTTCTGGCAGCCCCTCAAATACCAGAATACTGCCATCATGTGTGTGTCCCCCCCCCACAGTCCTTCCTTTCTCTAGAGTGGCCATACCCGAGTCCTGTAGCCGTTCTTCATATGTTTTAGTCTCCAGCCTTTGAGAATCTTTGTTGCTCTTCTCTGAACTTTTTCCAAAGTCTCAAAAAAGTTTTTTGTAACGTGGTGACTAAACTTGGATGTGGTATTCCAGGTGTGGCCTTACTAAGGATTTACAAAGCGGTGCTAAGACTTCACGTGATCTTGATTCTATGCCTCTCCTCTGTTTATGCAACCAAGGATTGTGTTCCCTTTTTAGGCTGCCGCTGAACACGCCTGGTTCTACTTGTGGTCTAGACCAAGTTCTCCTGTCTCAACTATTTTCTACAGTTGTTCTTTTTAAACATTTGTTTTTAGCACGGTGGGCGACCCGGATTGCTTCTGAAACGGGCAGCCTGAATAAATGAAATAAATTGCAATCTGTTTTCCTGAAGTTTGTTGGCCAACCTTCCTGCCACCCGACCACTGCTGTACCCAAACCGTGCCCAGCTCTCGAAAGGGGAGGGCGCATTTCAGCCCAGGGTTGCTGCCCTTCCAGCCCCACATCTGCAGGGCTTTCCATCGCCGGGTCTCAAGTTCCCAGAGACAGACAGACAGACAGACAGACAGACAGACAGACAGACAGACAGACAGACACACACACACACACACACACACACACACACACACACACACACACACACACACACACACACACCTCGCCCAGAAGACATCCCTTGGCCCTGCATCAAAGGGCTAGTTTTTATTCCTGTTGGCCGTGAAAATATTTACTGACCCCTCGCATCCTGGACATCAATTGTTTCAACTCCTGCCCTCAAAACATCGCTATAGAGCACTGCACACCAAGACAAATAGACACAAGGACAGCTTTTTCCCGAACGCCATCACTCTGCTAAACAAATAATTCCCTCACCACTGTTAAACTATTCACTATGGCTGCATTACTATTACTATTAGTTTTTCTCATCATTCCTATCACCCATCTCCTCCCACTTATAACTTGTTGCTTTTATCCTTACAATTTATATCAATATTGATTGTTTCCTTAATGACTATCATTAAGTGTTGTACCTTATGATTCTTGACGAATGTATCTTGTCTTTTTATGTACACTGAGAGCATATGCACCAAAGACAAATTCCTTGTGTGTCCAATCACACTTGGCCAATAAAGAACTCTATCTTCTATCAATCTATCATTTGAGAAGGGGGGGTGGACTAGATGACTTACAGAGTCCCTTCCAACTCTGTTAGTCTAGTCTAGTCTAGTCTATATTTTCTATTTTATTTTATTCTATCATTTCTATTTTAATCTATTCTGTATTTTCTATTCTGTTCTGTTCTATTCTTTCCTTCCTTTTCAAGTTTCTGGGTGCTGGATCTGCCAACCAATCAGGAAGGGAGATTTTATTTTTAGGAAAATTATCCCCCCTCCCCCCATTCTAAGCTCTGGCCAGGTAGGAAAGGCTAGCAGTCTGCCAAGGAAGACCCCTCCCACCCCCAAAAGAAGGGGGACAGGAAAAGAGCCAGCTCTGCCCAGTGACCTAGGCTGAGTGCCCCATGATGAAGACCCTCTTCTGCAAGACCCCCACCCCAGGAGTGGTTGTCTGGGTGATGGATGGAGACCCCCCAAACAGACTTCCAAAGGGTGGGTGCCATGGTCAGGTGGTACCCAAACATCCTGGCAGGCCTGCAGGTATCCAGGTGCCCCCCACCCCTCCAGTCTGGAAAGCTGTTGATGGGCCTTGATGCTGAACTTCTGGGGGCCCTCCAAACCCAGCTTGGGGACCCCCAAGTGACCCCTCCAGGGGACGGGTGAACTTGTGAAGTAAAGTCCCACTATTTTTAACATCCCTTCATCTATTACCCTTGCTTTCATTTGGTTTTTATCCTGTTTTAATGGATTTATTAACTTTTTTAGCCCTGTTGTATGCCCCGCCAGCAAGAGTCGCTTATATGAGAGATGGGCAGCTGCCGTATAAATTGGTTTAATAAGAAATAAGAAATAAAACTTGGAGAGGAAGGGCGTGTCCTGAGGCTGCCCATTTTTAATCTTGCTGCAGGAGGCCATGCCCGGTCTGACCTTCAGCCCAAAGGTTTTTAAAATCTCAGGCTCCCCAAAACCGAAGAAATCCAAAACCAGGCGATGCATATATGGGTCAGGGGGCTTCGATCGTGCATTCTGAGCTGCCATCGTGAAGTTCTGGCCCCCTTGGTTAGAATTAGCCCAGTTTGGATTACTGTGCAAATGCAGCCATCAGCCCTGGAATTAAACCTGGAGAAAGAGGTTGTGTGAATAGAGAGCTAGATTTGGGTTATCCCGTGAAGGATGACCCCACTCTGGGATGGGGCGAGAACCAGCCAGCCCCAGCCTCAGTCTTTGCAGCCCCCCAAGGAGAAAATGCAGCCAGGTTGGAATTACAAGCAAAATCCTTCTGGAACTTTTGCTCCGTCATATGATTGTGTCCAGGACGCCAAAGCCACCAGCTGGGCCCTCCCGTTGTTCTGGATTAATTTTATTTAGACACTGGATCTCTCTTTTCAGGGTGGTGCAGGCGCTCTTAGGAGGAGAGAAGTGTTGCCTTCATTTCTTTCCGCTTCAGAGGTGGGGTAGCATGGAGGCTCCCGAACGTTTGGGCCCACATTTGCACGTCCGGATGACAAAGAGGGTGCGCAGCTCCCCACTCCGGCTTTGGAAAGTCTTGGTCTCGTAGCTGTGAGGGATGCAGTGACTGGCAGCAGCTCTCGGCCCCGCTGGCTCCCTAGGGAAGGGAGAGACACAGGAGCAGTGAGGCAGGGAAGGGAAGGGAACGGAAGGGAAGGAAAGGAAAGGAAAGGAAAGGAAAGGAAAGAAGGAAAGAAGGAAGAAGGAAAGGAAAGGAAAGGAAAGGAAAGGAAAGGAAAGGAAAGGAAAGGAAAGGAGGAGGGAGGGAGAAAAGGGAAGGGAAGGGAAAGTGCTCTGGCAAGGCAGATGAGACTAAGAAAAAGTGATGAACGTAAAAAGCAGCGCCCCTCCCCCACCACAAAGAGATAAATTATGGGGGGGGGGGAGAGAGAGAGAGAGAGAGAAATCTACCACCCGTAGAGATATCAGAATCAATCCAAAGGCGTCCAGAGTGTATTTTGCAGAATTCTCCACTTTGTGTCTCTCCATTCTTTCTCTTCCTCTCCAGATGTTGAATTCCCAGAATTCACACATTCCCAAAGGATGGTGGCCAGGTATGCCCCCTCCCCCCTGCACTCTCTGGGGGGGGGTCTAAAGGCTCTCTTGACACCTCCAGACCAGGAGCAAATGGGGCAGCCTCCCTGGGCTGTCTGTCACAGCCTCTAATCCCAGGACCCCAATACACACCAGGGAGGAAATGAAAGGGAGGGGTGGCTGGGTGTGTGTGTGTGTGTGTGTGTGTGTGTGCACCTGCATGTGTGGGTGTCCCCCCCACCCAACCCCCCTGCATCTGGTCTGCCTTACCTTGGGCATCTTCCTAAGCACCGTCCCAGGTCAATTTCCTGAAAGATTTGCAAGACAAAGAGCAGAGAAAAGGGCTGGCTTCCTTTCACTTGGCTGGGGGGGGGCTCTCTTTGCAAGAAGCTGGCCTCCCCCCACCCCAATTCCCCAATTCCCCTTGCCACATCTCTCATGGGCAGCCCTTTCAAGGGTCCTTTGGGCACCCATGGCTGGGGAGGATGGGTGAGGCTGGCACCCCCTTGGAGAAAGGTCCCCTTCGACCTCACCACACCTCGTAAGGGCAGGGGGCTTTGCCAACCTGCCCTTTAAGGCTTAAAATGCTACCAGCCCCTTTTTTTGAGGTTCAGACCATGTGCCCATGTGCCCAGGGTCAGGGCGCTGTGCCCTCGGCCTTCACCCACCCACCCACCCACTCCCCCATCTGGGATCTCAAAACCTGCCAATTTTGGGGATTCTTTTGAACATTTTTTTTTGTATCTTGTCTTTTATTATTTTTATAAATGCGAAGAGACGTGATCCTCCTTTTTCCCTTCCCCCCACCACAACAACCCTCCAAGGTGGGCCAGGCTGAAAGAGAGAGAAGGGGGGATTGCCCCAAGATCACCCGATTCAAGGCATCTGCCCCTTTTCCCAGCACAGATCCAGCAACAGCCAGGACAGCCGTAACAGATTAACAGAGTGGGAAGGGACCTTGTAGGTCATCTAGTCCAACCCCCCCACCCACCCAAGCAGGAGACCCAAGACCATTTCTGACAGGTGGCAGTCCAGTCTCTTCTTGAAAGCCTCCAGTGATGAAGCTCCCACAACTTCTGTTCCATGAGCTTTGGGCCTCTTCGAAGATAGACCATGCCTGAATAAGGGAGCTCACACCCATCCGTGGCTCACAGTTCTTAGCACACCACCAATTTGTCTAAAATTACTCAAGACACTTAGAGTAACCAAAAGCCCAAAATTGCCCTAAGGAGCAATCATAGTTGGTGTAGGAATTCCAGGTTTCTACCAAATTATGGGGATGGGTTTTCTTAGGAAAAACAGAGATGTAGGAGAGATGCTGCTTGGATCCCACCTGGATCGGTGACCCCTAATTCTGGCTTCTCCCCCCAAACTAACCCCAAGACCCTTCGCTGTGACTTGGGATACATCATGCCCTTGGGGAGGGGGCAAACGGGGAGGGGGGCGAACAAGAGCGGACCTTCCGTTGCTCTCTCTTCCTCCCTTCGGCCTGCAGCACCACCTCTGAGTAATGTTCCCAGTGGGGCACCCGGTAGCAAGCGGCCCCTTGGCCCTGGCAGCCCCGCAGCGTCCGGACCAGGCGCTTCCCGTTGGGGCCCTGCAGGAGGACCGAGTCGAACCCCGTTGGCACGCAGAAGGGCCCACCTGGCAGAGAGACAGAGCGTCACCCACCGGGCACCAGCTGCCCACACACCAGGGTCAGTGGCAAAGCCACATTTTGCACAAATAAACATGCAGTTCTTTTCTGTGTTGTTTCTGTTGGACTTGCTTAGTTAGTTAGTTAGTTAGTTAGTTAGTTAGTTAGTTAGTTAGGTAGGTAGGTAGGTAGGTAGGTAGGTGTACCCACAATAAAAAATGACAATAAAGCTTATCTTTTACCTTATCTTTTATCTTATCTTATCCTATATCTTCTATCTTACCTTATCTTTATTGGGTTGCAATGGAGACGCAGCCTGGCGTAGGAAGTTAAGCCAGCCTTTTGTGCCCAGAGCTCTGCCTGGTTTTATGGGGAGGGGGAAACAGCTCCCCCCATTCCGATGCAGCTTCTCTGGCCCTCCCCACCCTGGGACCCCAAGCAACTCCCATGCTCCCCATCCCAGCCAGGACCCAGCGTGGCAAGGCTGAACTCAGCACGGCTGGATGCCCCAGCTGGCTCACCTTGGGAGGGCGGGGGGCCGGCACACCTGCCCACATCCAGGGTCTGCTCCAGAGGGGAGTCGGGAAAGAAGGTCTTCAGGGCGGGCGACCAGAGGCACTCGTCCGGGCTGGCATTGCACTGGCAGCTGTCCACCACTTCCACCTGCCGAGGGCCATCCCGAAGCCAGCGGTCCTGCACCAGGAGGCGGCTGGGCTCGCAGCGGGAGCCGGGTGGGCAGCAGCCTTCGGAGTGGGGGTCTCTCTTGGGCCTGACTGGCCACTGCGGGGGCCTCTCCTGCAAATACAAGGAAGTTAATGCCCGGGCATCAGATAGAAGCCAAATGGTGCCAGGGGAATGACCAGCTAAGGATGCCCCAGGCATCCCTGCCCCAAGACCCCTTTCTGGAAAAGGGGGGGGGATTGGGGGCCATGCAACCCTAATTCCTGCCTTTGGAAGAGCCCCAAGGATCATCCACTCCTTCCTTCCTTCCTTCCTTCCCTCCCTCCCTCCCTCCCTTCATCCTTCTTCTTCTTTCCTCCCTCCCTTCTTTCTCCTTCCTTCCATCTTCCTTCCCCTCTCCTTCTTTCCATCTTCCTCCCTCCCTCTCCTCCCTTTCTTCCTTCCTTCCTTTTTTCCTTCCTCCTTTCCTCCCTTCGTCCTTCTCCGTCCTTCCATCTTCCTCCCTCCCTCTCCTTCCTTCCTTTCTTCCTTCCTTCCTCTCCTTCCTTCCTTTCCTTCTTTCCTCCCTCCCTCCCTTTCCTTCAATCCTTCCTCCCACTCCTTCCTTCTTTCCTCCCTCCCTCCCTCCCTCTCCTTCCTTCCTCCCTTCCTTCCTCCCTCCCTCCCTCCCTCCCTTTCTGGCAAGAGGGGTTTGTGAACATCTGGAGGGTCCAGGGCTGGATCGAGGAAGAGCTCTGGAGGGCCCAAGGAGGCCGAGTTTCAGCAGCCGAAGGGATTGAAAAGGAGGCCTGGGGAAGCTGCAGTTCACCCAAGAGGGGGAGAGGAGATTTAAGGTGCCTTCAAGTGCTTAGGTTTTGGGGTGGGGGCAGTGGGGCCAAGTCCCAGCAAGCCTCCTCAGCACCAGGTCTCCCTCGCAGGGAACTAAGTAGAGACCGATCTGATTGGTCCGTGGATGGGAGGCCAACAGAAAACCCTCAGTCAGGGCAGAGGAGCCAAAGACACAACCCAGCAGAAGGCCAGGGTCCCGGGGGGGGGGGGGGTTGGCTGCCAAGAAAAGAACCAGGGGGGGAGGGGGGGTCCCCAGGAAAGGCTCAAATCATTCTTCAGAATAAGAGTTGAAGGGGATGTGACCAGAGGTTATATCATGGCGAGGGTGCCCCCCCCCCCGTGGTCCTTCCTTCCTGGCTGATGCTGCCAACAGAGCAAGAACAGCCAGCCTGGACCACCAGATGTCACCCCCCCCCACCTGTATGGATTCTTCCCTTCCCCTCCTCATTGCCCGTCTCCATGCCAAAGTATCCCACTGGCAGAAAGTTTGGCTCACAAGCCTTTCCGGACTAAAACCGCCCATCCAAACCAGCACCCCAAAACCCCTTGTGGGACCCTCGTCCCTCTGCCACTTGCTCTGGGTGGGCTACCAGGCTGCCCATCCCCAAATGCAAGCTTTGCAGCCAGCTGGCCAGGATGGGGCTCAGGAAAGAGATGCCAGGCGAAGCCAGCTGAGCCCAGATGGAAGAGGGCCCCCTCTGGAAGAGGGGAAGGAACTAGGAAGCTGTCGCCCCAGGAACGGAAGCCCCACCTTGAGGGTCCGGTGGAAGTCCAACAGGGAAAGCTCTCTGGGAAGACCTGGACACCCTGAAGGGGGCGATTTCCCCCTGCCACAGAGGCTCCTGCACAGCCCCACATCAACGCTCACGGAGCTGCCCGAAAGATCTGGGGAGGGAGAGGAAAACCAACAGGGCATTGTCTGGGTCAGGGTCTCACCCAGCCCCCCCCCAAAGGCTCTTGCTTCCATAGCATCCCGAGACCCCCAACATTTCAGTTAGCCAGGATCTCAGGTGCCCCTCCTCCTAAGCCAGACTTTAACCAGAGTTTTGTGCAGGCGAGGAGCGAATTTCCTGTGTTGCTCAGATTCGTGAATCCCTTTGTGGATTCAGATAAATTCTCAAAAAGTCACCACCAATCTTGCTGGCTGTAGGACCATTTGCAAGAAGAGAGAAAGGGAACAAGCCACGTTCCTTCATTCCACGTCTGGAAAAGCTGAAGGTGTGCCAAGGACCAAGATGTCCCAAGATGCTTTACCCAAAAGCAACTAGACTTTCTTGGGGGATTTTTTGTCCTTGAAAACATTTCCCTTCTCACCTGAGAAGCTTCTTCAGTTCTGACATGTTTTCAAGAAACCCAAGAAAGTCCAGTTGCCTTTTGGAAAAGCACCTTTGGGACAACCGTGACCTGCATGAATAACAGAAGAGTTGGAAGGGACCTTGTAGGTCATCTAGTCCAACCCCACCCCCAAGCAGGAGACCCTACAACATTTAGGGCAGATGGCAGTCCAGTCTCTTCTTGAAAGCCTCCAGTGATGAAGCTCCCACAACTTCTGAAGGCAACTTCTGTTCCATTGGTTGATTGTTCTCACTGTCAGAAAGTTTCTCCTTATTTCCAGGTTGAATCTCTCCTTGTTCAGTTTCCATCCATTATTCCTTGTCCGGCCTTCGGGTGCTTTGGAGAATAGCTTGACCCCCTCCTCTCTGTGGCAGCCCCTCAAATATTGGAACAGTGCCATCATGTCTCCCCTGGTCCTTCTCTTCACTAGACTGTCCATGCCCAGTTCCTGCAACCGTTCTTCATATGTTTTAGCCCCCAGTCCCCTAATCATCCTGGTTGCTCTTCTCTGCCATCTTTCTAGAGTCTCAACATCTTTTTTACAACGTGGTGACCAAAACTGGATGCAGTACTCTAGGTGTGGTCTTACTAAGGCTTTATAGCGTCGTATAAAGTGGTACATGATCACGAGATTTCCGTCTCCTACTGCCATCTTATCCATTTCTCCACAGTGTTATTATTCCAATTTTCATCCCTCTTTTTCTCCAACAATTACTTGCCTAGTTTTTTATCTTTGCACACACGCCCCTGCAAGGTAGGTTAGTCTTGCCTAATTTCAAAGTCGAAAATGATCACAATTGATTTGGCATTTTATCCCTTGCAAAATTCAGCCCTTATGTAGCTCCAACAGTAAATCTGTATATAATAAAATGTCTGTAAAAGAGACGGCCTCTTTTTCCTCTTTTTCGGCATTCCCAGACACCTAGCTGGCTCTCCCATTTTGCATCCCATTTAAGGGAATAACAGAACGATATTTCTCTTTTCCCAAACAGCCTCCTCCTGGATGGATATTCAGAATTTGACTCTCAAAGCCATTTGTAGCCTCCAATCACAGACAGCAGGAAACTCCAAGCACTAATCACTATTACCTTCTCATCACATTATCACATCCATTATCAATCGCTAATTGCACCAATTATCACATCATTACTGGCCCCACATAATGGAGGTGGGTTGATTAACGCCCTGAAGCCCCACCCCACCCGCCTTTTAATTAACCTTTACGGTCGAATTTTAACTATCCTTGCCTCTATGTTTTCAATTTTTATATCCAGTTTTTCTGTTTTTAACATTTTATTTGGATGCCACCCAAATAAAGACCCCCTTTGTCTGAGAGAGACAAGACAGTTTCTGAATAAGGTCTCCTGCTTGAGCACGGGGGGGGGGGGGGGATGGACTAGAAGACCTCCAAGGTCCCTTGGAAGCCTAGGATTCTACATTCTAAATGTGATCAATCAATCAATAATCATTCAGCACTGAAATGCCAAAGGAAGAAGATAAAACACCATCCCACTTTGCTACATAATCTGTTTTTTAAATCGCAGGAGGTGATAAGACAGACAGATAGATGATAGATAGATAGATAGATATCTCCCTCATACACGCATAGGAGAAAGAGAAAGAGAAAAGAGAAAGAGAAAGGGAGAGTTGCAATACACAAGCTACATTAATACTTTCCATATGATTATTGTCCCAATGGGGTACAGTAGAGCAATGCCAAAACCGGGCAGAACCCTGGAATTAAAAAAAAGAGATTTTTTTTCAGGACGAAGGGCAAAGCCTCTTTCCAGGATGCAAAAAGGCTGGGCTGAATCAAAGGACGGGTGAAAAGGTGCCAGCCAGGCAGGAAGGACGTGTGTGTGTGTGTGTGTGTGTGTGTGTGTGTGTGTGTGTGTGTGTGTGTGTGTGTGTCTTCCATTAGCAACTGGAGGGCAGGCGGGGGGGGGGGGGGAGACAAGCCATTATCAGCAAAAAGGCCAATATACAAAACCATGGCTGGAGGGTGGGGGGTGGGGAAAAGGGGGCAGACCCAGAGGAAGGGGGCAGAGGCGGGCAGGAAGGATGCCAACAATACAACCCTTGGTGGTCCTTGGCATAATGATAAAAGGCTGCAGGAATAATAGCCCTACTAATTGGTTTGCTGTCTCTCACATTTATCCTTAGAGGCAAAGATTCCCTTCCTTTGGGAGAGAGGCAGGAACACCCACCAACCCCAGCCCCTCTGCAGAAATCTTTGCCCCCTTTAGCTATGCCCTCTCTTCCCCCCCCCACCCCATTGCCAGTAACCATAAGACTATTTGGGGTTCACTTTTCCTGCCCCACAACTGTGTAACCCTTGTGATGATGCGTTTTATGCACTATCAGCCTAAAGGCTAAACAATGCAGAGCCAATGCTTTTGGGGAGCAAGAGGGAGGTCTGGAGGTCATCTAGCCCACCCCTCCAGCATCTCCAACAAATGGCTGTCCTGGCTCCATTAGGAGGACCCCCTTCCCTTTCAGGCACTGCCTCCGGCCAGAGCGGAGCGTCCAGAAGACCTCCTGGCCCACATTCAGACGGTCATCCCAAGCACACTCCCGTGTTCTTTGCAAGGATGCTGGGGGTCCCTGGGGGTCTTGGGGTCGTGTGGCCAGCCTGGTGGCAGATGAATGGCGGAGCTGGTCATCCGCCACGCTGCCCTCCCTTCTGGCCCGGCTCTCTTCTCTCGGCGTTAAAAATCCTTTTTCTACCCCAAATCACTGCCGGGACCTCCTTCTAACTTTTTCACTTCACCCCAATCAGGTGGTTGGCTGGTTTGTGTTCCTGACGCCAAGGAGAAGGTGGGGTTGTTATGTTGTGGGGTTTGAACGTTGTAAGCTGCCCAGAGTCACCTGTGTGTGAGTCTGGCAGCCCCATAAATTGGTTTAATGAATGAATGAATTGCTAATAATCACCCACGCCGGCTTTGAGACCTGGGAGTTGCAGCCTGGCCGTGCTGAGGGTTTCCTCTCAGAGAGCCTCGGAGGGCGATGATGGGGCCAAAGGGCAGCCAAGGGGAGTTCTGAGGATCTGCTCTCGCCCGGACCCTCTGCCCACCCAGCCCCATGGAGGAAGCCCCACCAAGGCTTTACGTCTGGCGAGGAAGGGGGAAAAATGGAAGAAAAGGAGGGGTGACATGATAGCAGTCTGCCCAAATTTGAGGGGCTGCCACAAAGAAGAGGGGGTTCAACCTATTCTCCAAAGCAGCAGAAGGCAGGACAAGAAGCAAGGGATGGAAACTAATCAAGGAGAGAAGCAATTTAGAATTAAGGAGAAACTTCCTGACAGTGAGAACAATTAACCAGTGGAACAACTTGCCACCAGAAGTTGTGGATGCTCCATCACTGGAGGTTTTTAAGAAGAGACTTGACAACCACTTGTCTGAAATGATATAGGGTCTCCTGCTTGAACAGCTGGTTGGACTAAAAGGCCTCTAAGGTCCCTTCCAGCTCTATTCTGATTGAAATCTTGCAGGTCTCCCATGCTCCGACCCAAAAAAAAGAGCCAAGGATTCTCAAGCCCCTCAGAGTCGCCTTGAATTGTGAGATGGGCAGCAAATAAATTTGATAAATGAAATGAAATATTTTTTTTCCTTGCTGGAGGCAAAAAAGATGGAGGCTCCGGAGGAGGGAAAGTGGAGGGAGAGAGGATTTGGGGCGATGTCAAAGGTCATCCTTTCCAAAATCTTGCAGGGAGATTGGCAAGATTTGTGCGGTTGCAGCTGACCAATGGGTCAAATGGCAGATGAATAAACAACCCCCCCCCCTTTCTCTACCTTTGTCTGGAGTTATTTTTCCTTCAGTCTTTCTCAGTTGGGTGAAGAAAATAAACCCAGGAAAACTTGTGTATTGTGGAAGACTTCACACAGACCCTCCTCCACAGATGTTGATTGACTCCAGTGTTGGCAAACTTTTGGAGGGTCCGCTAAGGTAGTGCCAACACCCACCCCCACCCCCACCCGCACACACACACCCAGTTTTCTCCTGCCTCCCTTGATTCTTGAATCGGCCATTCAGTGAGTTTGGGGGAGAAAAGGTTTGCACTTCAATCAGAATAGAGCTGGAAGGGACCCCGGAGGTCTTCTAGTCCAACCCACTGCTCAGGAAGGAGACACTATACCATTTCAGACAGGTGGCTGTCCAGTCTCTTCTTCAATCATCTTTGATCTTTTGATCTTCTTAAATTCTTTGATCTGTCCCCGCCCAACCCTCCTAGGAGAGAGGAGAGGGGCCTTGCAAAGGAATCTCCCCGGAGCAAATCTGAGGATGAATTAATTCAGTTTTATCAGGATGGGCTTCCTCCCAACTCACCTTCTCCGAGGAAGACCAGGCGACTTTGTCTCTTGCAACAGCCTCGCTCGGCCGGCAGGTTTCGGCCGCCTTGTGGCCAGTCGGCCACTCCGGCACCTGGGGACACAAATGGCAGATTTAGAGCCTGCAGGGTGGAGCAGCTCAGAAGCTCAGGGAAGAATTTCTCAGAACAGAACAGAACAGAACAGAACAATAGAGTGGAAAGGGACTTTGGAGGTCATCTAGTCCAACCCCCTGGTCAAGGCAGGAGCCTTACACCGTCCTGGTGAAATGGCTGTCCGGTCTATTTTTGAACATCTCCAGCAATGGAGCACCCACAAGTCCAGGAGACAAGCTGTATACATAAAATATACATTATACAGTATACATAAAATAGCATAAAATAACAGAGTTGGAAGGGACCTTGGAGGTCTTCCAGTCCAACCTCCCCTTCTCAAGCAAGAGACCCCCCAACCGTTTCAAACAAATGGATGTCCAGTCCCTTCTTTAAAGCCTCCAGTGATGGAGGCACCCACAACTTCTGAAGTTTGGGGGTGTCTTGGACAGGCTGTCCCCCAAAACCACTTTTTCCTCCAGGGGCCTTTCACATCCTTCTGCTGGACTTTTGACCCTGGCAAAACGGAGAAGGAAGGCTGGGTCTCTGGGCCCCAAGGGGCACCGCCGATTCTTGACCGTGATGTTGAAGTGCAGACCCCAAGTCTTGCTTTCCGCTTATTTATTTATTTATAAAATGTATTGGCTGCCCATAAAGTAACTCAACTCTGGGAGGCTTACAATCACTTAGCCATTTTACCTGGATCCGATAAAGAAGCAGGATTTTCTCCTAATAGACTGCAGGTTCATTTAGCGACCGTTTACAGTTACAATGGCACTGATCCAAGTGATTTAGGAGGACAATTTTTCACACTTACGACCGTTGCACCATCCCCACGGTCGCGTGATCAAGATTCAGACTCTTGGCAATTGACTCATACTTACGACGGCCACCGTGCCCTGGGGGTCACGTGATCCATGTCTGCAACCTTCTGGCCAGCAAAGTCAATGGAGAAAGCCAGATTCACTTAACAACCGTGTTAATAACTTAACAACTGCAGTGATTTACTTAACAACAGTGGCAAGAAAGGTCGTAAAATGGGGCAAAACTCATTCAATCCATGTTTCACTTAGCCACAGACATGTTGGGCTCAATTTTGGTCATAAGTGGAAGACTCCCTGTACACAACCAAATTAAAATTGCCTGGCAAAGTAGAGCTGTGCAAATTCTGAAAATATTCCAAGAGCTCAGATCGCAGCTGGTTAAAGAGGTGAAGAAAAATTAAAAAAAAAAGAGCTACATATTTGGAGAAGAAGAAAAAAAGGGAGAGAATTCTGGTCAGAATTTAAATTGTTTGCACCTCCCTGTGTTTTCATTCTTGCAGACACCATAACGTCCTGGCATTGGCCCTAATATAATTTCTTCTTTTTAAAAAAAAAATTCTGAAAACTTTTAAAGGCGACTAGTCGATTGGCAACTAGTAAAAGACAATTGGGGAGGATAAATTCTGCTGCTATTTTGGCATTTCTCTCTGTTGCAAAAGGGAGCAGCTGTTTTCCTGAAGCAGAAGAACTACTGTCGAAGAAGGTCTTTTAAAAGCCTTTGTTTGCTTGCAGTTAGAGCTGAAGGAATTTATTTCAAAGCAAGTCCTGGCAGAGGGAGATTCCTTAAAGCCAGGGAAAAGGCTGGGCAACCCAGGTGAAGCGGCAGATATAATCCCCTGCTGGGATCAGGAAGGCCCTGAGCTGCTCCCGCCTGTAATCTGGAGATTAAGGAATGGAGACATTCGTTTCTTTGGGTGCTTTGCTCTCAGAGGTATAGTTTGTAAAAAAAAATAGTGAGTTATGGAGAGATAAATAAACCAACGGTGATCAGGAACATGGTTGTCTCTGGTGCACAATCACACACTAGAAGCAGAGGGGTGTTCAAGGGAGCCCCTCCCGAGTGGAATTTCCCCAGTTCTCTCCGTTAAGGTAAAGTTGCCCCCAGGATTAATTGAATGGAATCCCACTTAGCTTCTAGGGTTTTCTAGCAGGATTCAAAGGCACCAGACGCCTCTGAGAGCCAGTGGGGCCGGCCACTCTCTCTCAGCCCTGGGAAGGAAGCAATGGCAAACCCCCTTCTGTTAAATGGCACCAAGAAAACTGCAGGACCAGTCTAGACAGTCGCCAGGGCTGGCAATAATCATCACCATCGGCATTTACAAATGTGCCCTCGGTCAGTTACAAATGGGAATGTCACCACGATGCAAAAAGGATGTTGAGACTCTAGAAAGAGTGCAGAGAAGAGCAACGAAGATGATTAGGGGCCTGGAGGCTAAAACACATGAAGAACGGTTGCAGGAACTGGGTATGTCTAGTTTAATGAAAAGAAGGACCAGGGGGGACATGATAGCAGTGTTCCAATATCTGGGAGGCTGCCCCAAAGAAGAGGGAGTCAACCCATTCTCCAAAGCACCAGAAGGCAGGATAAGAAGCAACAGATGGAAACTAATCAAGGAGAGAAGCAACTTAGAACTAAGGAGAAATTTCCTGACAGTTAGAACAATTAACCAGTGGAACAGCCTGCCTCCAGAAGTTGTGAATGCTCCAACACTGGAAGTTTTAAAGAAGATGTTGGATAACCATTTGTCTGAAGTAGTGTAGGGTTTCCTGCCTGAGCAGGGGGTTGGACTAGAAGACCTCTGAGGTCCCTTCCAACTCTGTTCTTCTGTTAAATTCTCCCTCGGAGTAAACATTAACCAGGAAAAGGTGTGGCCATGCTCCTGATTTTTTGCAACCCTGGACTCACCTGGCTCTCTTCCTCGCTCTCAACTGCTCCCCTCCAGCTCCAGCTCCCATCATCCCCAGTCATCCGAGCGTGCTGGCTGAGGAGCATGGGCAAGGCAGATCGGTCCCAACTTTGCTCAGAGGGCCTCCTGCAATCTTCCTGCAAGGAAGGTTCCCCCCCTTCTGCAGTAGCCCTTTGGGTGCCCGGCCTTTGGGGCCCTCCAGAGTTCCCAAATGGGGCTGGGGGAACCAGACAGGGCAAGGACTTACCCAGGAGGCCGGAGAGGCAGGTGAGCCAGGCCAGGAGCTGCATGTTTCCAGCAAGGAAGTTTCCCGGTTTGTATCGGGGTCAGTCCTGGGGATTTATACTGGGGACCAGTTGAGGAGGGGGGGGTCGTTCAGCTCTGGAGCCAGCTCAGGACACCCCCTGGCAGGACGGGGGGGGGGATGGCTGGGCAGGGGGGCACCGGCCCCACTTCAAAGCTGTCCAGGTGATGGGGGTCTGCATCCCCCCAGGGGGCGGCTGGCCTGGCCCCACCTGGAGCCCCCATCCGCCTTTCAAGCCCCAGAGAAGAAAGAGAGGCCGGGGGAACCGGGGTGGTGGTGGTGGTTGATGGGCCGAAAGCGTCTCTTTGATCACCAAAAGATTAGAAAGAAAACAGGAGCCTCAATTACCCCAAACAGGTTATGCAAATGTGCCAAGAAAGGGGTCACATCCTCAGATCCTCTGGCAAGGGGTCCCCCCTTCCAAAAGGGGAGAGCAGCCCCCTCCCCAGTTCTGCAAGGGGAGCTCCCCCCCTGCTTGCCCCACCCAAAGGAAAAGCCCCCCCTCTGCCTTTCAATAAAACTCAGATCGAGCGCTTTTCAAAATGCAGTTTTATTTTATATATTTTTATTTTATTTTTATTATTTTTTATTATTTTACTTTATTATATATTTTATTTTATTTGTTTTATTTTATTTTACTTTACTATTTTATTTCATTATTTTATTTTATTTTGTGTTTTGTTTTATTTTAGGATTGCTCCAAGTTTTGTGCTTAGTGGAATTTCACCTGGTTATCTCAAGAAAAGTGGGCTCTCCAAAAGATGCTACAACAGGGTGGATAAACCGGGTTGGGGGGGGGGGGGGCTAGTTTGCAGGCTGCCGGTGCCCTCTGCAGCGGCTGCAGCGGCGATGGGCACCCGACGGGCCTTGCCCGCTGCCCGCATTGATGCAAACATGCTGGGTATAAAAATACTAAAGAGGCACAAAGTTGGGAACTTTCCAAAGACTGTGTGTGGTGAGTGTGTGTGTGTGCGTCCGTCCTGAGGCTGCTGAGAAGCGTCCTTCTCCTTAATTTGCCCCAGCAGGAATGCCAATGGAGTGGAATTTTTTTTAAAAAAGGGGGGAGGGGCTCTTTGGTCAGCCAATGTTCCTGAGCTGCTGCCTTTTGGATCAAATTTGGGAGTCGGAAAAGAAACTCTGGTTTTTTTGCTATCATAAAGGAAGTATTTTTCAACCTGGGCTCCTTTTCAGGAGGAAGGGGGTGGGCTTCAACTCCCAAGGCTGGCTGGAGAATTCCAGGAGTTGAAGTCCAGCCCCCCCCCCCTTAAAAGGTTGAACAACACTGCCCTAGAAGCACAAGGCTCTCCTTCTGCCCTCTGTGTGTGTGTGTGTGTGTGTGTGTGTAGAATCAGAGAAGGAGGGCAGAATCGGGAGGAGGGTGGGCACCCCCTCCCCCACATTTCCTTCGTGGACTTCCTCTCCTGGGGGACTCAAGGCTGGTCCCAGGAACACTTTCTTTCTTTCTTTCTTTCCTCTCCCTCCTTCCTTCCCTCCCTTTTTCTTCCTTCCTTCTTTTCCCTCCCTCCCTCTTCTCCTTGCTTTCTTCTTCCCTTTTTCTTCCTTCCTTCCTCCCCCTGCTGTTGTCTTTCTTTTTCTCACGCATTCATTACATTGTTTATCCCACGTTTATTATTTTTACAAATAATTCAAGGTGATGAACATATCAAACACACCTTCCTCCTCCTCCTATTTCCCCAGCACAACAACCCTGTCAGGTGGGTTGGGCTGACAGAGAGTGTAACTGGCCCAAAGTCATCCAGACGAGATCGACCTTTCAGGGCTAAGGCGGAACTTGAACTCGTGATCTCTTGCTTTCTAGCCTGATGCCCTAACCACTAGACCAAACTGGCTGTCTGCCACCCTCCATCAGGAGAAGGCTATGCCAACGATGGGGACAAAGTTGCTCCCCTCCCTTACTCTTACAGGCCCCCTTCTGCCCCAGAGGAAGGGTCCTCCTGGGAGAGGGTTTCAAAGCCAAGGGACAGCCCCCTCCCCACATATTTTTTTCTTTTTTCTTTTGGTGAAAATGAGGCCCTTTCCCTGCGGGCAGAACCAGGGGAGACAGCACCGCTTTTCAAGCAGTGCCAAGGCTTAGAGGGTGGCAGTACCAAGATGCCCATCTTCCTCACCACCCCGATCACTTTTCCTGCTGGCATGAGAGACCCAGCAAATGCAGAGCAAAGCTGCCCACTGGCATCCAAAGAGGAAATGGGTGGAGGAGGAGGAGGAGGAGGAAAGCGGCCACTGGGCTGCCTGACCCAAAAAAAAACCCTCATTCCCCTCCCCCTAGATCTTCGCAGCCGGGGAAGGGGGGGGCAGGCCTCACCCCTTGTGAGTTCCCACAGATGCGCTTCGGTGGAGCCATGTAAAACCCAGACTACAAAACGGACATGGAAAAAATACATGTATTAAGAGAAAATACACCGCATATGTACAAATCACACAACTGGCTCTATACAAAGGGATTTTTCGGAGGGTCTTTGACAGGCGAAGCGGGAGGCAGCTCCTCGGTCTTTCCTTCCGGGGACGCGTCTTCCGAACGGGTCAGTCCAGCGTTCCTGGATAGCCATGCCCCCCCAAAAAAAACACACACACTTAATAATTCCATTGGTCTCCTTGGCAAAATATTTTATCTCTGTGCTTCCTGGGTTAAATTATACAGTATTTCTGTTCTCTTTGTTATTTAGAATAGAGAATAGAGCTGGGAGGGATCTTGGAGGTCTTCTAGTCCAGCCCCCTACTCAAGCAGGAGAACCTATACCCATGATGGAGAACCTATGGCACACGTGCCACAGGTGGCACGCGGAGCCATATCTGCCGGCACACGAGCAGTTACCCTAGCTCAGCTCCAGCATGCCTGTGTGTGGCAGTCAGCTGATTTTTGGCTCGCACAGAGGCTCTGGGAGGGCATTTTCAGCCTCCAGAGGGGCAGGGGAGGGCATTTTCGCCCTCCCCAGGCTCCAAGAAAGCCTCTGGAGCCTGGGGAGGGCAAAAAACGGGCCTACCGGGCCCACCAGAAGTCAGGAAATGAGGCAGCGGGGGGGTCATGCACGGGGAACGGGGCAGCACCGGGGGGCCGCATGCTCATGTGCAGGGGGGCGGGGGCATATGGGGGACATTGAATTATAGGTATGGGCACGCATGTGCGTGTGATAGCACGCACACGCACGCGCACACTTTTGGCACGCAAGGAAAAAAAGGTTCACCATCACTGACCTATACCATTCCAGACAAATGACTGTCCAATCTATTCTTAAACACCTCCAGTGATGGAGCACCCACGATTTCTTGAGGCAAGCAGTTCCACCGGTTAATTGTCCTCACTGTTAGGAAGTTCCTCCTTAATTCCAGGTTGCTTCTCTCTTTGATTAGTTTCCATCCATTGTATCTTGTCCTGCCTTCTGGTGCTTTGGAGAATAAGTTGACCCCCTCTTCTTTCTGGCAGCCCCTCAAATACTGGAAGACTGCTATCATGTCACCCCTGGTCCTTCTTTTCTTTGTCTTGCAATTTAATTAGAATAGCTTGCAACACTTAAATTCTTGGGGGTTTGTTCAGGTTTTGACCCTCGGGGTCCAAAAATAGCACAAAACAGTGGCCAGGAGGAGAAGCCATCAGCAATATATGCAGCTAGGCCCAGCTAAGGGTTGCTCAAAAATGGCCACTTTTTGAGACGGGTGGACTTCAATTCCCAGAATTCCCCAACCAGCAGGAATCATTCTGGGAGTTGAAGTTCACCCATCAAAACAGGCTGGCTGGAGAATGCTGGGAGTTCGAAATCCACCCACTTTAAAAGTTGCCAAGTTTAAGAAAGCCTTATCTAGTCCATCAGCCTATCTTCTCCACAGCCCACCAACTGCCCAAGGAAGCCCACCGGTCTCCCAGCAGGCGGCCTTCGCAGGAAGCCCCACAACCATCAAGGCTAAGAGCCTTAGTCAGGCCACACCTAGAGTCCTGCATCCAGTTTTGGTCACCACACTGTAAAAAAGATGTTGAGACTCTAGAAAGAGGGCAGAAAAGAGCAACCAGGATGATCAGGGGACTAGAGGCTAAAACATGAAGAATGGTTGCAGGAACTGGGTATGTCTAGTTTAATGAAAAGAAGGACTAGGGGTGACATGATAGCAGTCTTCCAATATTTGAGGGGCTGCCACAGAGAGGAGGGGGTCAAGCTATTTTCCAAAGCACCCGAAGGCCAGACTAGGAATAATGGATGGAAACTGAACAAGGAGAGATTCAACCTGGAAATAAGGATAAATTTTCTGACAGTGAGAACAATCAACAGAAGTTGCCTTCAGAAGTTGTAGGAGATTCATCACTGGAAGGTTTCAAGAAGAGATTGGACTGCCATCTGTCAGAAATGGTGTAGGGTCTCCTGCTTGGGCTGGGGGTTGGACTAGATGACCTACAAGGTCCCTTCCAACTCTGTTAATCTGTTAAATAAATGAGTCCTTCAATGCCCACTATCATTACGAAGCTGTCCAAACCTTTTCGGAAAACAGTTGTGTTATTTAGGCTCCTTTTTATCCCAGCCCCAAACCACTCCGACTGAAAGACCCAGAAAAGCTTTTAATAAAGCTGTCAGTCACACAATTACCCTGAAGGCGGCTTGTTTGGCTGCTCGGGGCATTAAACACCACAACAAATGTGTTATTTTAAGTCGGGCAGATACACAAACAGACCCCTTACCTTCCAGAAACGCAAACTCATCCAGGGCTTCAATGGCATTGTCTGCAGAAGGAAAAATCGACACCCGTTTGGTTGGTTGGTTTGTAATTAAGATTTGTTGTTGGTGAGCATGCTGTTGAATCGTTTTGACTCCAGGAAATTTAGAACAGAATAAAAAATATAATAGAAAAGTGTATGGGGTGGCGAGGAAATCACAAATAAAAATGTATGGGAAGCAATATATGATATATATATATTAAAAGCAGCTCAAAGCCCTCATCCCACCAGAGCCCACACAACTGAAAAAGCCCAAAGATTAAAATTTGAAAACTGGGCTCCATCAGCGCCTTGTACGACCCACACCTTTTATTAAAAGCCACAAGCTTTTTGTGAGCAGCAAGGGGGGGGTTAAGGGGGGGGTTGGAAATGTTACCACCAGGTGATTGTTTTTGCCATGGCTCTGATCCACTCGGGTGAGAGCCAGGCCACACAGAGACTGGACAGATGACCAATGCACAAGTGAAGCCCAATTGATGGGCCCTGGAGAACTGTGAAAGGCTGTGTGTGTGTGTGTGTGTGTGTGTGTGTGTGTGTGTGTGTCACGCACCCCCTCCAGGATGGCAGTTTCCCCCTCCACCCCCTCCCCAAATGGTAGGCGGGCTCAGCTGGAGCTGCTAGAGCCAAGTTGCACAGACCACCACGTCCTTCTGACCGCTCAACCAGCCCTGGGTCAGTGGTGGGAGGGGGAGGACGGCCGACCCACCCAGGTCCTTCCTCTGCAGGGTCTTCCTCTTTCCGTGCTGGGTGTGGATGAAGGCGTCCTTCGAGATGGTTTCCACAAACAACTCCTGGGGAGGCAGAAGGGCAGAAGGGCAGAGGGAGGGAGGGAGAGAGATCAGCCAAGAGACACTGAGAGGTTCCACTGCAGGTGCCGAAGGCAGCACTCCCTAGTGGTGGGAGGATGCTCTGGGGAAGCCGGGCAGTGTCCAGAGACCCCCCACCCTGGCTGGCAAAGGGTAGCTTGATGGGGGGGCACAGGAGTCTTCCTCCCTGCAAGGGACCTCCCACCTCTAGGCCCTGCTTTGCAGACCTGGCCCCCACCATGGCGAGCACAGCTCCCTCCCTGCAAGGTAGGACAGGCAAAGAGGGCACCACCGGCCGAGAGTCCCAGCTGGCAGCAGCAGAGCATCTGCACAGAGGTCAATCATGGGCTTTTGGCCGCCTGCTGAGCTGGGAGTCTCGTTACCCAGCCAAGTCAACCTCTGAGCCTGAGCAGAGCGCTTGTACCAGCCTGGGCGGGATCTCCGCGTGGTGCCCCATCCTAGACTTTTCGGAGCCTGCTTCTCCTTCGCTGCCCAGAAGGACCGAGACTTAACTGCGCCCTCTGGCGGTCCGAGCAAAAAAATAACAGCGAAACCACGCCCCTCGCGCAGGCAAGGCGGCTCCTGATTGGCCCGGGAGGCGTTACCCCGCCCACTCACCGCGGCGCGCGCCAAGATGAAGACCGCCTCCTGGCTGGCCAGGCTGACGTCCGGGTCGGCCTTCACCAGCGCCTTCACGCGAGACAGCGGCAGCCGAGCCGGACGCGAAGGCCCAGCTGCCGCCGGCGCCGTTGCTGCCGCCGCCGGCGCCGCCGCTACCGGCGCTTCGAGCTCCTCCGGCGCCGCGGCGTTTCCTCCCGCCGCCACGGGCGCCGCCATCTTGGCCACCTCGGGGCTGCTAGTGCGCCTGCGTCGCTGACGCCATCGCTTGCCAGCCACTCCCCCTACGTCCTCCTGCTTCGCCTTGCGGGAGGGAGGGAGGAAGCGATGGAGAGGGGAAGGATGGGTGCCCGCGGGCGCCTTCGCGCGGCGAACGCGTGACTTCGCGGAACGTGCGAACTAATGGCTTGCAAGGATTTCGGAAGAAGGGGAGCCGCTATCCTAGCATGGCTGCACTCACACAACACGTGGCGTTGCTGAGTGAACAGCCACTTGTGTGAAATGGCATAGGTTCTCCTGTTTGAGCAGGGGGCTGGACTAGAAGACCTCCAAGGTCCCTTCCAGCTCTATTCTAACCCCAGTTCTGCCTTTGCAAATGCAGTGAGGCATGAGTTAACCCAAAAGGACAGATTTCCCCCCTATCCTACATCCGTCTTACTCACTTCCTGCAAGATTTAAGAGTTGTGGACTTCAACTCCCAGAATTCCCCAGACAGCCATCTGGGGAATTCTGGGTGTTGAAGTCTGCACCTCTTAAATCTTGCAGAAAGTCAAAGACGCTGCCCTAAAAGCCCCCCAAAAATCACATCTGGGTTGTGTTAATGTTTTTTTCTAATCTGCTACCTACTTCACACTTCTCATGTTTTGATCTGGCTCTAAGCACCGTTTAATCTCCCATAGTCCAAGATTTGAGCTGGGCAGACATATAAATTCAATATATAAAACTTGGCAGAAGCTTCCCTTGCCAGCCAGCTCATCCTGCCAACGCTGGGGCTGTTTTTGCAAGTGTCATCCTGGGCTGCTTGCCAAGTGTTCTGTATTGAATATACTGTATATAGTTGTGTTAAGCCCAGCTAAAGTGAAACACCTTTACATGACCTTAACTGTTAACTCCAACTGTTTTGGAGGGAAACTTAGAACATTCATATTTGGGCGGGCTCTTTCTAGGATTATGATTGGTTTAAGGCCCTGTGGGCCCAGAGTATATAAATGCCGTTGTAGCTATGCTGGTCTGTTCTTGCCTACTGCAGCCCAAGACACAATACCAAGGATTTCACCTGTCCACCCACTTTTTCATCCTGACAATTAGAATATAGAGAGGAGCAGGAGGAGGCCCCATTTTACCATCTTTCTCGCCCCGGTTGTTAAGTAAATCATATGGTCATTAAGCGAATCTGGCTCCCCCCCATTGATTTTTCTTGTCAGAAGCCGGCTGGGGAGGTCGCAAAAAGGGATCACGTGACCCTGGGACACAGCAACCGTCATAAATACGACCCAGTTGCCAAGGGCCCAAATTTTGATCACGGGACCTTAGGGATGCTGCAGTTGTCATAAGTCTGAAAAATGGTCATAAGTCCCTTTTTTAAGTGCTGTTGTAACTTTGAATGGTCCCTAAACAAATAGTTGGAAGTCGAGGCCCACCTGTAATGCCAGCCTACGGTTTTTCAATGGCTTCATTAGATGCCTTTTTTCCAATGGAGAAACTGTGAAAAGAAAAGAGAGAGAGAGAGAAACAGGAAAGCAAAAGAAAAAAGAAAGAAGAAAGAAAAAACAAAAGGGAATAAAAGAAAATAAAGATAAAAAAGGAAAAAGGAAAGAAAAAGAAAAGAAAGGAAAGCGAAAGAAAAAAGAAAGAAGAAAGAAAAAACAAGGGAATAAAAGAAAATAAAGATAAAAAAGGAAAAAGGAAAGAAAAAGAAAGAAAGGAAAGGGAAAGAAAAAAGAAGAAAAAAGAAAAAGAAAAAGGAAGAAAAGAAAAAAAAGATTTAAAAAGATTAAAAAAGAAAGGAAAGAAAAGGAAGAGAAGAAAGGAAAAATAAAGGAAAGAGAAGAAAGGTAAAAGATAAAGAAAGGAAAAAAGGAAGAAAAAAAGAAAGATTAAAAAAGGAAAGGAAAAAGAAAGGAAAGAAAGAAAAGGGAAGAGAAGGAAGAGAAACCCTAGAGAAAGTGCAGAAGAGAGCAACCAGGATGATAAAGGGTCTGGAAAATAAAACATACGAAGAGCGGTTACAGGAACTGGGCATGGCCAGTCTGGCGAAGAGAAGGACCAGGGGTGACATGATAGCAGTGTTCCAATACTTGAGGGGATGCCACAGAGAGGAGGGGGTCAGGCTGTTCTCTATCGCACCAGAAAGCCAAACAAGGAATAACGGATGGAAGCTGACCAAGGAGAGATTCAACCTGGAAGTGAGGAGAAACTTTCTGACGGTGAGAGCGATCAACCAGTGGAACAGCTTGCCAGCGGAGGTCGTGAGAGCCCCAACACTTGCGACCTTCAAGGGGAGACTGGACTGCCATCTGTCTCAAATGCTGTAGGAACTCCTGCTTGAACAGGGGGTTGGACTAGATGACCTACAAGGTCCCTTCCAACTCTAATAATAAATCTAAATCTAAAGGGGAAAAAGAAAGGAAAGAGAAGAAAGGTAAAAGATAAAGAAAGGAAAGAAAAAGAAGGAAGGAAAGAACCTCTGGGTTCGAGAGATGATGCCCTTCCCGAGAGCTGAGCACAGGCCCAGTGGGAAGGAAAAATGGAAAGCTCTTCCTATTGGGGAGCCTGTTTTCCAAGCCAGCCCAGTTCCTCTGAGCACACACAGAGTGCTGCAGGGGGCGCAGGCCAGCCGAGGACTCATTGCTGCCACTGGCGTCTCTTGGCAGCTGGCCGATCTGTTAATCCGCCCGGTCTTTGCAGCGGCTGAAGGAGCCTGGCTGCCCTTCAGACCTCGGCTGCCCCCCCCCCAGCCATCTCATTGCTTCCAAAGTTAGACTCGGATTACGACGATGACGAGGACACGTCATGAGACGCAGGTCGCTTTCTGCTAGGCTCAAAGGCTGCAGCCGGCGGATTGCTTGCCCTTCCCTGCCCACGGGGGTTACGATCTGCTGGGCCTTGGGGGTCCCCTCCTGCCCCCCATCCAGGCAAAGGGGATGCGCCCAGCCCTGGCCGAGGGCCCGAACTGGTACCCTCGGTGAGATTCAGGGGGGGCAGCATGTGGGGTCAGCCAAAACAGGCCCTACTGGGGGAGGCCTGGCAGAGGTTCAAGGCCTTCTGGGTCGAGAATGGGCTGCTGACCCTCTCCATCCTCTCCGTGGTGACCGGCTGCCTGCTGGGCTTCCTGCTCCGCCTGCTGGAACTCTCCCATCTGGTAGGTGGGGGTGCTGGGCCCAGGGTGGGGGTGGGGGGGGAGTCGCCCGTTGGCCCTGGCAAGAGCTGGGCACCTGCAAAAGAGCAGAGACTGGCAGCGTCTGGGGGAGCCCCTCCCGCTGGGTTTCCCTCAGCCAAGGCCGGGACGGTCGGAGGCTGCTTTGGCAAACTTTTGGCTTTCTGGGCACTCAGTGCCAGTCCGCCTTGTTCTACCAATAGAAGAAAATATTTGTAGTTCAGGGTTGGAGCCCCCTGAGCTGGTGGTCTTGCAGACGTTTCATGACCCAGCTGGGGAACATCATCAGTGTTAGAAGGGAGAGGGGTTGAGGAGGGTCCTTGCTGCTCTCTGAGCTTGGTGGCTTTCCTGCAGATGTTGCATTGCCAGGTGCACTGATGATGTTCCCTAGTTGGGTCATGAAACGCCTGCAAGAAAGCCACCAAGCTCAGAGGGCACACAGGGCTCCATCGTTTTGTTCTGCATCAGGTAAAGGGATTTGATCCTCAAGGAACAGCCGAAGGAATGCCGTCTCTTTTAAACCATGGGTCTTCCCCACTTCTCAGCAGAAGGGCCCTCTATGGTATCTCTGGGTCTGGAGATATACGCCCTGCCTCCGTCCCCTCTCCCTGCAGCTGCTCCCCATCTCCAGGCACTGGGGGCAAAGCCTCAGGGCTGCCCTTGGGTGCTCTGGAATGTGGGGCAGAAGGGCCCAGGGTGGTCAAGAGAGGGCATCAGGCTGCCCCACCCACAGACTGGGGCAAGGCAGCAGCGCCCCACGGGAGCAAGGCAGAAAAAAGACCTTCCCAGGCTAAGCTCAACTGGAGGGCAGGGGCTTGGAAAGATTCCCCCCCCCCGGCCATGCCCCACTGAATTCTTCTCTCTCGGTCTTCCGATGAGTCACCCTAGACGCCTTCTTTCCAGGGGGCAGGACCTGACAGGCCATCTCCTAGACGTCCAAGGGCCCCAAATGGCTCCCCTTTCTGACCCATTGGGCCCCTGTGCCCCCACAGTGCCCAGGCCATTCAGGGGCCCGGCCTTGCCTTGCAGTCCCACTTCCCCCCACTGTCCCTGGTGGCCAGGCATCCCACCCCCCTCTGGGGTCTTCCTCCCATGCCATGCCCCATGCCTGCTTCATGGTTGGCGATTCAGGCTGGGTCAAATGGGGAGGGGGGAGCCAAACCAGCGCCTGTTTTCCAAGCCGCTGCTCTCCCCATGAATGGAAAGAGCCTATTCTGCAGTGACCCTCCCTCCTTCCCTCTGGAGACCCTTCCCCAGAAAGTGCTGCAGTTCCTCCCTCCCTCCCTCCCTCTCTGACCAATTCTAAATGGCCATCGAAGTCCAGCCAGGGGAGAATAACAGAATAACAACTTTGTTGGAAGGGATTTTGGAGAACTTCTAGTCCAGGAGTCTCCCCTTTAAGACTTGCGGACTTCAGCTGCTGGCTGGGGAATTCTGGGAGTTGGTCCACAAGTCTTAAAGTGGCCCAGGTTGGAAGTCCATTCCTGGGCCCTTGAAATGGCGACTGTTTTGATGTCTGGACGCTGGACTCTTATCTTGCCTCGATGATGAGCCCAGCAAATGGTGCTATCCCAAATTTTTTAAATTCCGGATGGAATTCGTGACGGGCTCTTTGAGCATCATTTCCTGGGGGTGGGGGGGGGGAACCAGCCCCATTCGTTCTTAAGGCATGGCAGGTTGGGGGTAGCAAGGTCACTCAGCTGGCCAGCTGCAACTGCGCAGGGTCCATCCCTCTGGCCAGCTAGGCCATCTCCGGACACAGCTCCGGCAGCCAAAGGCCATGATGAGGCCCATGTCCAAAAAGAGGGAAGGGGGCAGGGCAGAGTGGCATGGAGGGGGTGATTGATAACCAGTTGCATGCCTGGCACCTGTTTCTTTTATTTAATCGATTTATTTATGAAGTTTATAATGCCAGCACTGACCGTATTGCAATGGTCAGTGCTGGCAGTGAGTGGCTGCAGCACCCAGGAAAAATGCCCCCCCCCCCGCCACTAATACAGATGGTGGGACATTTATTCTGAATTTGGGTGGATGGAGAGAGCAGATCCTGTGCAAGAGGAGCAGCAGGTGGGAGACCAGCGGAAAACACACCCACCCATCTCAGATCAAAGCTGGTTGGGGGCTCTGGGCCAGTAGCTCTCTCAGCCTAGCCCACCTGACAGGGTTGTTGTGGGGAAAACAGGAGGAGGGGAGGAAGGAAGGTCTAGGGAGGCTCTCGTTCCTCCAGAAGCGATGATGGTAGTCCGAAAGATGCTTTCCTTGTAAAGGCAAATGGACTTTCTGATTCCAGTTCATTCCTCAGAACTGAAGAAGCTTCTTGGATGAGAAGCAAAAGGTCTTTAAAAGAAAAACCAGAAAGTCCATTTGCCTTTACAATGAAAGAACCTTTGGGACGAGAGTTAGCCTTAGGTATGCTCACCTGTTCTCGTTATAAAGATGTTATACCATCTTTAGAACAAGAATAAAGATGGGATTTTTTTAAAAAAATCTAAAAACAGGCCCAGTTTGTGGCAAGGGGGCAAGGAATGCCAGTCAGAGGCTGGCAAAAATGGGATTCAACTTCCTGCAAGATGGATTCCCCCCCCCTTACCCACTCTTTGCAGCCCTCAATGGGGCCACCCTCCCTTTACGTGCACAAAATGCCCCGATTTCTTAAGTTTGGTATCTGATATGGACCCAGACTGTGGTTAGTTTGTGGTTGATGTACTGTGGTTTATGAACTCCCCAACATGGGTAAATTCAGGCCCAGTGTGTGCAGATAGCTGGCAAGGGTACGTGTGTATGTGGGATCTCTGCAGTGGGGGGTTAGGGTTACCCCAATTCTTAACCACCCCTCTCCCCCCCAGGGGGACCCTTTGGCTTGTCTGGGTATTTATCATGAAATTCTTTCACTAGTCTATCTGCTTGCATCACCCCAATGTCTCCTCCAAGCATTTGGAGTAACCTCGTGGGCACAGGGCCCACCCCTGATCCTAAAGAGAGAGAAACCCCTGCTTAGGATCGCTTTTCCAACTGCATCCTTCTGAGAAATAGACCCTGCTCAGCTCAGGATCTGGGCCCGAGGTGGGAGGGAGAATCCTTCTGACTTTTTACCAACAATGCCAAAGCAGGGGGCAGGGGGAGGGAGACTGGGGTACTGAGGAAAGTTGGCATGTACCCAGGAAGCGACAACCTCCATGCCCACGGCTAAAGGATGGCAGTGCTTAAAGGAAATTTCTTAAGGAAATTTGGGTGGTGGGCTCCAGGTGGGGAGGGGGCGGCCTGGGGAGCTTCTCCAGCTCAGGAGAGCCAGCAGCCAGGAAGGGGCAGCAGGTCCCCCACCTGCATGGGTACTTGGAAATGCACTTGAGAAGATATTTTTTTTTTCCCCTTCCTGAAGTTGCTGAAAAAGTTTTGGGCCCCAGCTGCATTTCGCTCCCCAAGGACCTGGCAAGGCAGCCTGACGTGTTTACTTTCCGCCTGCAGGAGAAACAATATTTCTCCTTCCCTGGAGAACTCCTGATGAGGATGCTGAAGATGCTAATTTTGCCGCTCATCACCTCCAGGTGAGTGCGGGGCCACTGGGGAAGGGCAGGTGTGTGGGGAGGCGGATCGGAGAGGCTCCTGGAGGGCTTGGGTCACCCGGCCGGCTGGCTGGCGGCAATAATTGCTACTTGGCGTGGAAGAACGAGCAAAGTCTGCTTGGCAGCTGGGGTTGCAAGTCACGCCAGCCAACCCCCCCCCCCCCGAAGCAAAACTTTTGAATTGCAGGGCTGTGAAGTTTCTCCTGGCACAGCTGCTCCTGTTTTTGTTCTGCAGCTATAATCCTGTGGGAAAGACGGAAAGAGTTTGATCTGGAGGGCACTGGGCCAAGGCCAAACTCTTTAGGCCCAAAGCTGCCGGCATAAGACTATTGTTCGACCCCTGGTCTCTTGGAGTGGGGGGCAGTTGGTGACCCCAAGTTAGGATCCTGGAGTTGGTAGTCCAGTACAGTGTCTCTCAAGCTTGGCCGCTTTAAGACAAGTGGACTTCAACTAGCTTCAACATAGACTTCTAGAAAACTTCAACTAACTTCTACATAGACTTCTAGACTTCAACTAATCAACTAACTTCTACATAGACTTCTAGAAAACTTCAACTAACTTCTACATAGACTTCTAGAAAACTTCAACTAACTTCTACATAGACTTCTAGACTTCAACTAACCAACTAGCCTCAACATAGACTTCTAGAAAACTTCAACTAACTTCTACATAGACTTCTAGAAAACTTCAACTAACTTCTACATAGACTTCTAGACTTCAACTAACCAACTAACTTCAACATAGACTTCTAGAAAACTTCAACTAACTTCTAAACTTCAACTAACTTCTACATAGACTTCTAGAAAACTTCAACTAACTTCTACATAGACTTCTAGACTTCAACTAACCAACTAGCTTCAACACAGACTTCAAGAAAACTTCAACTAACTTCTACATAGACTTCTAGAAAACTTCAACTAACTTCTACATAGACTTCTAGACTTCAACTAACCAACTAGCTTCAACATAGACTTCTAGAAAACTTCAACTAACTTCTAAACTTCAAGTAGCTTCAACATAGACTTCTAGAAAACTTCAACTAACTTCTACATAGACTTCTAGACTTCAACTAACCAACTAACTTCAATATAGACTTCTGGAAAACTTCAACTAACTTCTAAACTTCAACTAACTTCTACATAGACTTCTAGAAAACTTCAACTAACTTCTACATAGACTTCTAGACTTCAACTAACCAACTAACTTCAACATAGACTTCTAGAAAACTTCAACTAACTTCAACATAGACTTCTAGACTTCAACTAACCAACTAGCTTCAACATAGACTTCTAGAAAACTTCAACTAACTTCTAAACTTCAAGTAGCTTCAACATAGACTTCTAGAAAACTTCAACTAACTTCTACATAGACTTCTAGACTTCAACTAACCAACTAGCTTCAACATAGACTTCTAGAAAACTTCAACTAACTTCTAAACTTCAAGTAGCTTCAACATAGACTTCTAAAAAACTTCAACTAACTTCTACATAGACTTCTAGACTTCAACTAACCAACTGACTTCAACATAGACTTCTAGAAAATTTCAACTAACTTCTAAACTTCAACTAACTTCTACATAGACTTCTAGAAAACTTCAACTAACTTCTACATAGACTTCTAGACTTCAACTAACCAACTAGCTTCAACATAGACTTCTAGAAAACTTCAACTAACTTCTAAACTTCAACTAACTTCTACATAGACTTCTAGAAAACTTCAACTAACTTCTACATAGACTTCTAGACTTCAACTAACCAACTAGCTTCAACATAGACTTCTAGAAAACTTCAACTAACTTCTAAACTTCAACTAACCTCTACATAGACTTCTAGAAAACTTCAACTAACTTCTACATAGACTTCTAGAAAACTTCAACTAACTTCTACATAGACTTCTAGAAAACTTCAACTAACTTCTACATAGACTTCTAGACTTCAACTAACCAACTAGCTTCAACATAGACTTCTAGAAAACTTCAACTAACTTCTACATAGACTTCTAGAAAACTTCAACTAACTTCTACATAGACTTCTAGACTTCAACTAACCAACTAACTTCAACATAGACTTCTAGAAAACTTCAACTAACTTCTAAACTTCAACTAACTTCTACATAGACTTCTAGAAAACTTCAACTAACTTCTACATAGACTTCTAGACTTCAACTAACTTCTACATAGACTTCTAGAAAACTTCAACTAACTTCTACATAGACTTCTAGACTTCAACTAACCAACTAGCTTCAACATAGACTTCTAGAAAACTTCAACTAACTTCTACATAGACTTCTAGAAAACTTCAACTAACTTCTACATAGACTTCTAGACTTCAACTAACCAACTAACTTCAACATAGACTTCTAGAAAACTTCAACTAACTTCAACATAGACTTCTAGACTTCAACTAACCAACTAGCTTCAACATAGACTTCTAGAAAACTTCAACTAACTTCTAAACTTCAAGTAGCTTCAACATAGACTTCTAGAAAACTTCAACTAACTTCTACATAGACTTCTAGACTTCAACTAACCAACTAACTTCAACATAGACTTCTAGAAAACTTCAACTAACTTCTAAACTTCAACTAACTTCTACATAGACTTCTAGAAAACTTCAACTAACTTCTACATAGACGTCTAGACTTCAACTAACCAACTAGCTTCAACATAGACTTCTAGAAAACTTCAACTAACTTCTAAACTTCAACTAACTTCTACATAGACTTCTAGAAAACTTCAACTAACTTCTACATAGACTTCTAGACTTCAACTAACCAACTAGCTTCAACATAGACTTCTAGAAAACTTCAACTAACTTCTAAACTTCAACTAACTTCTACATAGACTTCTAGACTTCAACTAATCAACTAGCTTCAACATAGACTTCTAGAAAACTTCAACTAACTTCTATGTAGAATTCAACTAAATAATTTCAACTTCTACATAGACTTCTAGACTTCAACTAACTTCAAGATAGACTTCTAGAAAACGTCTTCAACTAGCTTCTACACAGACTTCAACTAACCAACTTCTACATGTAGTTCCAGAAAAGGTCAACTAACTTCAACATAGCCGGCTGGGGAATTCTGGGAGTGGAAGTCCAGTTGTCTTAAAAGTGGCAAAGCTTGAGAAACACTGCTCTGATTCAGCCTTTATTGTTATTTTCCAAGTTTAAAGTTTCTTCTCTTTATTTTCCCATGCCATAGTCGGCTTCCCTTTCTGCCTCTGTTGTGACTCGCTGCCAAATCCTCCTGTCCGGATTCACGGCCCGGCCAGTCCTCAGGAGAAATCGATTGGTCTTTTTCTCCGGCTCAGTGGCCAGGCATTCTCCAGATATCCCCCGTGGGGCCACTGAGTCAGGACTCTGCCAGGGCTTCTGTTTTTTGTCCCCCCCTCCTCTCAACCCAAGCCAGTTTCCCCCAAAACAGACACCCTGCGAGGAAAGAAACACACAGAGACCACCCCAGTCTTCCCTGCAGTGCCCAACCTTTGGAAACTGACCGGACCATGCCCAAAAGTTTCTGATTCGGAGGCACACCTGGGCTTTGTAGAGCCGGGTGTCTGAAACTGAAACTGACCAGCTGTAATAAAACACAGCCTATTTGTTTGGGTTCACACAACGCAGAAGAAGCCACCAAAGCTCCTTAAGGTTTAGCCTGGGCCGGTGCCCTCTGTCTTCTGGCCCTCTCGCAGGGACCCTGATGCCCACCATCCAGGCCCTTCATTCCTTCGTAAAGTTTGAAGGCCACCCAAGCATTTTTTTTTAGATTCTTGTTTAAAATTTTGCCTTTATTATTTTTATAAATAAGTCTAGGCGGCAAATATACCTTATTCTCCTTCCTCTTTTATTTTCCCTACCACAACAACCCTGGGAGGTAGTACGGCTGTGAGGGAAGGACTGGCCCAAAGTCACCCAGCTGGCAGCCTAAGGCGGGACTAGAACTCCCTGTATCGCAGTGATTGGCCCAAAGTCACCCAGCCACTTTTCATGCCTAAGGTGGGACTAGAACTCCCCGTCTCCTGGTGATTGGCCCAAAGTCACACATCCACTTTTCATGCGTAAGGCGGGACTAGAACTCCCTGTCTCCTGGTGATTGGCCCAAAGTCACACATCCACTTTTCATGCCTAAGGCGGGACTAGAACTCCCCGTCTTCTGGTGATTGGCCCAAAGTCACACATCCACTTTTCATGCCTAAGGTGGGACTAGAACTCCCTGTATCGCAGTGATTGGCCCAAAGTCACCCAGCCACTTTTCATGCCTAAGGCGGGACTAGAACTCCCCGTCTCCTGGTGATTGGCCCAAAGTCACACATCCACTTTTCATGCGTAAGGCGGGACTAGAATTCCCCGTCTCCTGGTGATTGGCCCAAAGTCACACATCCACTTTTCATGCGTAAGGCGGGACTAGAACTCCCTGTCTCCTGGTGATTGGCCCAAAGTCACACATCCACTTTTCATGCGTAAGGCGGGACTAGAACTCCCTGTCTCCTGGTGATTGGCCCAAAGTCACACATCCACTTTTCATGCGTAAGGCGGGACTAGAACTCCCCGTCTCCTGGTGATTGGCCCAAAGTCACACATCCACTTTTCATACGTAAGGCGGGACTAGAACTCCCTGTCTCCTGGTGATTGGCCCAAAGTCACACATCCACTTTTCATGCGTAAGGCGGGACTAGAACTCCCGGTTTCTAGCCTGGTGCCTTCACCACTATTTTTTATTTATTTATTTATTTATTTGTCAAACATGTATAGTAGTAATTTGTATAAACATAAGTAAAAAGTAACGATAAAAGAGGACAATTGGACAGTAGGACAGGGACGGTAGGCACGCTGGTGCTCTTATGCACGCCCCTTACAGACCTCTTAGAAACGAGGAGAGGTCGACTGTAGACAGTCTAAGGTTAAAGTTTTGGGGGTTTGGGGAAGAAACCCCAGAGTCAGGTAGTGCATTCCAGGCATTGATCACTCTGTTGCTGAAGTCGTATTTTCTGCAGTCGAGTTTGGAGCGCTTTACATTTAGTTTGAATCTATTACGTGCTCGTGTATTGTTGCGGTTGAAGCTGAAGTAGTCATTAACAGGAAGGGCATTTTGGTATATGATTTTATGAACTACATTTAGATCAGATCGGAGGCGATGCAGTTGTAAATTGTCTAATCCCAGTATTTCAAGTTCTGGTGGAATAAGGTATTTTGTTGCGAGTGGAGGAGTGAAGGACTCTTCTTGTGAAATATTTCTGGACTCTCTCGATTGTATTTATGTCCGATATGCAGTGCGGGTTCCAGACAGGTGAGCTGTATTCCAGAATTGGTCTAACAAATGTTTTGTATGCTCTGGTTAGCAATGTAATGTTGCCAGAGAAGAAGCTACGCAAGATTAGATTAACAACTCTTAGTGCCTTTTTGGCAATGTTGTTACAGTGGGCTCTAGCACTTAGGTCGTTGGATATGAGTACTCCAAGGTCTTTGACAGAGTGAGGGTCATCCACTAGACCAAACTGTCTCTCTTTTGGCTTCCTCCCCCAACCCCAGTTTGCCTCCAGGCTGTGCAATCCCCTCCTGGGTGCAGAGCCCCCCATTTCCCTTCAGCTCCGGACAGAAGGAGGCCCGTTTCCTCGGTTGGTTGGTTTCCCTTCTGAGTGTCAATCAGGTTTGAGCCCACACAGCTCCTTGAGGTCAGCCAAGGTCTGCCACCTGCCACCCCGGCTGTGGGTCCATGTGCAGGAGCTCTGGGCAAGAGAGCTCCTCCCCCCTCCCTGCCCCACACCCCACTACTTAGCATCTTTCAATTAGCTCCCCCCCCCCGCCTGTTTTCCGCTAACGAGATCAGCCTCACCTCCGGAGATTAGATCCCTCTGACTAAGGCGGATCGCCTGAGATGACCAGGATCAGGTCTCACCCATCCATGCTTCAAAAATGGGGATGGGTGGGTTCCCCTCTGGGGGAGACCCGGGGACCCTGGACTTTGTCTGCCCAGGGAGAACCACCAGTTAAAATTTTGTTATTTATTTATTCATTCATTTACTTCAATCATCTCAGCTCCCCCACCCCCCACCCCCCACCCAGTTATGCTCCCTCTCCCCTGTTCAGCACAATGGCAGAATTCAAGTTTTATAGAATAGCGGAGTCGGAAGGGACCTTGAAGGTCTTCCAGTCCAACCCCCTGCTCAGGTAGGAAACCCTAGACCACATGAGACAAATGGCTGTCCAGTCTCTTCTCCTGATGACCCATAGATAGCCTGTGGGAAGCCCCCGGGGGGAGATGGAAGCGTTCCCCCCCCAAGGGCTCTGCAGGGCATGACTAGAAAGATTGAGAGCTGGATTGCGACCATTGCGGCCGCCAGCTTGCCTTTTTTGACCTCACCCTGCTGTCAACCTGAGCCCCTGCTGTTCCCATGCACATAGAGGAGGGGGACGAGCCCCAACCCAGCTGGCCTTGTCCCCGTCCCCATGCCAGTCTCTGCCCGTCTGTCTCTGCCCCCTGCAGCCTGATGTCCGGCTTGGCCACCATGGACTCCCGAGTCTGCGGCAAGATGGGCCTGCTGACCATCACCTACTACCTCTGGACCACCTTCATGGCCGTCACCACAGGCATCGTGCTGGTGATCTGCATCCACCCGGGAGCCGCTGCCCAGAAGGAGGAGCACTCGGTGGGCAAAGTGGTGCTCAGCTCGGCCGACGCCCTGCTGGACCTCATCAGGTAGCCACGCCCGGCCACCCTCCCTCGGCCCTGGGCGGGCAGCGGGTTCCAGGCAGCTCTTCAGCTTTAGACGGGGATGACCTGGGAGTGCCCGAGGGGCGTTGTGCAGGGAGGGCAGTGGTCGGCTAAGGCTGCAGCTTGACCCGTCGGGACCCGGCCGAAGGATTTATCCATGGTGCAGAGACCACCGGACTGTGAAGGCTGCAGACCTTTGGTGGCCGAAGAGGACGTGGCCTCCCTTTATGGAATGGCTCCGGTTGGCTAAATGCCCGTAAAATTATTTAAAAAGTCATAATTTCCCCTTGTTGGGGGCCGAGACAAGGGACAGAAGGTGAAGACCCTGAGGAGAGGAAAGGAGTGAGGGGTTGACAGGGTAAGGGTCTTCCATTAGGGGCCTCCGACTTCAAAGGAGCAAGTGGGTAATTTCTTGAAAGTGTTGAGAAGATGGGTTGAGTCTCCCAGGGCTGGGCGAGGGGCAAATGGGGTCTTCTCCAGAGGGATCATTTTATTTATTTTATTTATTTATTTTGTCAAGCATTTATTTATTTATTTATTTATTTGGGAATTCTTCTATGCCGCCCTACTCCCTAAGGACTCAGGGCGGCGTACAGCATTTTAAAGAACACCAAACAATAAAATCATTAAAAACAATTTTAAAAAGTTAAAAGAAACATACAACACCGTGCATACATGGGGGAGACCTCAGATGTAAGGTTGTCTCAAAATCACCCCGCCTGCAGGAAGAGCCATGTCTTAACGGCTTTTCGGAAGGCCAGCAAGGTGGGGATGATTCAGATCTCTGGGAGTAGTTGGTTCCAGAGAGCAGGGGCCCCTACAGAGAAGGCCCTCCCCCTAGGCCCCGCCAGCCGGCATTGTTTGGCTGATGGGACCTGGAGGAGACTCACTCTGTGGGACCTGACCGGTCGAAGGGAAGTATGAGGTAGGATGCGGTCCCGGAGGTAGCCTGGTCCTAAGCCATGTAGGGCTTTAAAGATGATGATCAACACCTTGAATTGCACCCGGAGACCAATGGGCAGCCAATGCAGCTGGTGGAGTATGGGTGTTACGTGGGTGTATCTTGAGGCACCCACCACAGCACGCGCAGCCGCATTTTGCACCAGTTGAGGTCTCCGGATACTCTTCAAGGGTAGCCCCATGTAGAGCGCATTACAGTAGTCCAATCTAGAGGTGACAAGGGCATGAGTGACCGTGAGTAGAGCCTCCTTCTCTAAGTATGGTTGCAATTTTATATACTGTATAAGATTACAGTGAAAGTATAAATATGTATACATGAGACTGTTTTGAGTACATGGGAACATTAGGACAGGGACGGTAGGCATGCTGGTGAGCTTATGCACGCCCCTTACAGACCTCTTAGGAATGGGGTGAGGTCGACAGTAAACACTCCATACTTCCCTCCCTGTAGATGCAGTTCCATTGAGGACTACACATTGAGTGCGGTTGGTCAGCCAGTTTCGAATCCACCTGGTGGTGTTGCTGTCTTACCCACATTTTTCTACTTTATCTAGTAGTAGGTTATGGTCTACTTTATCAAATGCCTTACTGAAGTTCAAGTAAATTATATGCACAGCATTCCTCTGGTCCACTAATTTTGTCACTTTGTCAAAGAATGCAATAAGATTAGTCTGACATGATCTGTTTTTGACAAACCCATGTTGGCTTTTGGTTATTACTTTGTTTGCTTCTAGGTGTTCACTGATTCGTTGCTTAATTATCTTTTCCAGAATCTTCCCTGGTATTGAGGTCAGGCTGATAGGTCTGTAGTTTCCTGGATATTTTTTTCCCCTTTTTTGAAGATGGGAACTACATCAGCTCTTTTCCAGTCCTCTGGCAGTTCCCCGGTGCTCCAGGATCTTTGAAAGATATAGTTCAGTGGTTCTGAGATCTTATCTGCCAGTTCCTTCAGAACCTTGGGGTGTAATCCACCCGAATATAGCCACTCCGCCTCCTCTACGAATTTCACAATCGGAAATTGGGAAATTCACGATCATCCATTGGGTCGAAGATTTGCTTTAATCCCAAGGTGGGAGGCTCTTTATTAAGACTCTCACACACACACACCCTTGAGAAAAGGGCCCTGGCCCAATGGTCAAGCATCGGGGAGATCAGGAGATTCAGGCAGTTGAAATGAGTATAAAGACTTATTGCAAGCTTAAGCTCTCTGCAAGAATCTGGCCAACTAATAGTCAAGGGAAATGAGCGGGAGATAAGACTAGAAGGCATTCAAGGCGGGCTGGACTGAGATCTCTTGTGGGCGTGAAGAGACTCAAGACTTATGACACGTTTGATTCTTCCTCCCTGGTCCTCTCCTACACCCATTCCTCTTTGTGTTGTCTTCTGCAGAAATATGTTCCCTTCCAACCTGGTGGAGGCTTCCTTCCAGCAGGTGAGCTCCTGGCCCACAATGGCCTCTCTTCACTCCGGGGTCTCAGCTGCTACTCCCTTAAGACTTGGGGGCAGCGGGGAGAGGATACCGTGACCTGGCCTCCACCCCCATCCCTGAATTTGAGTAACAAATTTGGGCTGGTTTGTGCTTCCTGCCACAACGAGAGTCAGACGCACCAGGGAGGAGCCAATCGCCTATAGGATTCTGGATTGAGGGGGGCCCTAGAAGTCATCTAGTCCACCTCCCTCCTGTGTGGGAACCCAACCTCTTCCTGACAGGTGCCTCTGTCAGATATGTTTGATATCTGAGGGGACCCCGCCTCTCCCTCCCCTCCTCCTCCCTCTCTCTCTTCTTCATCATCGGTCCCGATGAAGGCTGGTGCCAAAAGGCTGGTGTGGAGGGCGAGGGAGGGAGGAGGGGGGCCTGCCCTGGACCCTTTCAGCCGCACCCGATGACCTTGGTCCTAAGCCTGCAAGAATAAAGAGAAGATTTCCACCACGTAAAATCCCAGCCGATCTCCCTCCTTGCTTTGCCTTCCAGTATCGGACTGTCCTCGTCCCCGTAGTGAAATCCCCCAGGATCCCGAAGAAGGCCATCTCGTCTTTCAGCTTCATTTACTTGGTGCCGGATCCCGGGAACCCGGAGATCCAGCATCCCGTTCTGCTGGAGATCACTCCCTCGCCGGAAATGATCTACGAGGCGCTCCCTGGGAGCAACAACGAAATGAACGTCTTGGGCATCGTCCTCTTTTCGGCCACGGTTGGTACGTGGTCACTGCTAGGGACGGGGCAGCCCCCCCATCTCTGGGGTCCCTTGGGGAGAGAAAGGGGGCTGCCCCCTTCTCTTATCCCCCCCCTGAAAGAAGCAGCGTGAGCATCGTGTATTAATATTAAATGCAAGAAACTCCCCAAGAGTCCATGAAATCAACATACTTTGGTTAATATATAAGAAGAGACGTGGGTCCCCTCCAAGCCTGGATGCCACATCCCAGAAGCTATGCTGGTGGGGATTATGGGTGCTGAAGTCCATGTCATCCCTGTCCCAGCTTGGGCATTTAGGAAAGAAAGATCCTTGACTCCATTTGTAGAGAAAAGGCATGTTTTTCCCCCAGGTCATCAAGTGGTCACAGCCTGAGCAAAGCCAGATCTGAATATTCCTGCCCGAACCCAGCAATTTCCCCTTCTCCCAAGTCCCCTCTCCTTGGACATCTGGCCAGTGTCCAGTAGTACTCAAATCAGGTGTTTTGATAACAGTCTTAAAGTATTGTGCGTCTTTGGTGGGTCCCAAAGGTGCTTTTTCAGGAGGCAACTGGACTTTCTGATTTTTCTTTGAAGACATTTCGCTTTTCATCCAAGAAGCTTCTTCAGCTCTGACTGGATGGTGGGGAAGGGAAGGATTTATACTCCTTGCCAGACAGAACTGGTCATTTGCATCCTTTTATGGAGTCCTTGAGGCCACCTGGAGGTTTACCTGTGTCCTCAGGGTCACCTGAGTGGTGCATATGGGGATGGAGCCTTCTGGGCACTGCTGAAAGGGTTGTAGACTGGAGATAGATGAGGTCGTATCCCTATCCCCCTCCTCTGTTGAGGAAGGGCTGTTCCGTTTCGGAATGATGGCCTCTTGGATCCCTCATGGATCTTGGATTTTTGGATGAGAAGCGAAACCTCTTCAAAGAAAACCCAGAAAGTCCAGGGGCCCCTTGAAAGAAATCACCTTTGGGACAATCATGACCTACATGAGGGAGAATCTCCATAGACCCTCTTTGGTGGGCGTTTGCCTTCCCTTCTGCCCCTCCTGCCCTTGACCCCTTGTCTCTGATGGGCACCCAGTCTGGTTCCTGTCATCCCCCCCTCCCTGATCTACTCCCCACTCACCCCACCCCCTTTCTATGGTAGGATGCCCATCAATGCGAAGCGAAGCTGAAGGGGCGACGGGGGGGGGGGATCACAATCCTTCTGGAGCCCAGGGGGCTTGGCAGGGAGGTGGATGAGCCTAAGGAAATTCATTTTCAAGTCACCTCCCAATCCTGCCCTGCCTGGCTGGCTCTTCCCTTGTGGCATCTCAACAATGGAGGCAAGAAGGGCCCTTTGGGTGGGCTGCATCTCTGCAAGGCTTCGTGAGGTTTTCGTGGCCACGGGGGGTAGTGGACGGGAATTGCCCTCCCTCCCGGTCTGGTTTTCCTCTTCTCCGTTGAGCAACAGCCGGGCTCTCCTGGTGGCCTCCCAGTCGAGAATGGACGGGCTCCCCCGTAACGAGGACCTGACCCGGCTTCTCCTTCCAGGCCTCCTCCTGGGGAAGATGGGGGAGCGTGGGGCCCCCCTGGTTAACGTCTGCCAGTGCCTGAACGAGGCCGTGATGAAGATCGTGGCCATGGCGACGTGGTAAGTCCGAGCCCCCCCCCGGGCCAAGCGCTGTTGCCCCCTGCCATCAAACTGGCAGCCAGCTCAAGACCCCACCTTGCCAGCCTTTTCAGCCCCCCTCCCAAATTCCCCAGTCATGTTAGGGGTGTCAGCCCCAGACCTGAAAGTGGGGAGAAGGTCTGGGGTGGGCCCTTTCATTGGGGGCTGCGAGGTCAGCCTGTGGAAGCTGGGCACAATGCCAATCCTTGTTAGAGCTGGTGCCCAGGTGTAGCGTTTGCACACCTGCCAGGAAGGAGGGTGCCAGCTAGGCAGGTTGGGGATTTGTGGAAACTCTTGGGAAATGGCAGGCTTGCCAGGGAGATCGAGAGAGGAAACATGACCGGAAGAGCTAAGTCTACGTCTCTTGTATGGCTACATGAAGAGGAAGGCACAGCTCTGTCAGTACCAAACCGCCCCTGTCTCTTTTGCCACCTGTTATGCAGCGGTGGGCTCCCTGACCTCCTTCCTATCCGTCCGTTCCTGGTGCTGCCCCAGCTCTATGCTGGGTCAGTGGCCAGCTGTGCCCAGGCCCCCAAGCAAGCCCACCAAGGGGGCGATTGCAGGCAAAAACATTGAGATCTCCCTGGATCACTTGTTTCACCCGGAGAAGTTCCCAGGGAGCCCTTGTTCCCAGCCTCCCTGGCAAAAGGGGCTCCTCTTCTCATGTCCGGCTGGTGCCACCTTCAGGGCAGCGAGAGATATTGTCGAGGAGGAGGAGGAGAGGGAGGGAAGGTGAGAGTAGGAGAGGGAGGGAGGGAGGAGGAGGAGGAGGAGGAGAGAGAGGGGAGGAGGAGGAGGGGAGGGAGGGGGAGAAGGAGGAGCAGGAGAAGGTCCTTATGGCTATTTGTCAGGATTGCTGGTGGGGCCAAGGAACCCTGGACAGTCAGAAGAAATGTACCAGAGTGGGGGCAAATCTTTTGCAGAACCTCCTAAGAAAATGTGGGGCATCAGCCCTTGTCCTGGGGATCCCAGGTTGGCCACTGTGGAGACCTCACTGCTATGAGGTCTCTCGGTGGCCATCAAGTGTCCTGGACCTCAGAGGGGAGGGGGCCTTGATCAGCCCACCTTTCCCCTCTGCCCAGGACACCTGCCTGCCTCTCCATCCAGCCCTCCCCCCACATCATGCCCTGGGGATCCGGCCTCTGCTCCCACCCACCCTTGCCCAGCAGAGGGGGGGGGGTTGCTCCCTCCTGGCAGGCTCCCTGGGCCAATTCTGCTGCCTCCTGTGTGCAGGTACTTCCCTTTTGGGATCGTCTTCTTGATCGCTGGGAAGATCTTGGAGATGGAAAACCCAGCACTGACAGGGAAGAAGCTGGGCCTCTATGCCATGACGGTGGTGATCGGGCTGGCTATCCATGCCCTTTGCTTCCTGCCCCTCCTCTTCCTCATCCTGACCCGGAAAAACCCCTTCTCCTTCATCCGGGGAATTCTCCAAGCCCTGCTGATCGCCTTGGCCACTTCATCCAGGTATGAACCCCCACAGGGGCAGTCAACGGGGTGCGGGGGTCCCTCCTTTGCCTTCTGCTTCCCATGGGGCACAGCGGGCATGATGCTGCCCGCTTGAAGGACCCACCAGCCTAGGAAGCCTCTGACGTCTCCAAGGGCAGCCAACGGAGAGATCTAGCTTGACTACTCATTCATCCCCATCCCCAAGGTGCTTTTTCAAGAAGCAACTGGACTTTCTGGTTTTTCTTTGAAGACGTTTGGAAGGATTTATACTCCTTGCAGACAGCTGGTCATTTGCACCCTTTTTAGAGAGCCATTGAGGCCACTTGGAGGTTTTTATCTGTGTCCTCAGGGTCACCAGAGTGGTGCAAATGGTGCCTGTAGCCTGCAATTTTTCTCGGATTTCCAGAATAATTGCAGACTACAAGAACCATTTGCACTACTCGGGTAACTCTGAGGACACAGATAAACCTCCAAGCAGCCTCAGCAACCCTGTAAAAAGGATGCAAATGACCAGCTGTCTGCAAGGAGTATAAATCCTTCCATTCCCCATCATCCAGTCAGAGCTGAAGAAGCTTCTTGGATGAGAAGCAAAACGTCTTCAAAGAAAAAACCAGAAAGTCCAAATTGCCTCCTGAAAAAGCACCTTTGGGACAACAACGACCTGGATGGTTGAGGATCTCCATAGACATTCATCCCTATGTCAGTCAATAAATGAAGCTCCCCTGTTCAGAGGCAGTTTACCTGTCAAAGCCACATCCTGAGGACAAATGTGAGTGTTCCTGGGAATATCTCAGTAAACACTTCAAGATGAAGAGGAAGCAGGTTGGGTCCCATTGGTCTCCTCCAGCAGAGCTCCCTGTACACCCTTAATGGAATAGCAGAGTTGGAAGGGACCTTGGAGGTCTTCCAGTCCAACCCCCTGCTTGAGCAAGAGACCCTATCCCATTCCAGACAGGTGGCCGTCCAGTTTCTTCTTAGAAACCTCCAGTGATGAAGGACCCACAACTTCTGGTGGCAAGCTGTTCCACTTATTAATTGTTCTCCTTGTTAGGAAGTTTCTCCTCAATTTCAGGTTGCTTCTCTCCTTGATTACCGTATTTTTCAGAGTATAAGACGCTCCGAAGTATAAGACCCACCTACCTTTTTAAGGGAGGAAAACAAGGGGGGAAAAATCCTGCCTCTACCTCTGCCTCTCAGCAATTTGCCTCCTTGCAGCCAACAGCAAACAGCCTGTTTCAGTTTCGCTTTCAGTTTCAGCACAGCCTGATTAGCACAAGGGGGGGGGGGAATCTGCCTCTGCCTCCCTGCAGCCTGAAACAGCTGATGGTCGGGAGGCCGATCCAACCGATAATCAGGCTGTGCTGAAGCTGAAACTGGGACAGGCTGTTTGCTGTTTGCTGCAAGGAAGTAAATTGCTGAGAGGCAGAGGCCAAAGGGAGGGGCTGGGGGGGGGGCTACATTTGGTGTATAAGACGCACCCAAATTTTCACCCTCTTTTAGGGGGCGGAACGGTAGTTTCCATCCATTGTTCCTTCTCCCGCCTTCTGGTGCTTTGGAGAATATGTCTATCCCCTCTTCTTTGGGGCAGCCCCTCAGATCCTGGAATGCTCCTATCGTGTCACCTCTAGTTCTTCTTTTCATTAAACTCAACCTTGGTCCTTCCAAGCCCTTGAAGCTCTGGCAGAGGAATTCCAAGTGGGGGAAGGACGGGAATCTTTTGGCTTTCCACTTCATGCCCAGGGACTTCCCCATAGTTTTTTCCCACGTCTTCAAGGCATCTGAACATCGTAGGAAACACCAAAATTTGTATCTTGAGGATGGCGGGTGGATACGCAGAGACGTTTTCCGAGCGTCTTCTGTCTGCGCAGTTGTGTTGATGACACTGCCTCTTCTCCTCCCGGGTTGTTTCTGTTGTGTGTCCCCCATCCTGCCCTCTCTCTCGGTGCTGGGGGGAACAGGGCTTTCCCTAACAAGTGGCCCCCTCTCTCTCCCAGTTCAGCCACACTGCCCATCACCCTGCGGTGTCTTCTGGAGAACAACCGGATCGACAAGCGCATCGTCCGGTTCATCCTCCCGGTCGGAGCAACCATCAACATGGACGGGACCGCGCTCTACGAGGCGGTGGCCGCCATCTTCATCGCTCAGGTGAACGAGTACGACCTCGACCTGGGACAGCTCATCACCATCAGGTAAGGATCGTCTTCTCCTCTGCCCAGCGGCCAGCTCAGCCCTTCGACTATTTCAGACGCCGCTGCCATGGTTAGAATAAGTCTAAGTGTTGGAAGGGACCTTGTAGGTCATCTAGTCCAACCACCTCACCCCACCCAAGCAGGAGACCCTACACCATTTCTGACAAATGGCAGTCCAGTCTCTTCTTGAAAGCCTCCAGTGATAAAGCTCCCACAACTTCCGAAGGCAACTTCTGTTCCACTGGTTGATTGTCAGAAAATCTCTCCTTATTTCCAGGTTGAATCTCTCGTTGTTCAGTTTCCATCCATTATTCCTTGTCTGGCCTTCAGGTGTTTGGAAAAATAGCTTGACCCCCTCCTCCACTCTGTGGCAGCCCCTCAAGTATTGGAAGACTGCTATCCTGTCTCCCCTGGTCCTTCTCTTCACTAGACTAGCCATGGACAGTTCCTGCAACCGTTCATCGTATGTTTAACCTCCATGATTAGTCATGGCTGTGTCCAAACCAGGTTCCTCCGGCTTCACTTAAGAGGCCGGGGTGAAGAAGATGGGGGCCCAGGTCCCCACCACATGCCAGGCGTTGTGAGCTAAAGCGGAGGGGGGAGCCTGTCAGGAACAAGCAACTGGAACAGCTCAGAGAATGGAAAGAGTCTTTATTGTTGATTGCCTCTATTGCAAGAATCTCTCCAGATTGCACTCCGTAGCCGATACAGACCTAAGAATTTGAGCTCAAATGTTTCTTCCTCTAAATGGACTCTAAGTTGGAGTGTCCTTTTACTCCCACTATTTGGGGCCTCCTCCTCTTCAGCGGGTGGTTTCACCATGTCTGCAAGCCTCATTGTCTTGCTGGGTGGTTCCACTAATCCAGGGGTAGGCAAAGTTGGCTCTTCTATGACTCGTGGACTTCACCTCCCAGAATTCCTAAGCTAGCATGATTGGCTCAGAAATTCTGGGAGTTGAAGTCCACGAGTCATAGAAGAGCCAACTTTGCCTACCCCTGCACTAATCCATCATATTAAATCTAATTAACAGAATAACAGAGTTGGAAGGGACCTCGGAGGTCTTCCACTCCAACCCCCTGCTCAAGCAAGAGACCCCAGACCCATTTCATACAAGTGGCTGTCCAGTCTCTTCTTGAAAGCCTCCAGTGATGGAGCCCCCACAACTTCTGGAGGCAGCTTCTGTTCCACTGGTTGATTGTCCTCCGTGTCATAAAACTTCTCCTTCTCCGTTCTCGGTTGGCCCGTGGTTCCTTTCAGCCCTTCCAAGCGTCAAAGTCTCTGCAAAGGACTACCACTGTGGCTGTGCAATCGGAGCCCCGATACGGCTGCATGTGCAACCGTTTCTGTGAGCAAGCCACCCCCTTGGCCGTTTGTACCACGTCTACAGACGCCCCTGAGGGCCACTGTGTTTCGTTACTCAAGCTGAAAATATAATGTAATTTAATGTAAATCAAGGTCTTTACGGACCCTGTTGAGGGAGGAAGACACTGGCAGGATTAACTGGAGGAAGAGAGAAGTCACCCCAGTGCTAAACAGAATATAGTTGTTTGATCTTTGGGGTAATTTTATGAGTGGCCTCACGCCTCACAAATCAGGAGGCTGTGAGTTCGATCCTAGGTAGAGGCAGATATTTCTCTCTGGACACACTGAGATTATGTCTGCTGAATAAAACTCCGCTCTGGCGACAGGAAGGGCATCCGGCCAGTATATACACTCCAGCTCCATTCAGCTGCCCAGGCTCCACCCCAATGCAAGGGATTATGGGGTCATTAAAAGAAGAAGAAGATGATGATGATGATATTTGGGGTAATTTCCCATGTGCCTTGGTCAACTGCCTACGGCTGAGCATTATTCAAGAAGGTCCCGCTGGCACGTCCGCAGCCCAGCCCTCTGCCTCTCTCTGTGCCCACAGCATCACAGCCACGGCCGCCAGCATCGGGGCTGCCGGGATTCCCCAGTCGGGCCTCGTCACCATGGTCATCGTGCTGACCTCCGTCGGCCTCCCCACTGAAGACATCACGCTGATCATCGCCATCGACTGGGCCCTGTGAGTCTCCCTCCCCCCCTCCAGCCGCCCGGCTTTGCGCGTCTCCGGAAGGCCCCGGTGGTTGCGGCAGGCGGGCAAGGACGAAGGAGATGCAGAGCTCAGGGTTGGGGTCTTTGGGGCTCTCTCAGCTGGAGGTCTGCTTGCAGACGTTTCATGACCCGACTAGGTAACGCCATCCTTATAAGCAGGCAGCAAACCCACACTGAGCATGGCCACAGGTTGTTGGGCAATGAAACATCTGCAAATAAACAAGCATGAACTCTACAGGATGAAGAGAGCTAAGCCCCATTCTCCCATCGAGTGAGAGGAGTGAGTGGGGATTCTTTCTTTCTTCCTTCCTTCCTTCCTTCCTTCCTTCCTTCCTTCCTTTCCCTCTCTATCTTTCTTTTCCTTCCTTTCTTCCTTCTTTCTTTCTCTCTCTTTCTCTTTTCCTTCCTTCCTTCCTTCCTCTTTCTTTCTTTCTTCCATCCTTCCTTCCTTCCTTTCCCTCTCTATCTTTTCCTTCCTTCCCTTCTTTCTTTCTTTCTCTCTCTCTTTCTCTTTTCCTTCCTTCCTCTTTCTTTCTTTCGTTGTTTCTTTCTCTCTCTTTTCCTTCCTTCCTCTTTCTTTTTTTTCTTCCTTCTTTCCTTCCTTTCTCTTCTTTTCTTCCTTCCTTCCTTTCTCTTTTTTCTTTTCTTCCTTCCTTTCTCTTCTTTCTTCCTTTCTCTTCTTTCTTCCTTTCTCTTCTTTCTTTCTTTCTTTCTTTCTTCCTTCCTTCCTTCCTTCCTTCCTTCCTTCCTTCCTTCCTTCCTTCCTTCCTTCCTTCCTTCCTTCCTTTCTTTCTTTCTTTCTTTCTTTCTTTCTTTCTTTCCTTCCACTATACTGGATTTATTTATTTACATACATATGTAGGCCCCTTCCCTAATGGGGTCTTGGGGTGTGTGTGTCTTTGGGCCTGCTTTTCCTTCCTCTGCCTGAAAATCCCAGCAACCAATGCTGCAGAGCTGTATGCTTTGATTCTCTCTCTCTCTCTCTCTCTCTCTCTCTCTCTCTCTGTGTGCAGGTGATCCTTGACTTACGACTGTTCATTTACTGACTGTTCGAAGTTACAACGGCACTGAGAAAAGTGACTTAATGACCATTTTTCACACTTACAACCATTTCGGCCTCCCCATGGTCATGTGATCAAATTTCAGACGCTTGGCCACTGATTCATATTTATGACGGCCGCAGTGTCCCAGGGTCACACGATCCCCTGGTGCGACCTTCTGACAAGCAAGTCAATGGGGAATCCAGATTCACTTAACAACTGTGTCACTAACTTAACAGTCATAGTGATTCACTTAACAACGGTGGCAAGAAAAGTCGTAAAATGAGGGAAACCCACTTAGCAAATGTTTCACTGAGCAGCATAGATGTTGGGCTCCATTGTGGCCGTAACTCGAGGGCTACCTATATAAGTGTGGGTTTTGCGTGGCTTTGCATAAGAACAGATTGTGGAAGCCATCTAGAGGAATCGGGTGGATTTAGAAGCAAGCGAGGAGGGTCTGGTTTCTGCCTGAGGGGAAGATCTCCACAGATCTTTGGATGGTCCAAAAAAACCAAGATGGCAGCCACGAGAGTGTGAATGAAGCTCTGGCTGTTTTTATGGGTCATCTTGATTGATTGATTGATTCTTTTAACCATCCCCCACAGTAACCCTGGTGTGAGTTCAGCTGATGTTCAGCCTGGCAGGAACCAACATTGCCGCCTCTTGAAGAAAGAACACCCCGAATGGATGTCTAGGGAGGTTCTCAGTCACCCAGGTCACGGTTGTCCCAAAGGTGCTTTTTCAGGAGGCAACTGGACTTTCTTGTTTTTTCTTTGAAGACGTTTCGCTTCTCCTCCAAGAAGCTTCTTCAGCTCTGACTGGATGGTGGGGAATGGAAGGGTTGATACTCCTTGCAGACAGCTGGACATTTGCATCCTTTTTAGAGGGTTCTTGAGGCCACCTGGAAGTTTACCTGTGTTCTTAGGGTCACCTTGGAACTGCTGAAAGGACCGTGTTGTGGACTGGATATAGATGATGTCCTCAGCAGTTTCAAGAAGGCTCCACCCCCATTTGCACCACTCAGGTGACCCTGAGGACACAGGAAAACCTCCGAGTGGCCTCAAGGACTCGCTAAAAAAGATGCAAACAACCAGCTGTCTGCAAGGAGTATAAATCCTTCCCTTCCCCACCATCCAGTCAGCGCTGAAGAAGCTCCTTGGATGAGAAGCGAAACATCTTCAAAGAAAAAAAATAAGAAAGTCCAGTTGCCTCTTGACAAAAAGCAGCTTTGGGACCCCGAGCAGATGTGGAAACTCCAGATGTTCCTTCAAGGAGTCTCTTCTGAAGGAGACACTTTGGATCAGTTCTCTGCCTCCTGGGATCTCCTGTCAGGGGGGGATCCCCAATTGATTCCTCTGTGCTTCCCACCCCAGGGACCGGTTACGCACCATGACCAACGTCCTGGGTGACGCACTGGCTGCCGGGATCATAGCTCACATCTTCCGGAAGGAGTTCGCCCCAAAGGTAACCCCAGAAAGGGCTGGAGCAGAAGTTCCGTGAGCACCGAGGGAGGCTGCTGGTTCTACTCATTTTCTCCTTCCTCTCCCCCAACAAAGGACCCCGTGAATGAGAGGCTGGTCTGGGCAGAGACCGCCTCTCCCCATCCACAGGACCCCAGGGCGCAAGGGATGGAGGAGGCCCTTCCTGGACAGAACGGTCACTGCATCTGCGAGGTGTGAAGGCCACAGTTCCCACCATCCGCGACATCCAGGGGGCCGGTGCTGTGGTTGGCTCCCTTTGACTCTCCAGGGCCCCTGAGAAGGAAGAGCGAGGAGCCAGCCCCCCTGACTCTGCTCGGCCCCACCCTCTCCCAAAATCCCCTTAGGTGAAGCCAAGATCAGGGGCCACCAGAAGAGACGCCTCGGAGGTTGCCGGGAATTTCTGAAAACTGAATATTGCATTCGGGGGCCGTTTGGACTGTTGGCTCCTTTTTTGTTTTACTTTTCTGATAACCAAAGCAAAAACTTTTAATCAGCTTTCTTAGTCCTTATCCCTGAGGCGCCTCCTAACAGACCGGCCAGGTTTCTGGATTTAAAAACTACGTAGTGTCTTTTCTAAGCATCAGGAAGAGACGACACAAAGGAGACGCAGCTTTGCCAGCAGGCTGCAACCCTTCCGGGGCTCCAGGCACCCATGCGGCCTTGCCAAGTGCTTCCCACAAGTATCCCCGCCCCCCCCCTCTCTCTCTCTCTAGCTTGTCCTTGATGGCACAAGCCTGCTCAAACAAACACACACACAGTTGGCAGCAGAGGCTGAGAGTTGTGAGTCCATGGAGAACAATCCATCAGCGGGACAATTTTCCTTCAGAAGTTGTGGAGGCCTTTAAGAAGAGACTGGACAGCCACTTGTCTGGAATGGTAGAGGGTCTCCTGCTCAAACAGGGGGTTGGACTAGAAGACCTCCAAGGCCCCTTCCAACTCTGTTATCCTCTATTCTGGAAAGGGGCAGGAAGGAGAGACGGCCAGGGGCAGGAGGGACTCAGTGGGCAACACGATCCTGGCTGAGCTCACACCGAGTGGGCTGCAGCAGTCGTGGGTTCTAAAACCCATAACTGCTGGTTCACGCGTGCAACACTTCTGCTCATGCACAGAAACGTTCTGGGCGGGTAGGTGGAGCCTCCCACTGCTGGCACTACCTGTTCTTAGAACCGGGCCAAACCGGGAGCAACCCACCGCTGGGCTGCAGGGAAGAATTTTGTGGGGGGAGGTCTGGGGAGCCCCTGAGACACAGCAGAGCAGGGCTGCGGGGCTGATTCAGATGTTTCTCAGTCCTAATGTGGCACCTCCTCTCTGCCACCGAAGCGGGAATGTTTTAAACTGTTCCAGGGGTTTTATGCTTGCAGACAGCTGGTCATTTGCGTCCTTTCAGGGAGTCGTTGAGGCCGCTCGGAGGTTTGTCTGTGTCCTCGGGGTCGCCTGAGTGGTGCAAACGGGGGCGGAGCCTTCTTGGGACTGCCGAAGGGACCATGTTGTGGAGAGGGGTTTCTGCAGGGTGTTTCCTGCCCCAGGTGCCTTCACTGTTGAACCCAACAGTGAGCCTGGGTGACCCTGAGGACACAGACAAGCCTCCAAGTGGCCTCAGCGACTGATGTTTTTGAACTTTGGTGTTGGAGGAAGCTCTTGAGAATAAACACGGATGGCCAGGAAAGCAAACAAACCAATTACAGGGCAAATGAACCTCAAGTATTCTCTCGTGGCCGAAAGGATTGATTTCAGATGATCCTGGCCAGACAAAAGGCTGAGCTCCCTTGGGAAAAAATCCATCGTGCTAGGAAAGATGGAAGAGAAGGAAAGAAGCCGCTTGCCATGTTGCATCTCTTGACAGCTGTGCATCATATGGAAATGTTCAACATGCACAATTTTCTAGACAGACTTAAGAAATCGCTCTAGCGCTGAGTCAGGGCTTTTCAGACAGACAGACAAAAAGAGAGAGGTTTTCTCACAACCTCTCGATGGAAAAGGTTGGATGGAAAGAAAGACATCTACAAAATGATTGGAGTACATTCCATGCTTATCTGGGATGTGAAGGACCTTGGCTTTGCCTCAAGCTCTGGCTGAATTTATTTATTTATTTATTTATTTATTTATTTATTTATTTATTTATTTATTTATTTATTTATTTATTTATTTATTTATTTATGCAAATTTATATGGCCACCCAACTGACTCTCAGTGACTCCGGGCTGCCTACAGAGATTAATATGGATGGTCAACTTCAAAGTTTCTATTTTCTCATAGTAATGACATTGTTCCTAGAGATTGTCTGCTTTTTTAATCGCAATAGCTATAGTGCTTAGACTTATATACCACTTCACAGTGCTTTACGGCCCTCTCTAAGTGGTTTACAGAGTCAGCCTGTTGCCCCCAACAATCTCGGTCCTCATTTTACCGACCTTGGAAGGAAGGACGGAAAGCTGAATCAACCTGGAATCAAACTGCAGTCAGCCAGCAGTCAGCAGAAGTAGCCTGCAGTACTGCATTCTAACCACTGCACCATCACAGCTAACCAGGGGTGGGTTCTAACTTACCTCGCTGCCGGTTCGCTTCCTCCTACATCATGCATGCGCAGTGCCGAAAAAAAATTATTTTTAAAAAAGCTGAAAACAAGATGGCGATGCATGCGCAGTGCCGGAAACTCGGCTTCTGCGCATGCACAGAAGAAAAAAAACCCGGAAAAATTCCCCCCCCCAAAAAAATTCCCAAAAAAGGTGGCGGCGTGCACGGACCGGCACCAACCGAACCGGTTCCGTGATGTCATCGTGATGTCACCAGAGGGTTACAACCGGTTTGGGCAAATCGGTCCAAACCAGGAGGAACCCACCTCTGCAGCTAACCACAGGTTAATAACAATTAACCCACCCCCGAAATGTAAATGTAAATAACTACATCAGCAATATTCATAAAATAATTTTCTACATTTTTTTCTGAGTCATTTTATATTGGTATAATAGTAAGAGACTTCCTGTGTCCAGTTGAGTCTGATTCAAGGGTATGGTGCCCATGTCCATTTCTTGGTCAAGGGGGGGGCAGTGTTGTCCAAAGACACATCCGTGGTCATGTAGCCAGCATGGCTATACGCCAAAGGTGCGTGGAACACTGTTACCTTCCCATCGAGGTAGTACCTATTTATCTATTTGCATTTACAGGCTTTAGAACTGCTAGGTTGAGGCGAGCAATGGGAACTCACCCCGTCGTGCGACGCTTGGGTCTCAAACCCTTTCCATCTGATAAGCTCACCGTCTTTAACCATGGAACCACCTCTTCCCCTCCAGCGTGTTGATGCTGGTTGACCTCAACCTCCATTCTTTTGGGACAGGACAATAAAGTCTACGAATTCATGCCCTCCATAGTATCCATGGGCTTGTCCTATATCTGACATATTTTTTTTAGATTTATTATTAGAGTTGGAAGGGACCTTGTAGGTCATCTAGTCCAACCCCCTGCTCAATCAGGAGTCCCTACACCATTTGAGACAGATGGCAGTCCAGTCTCTCCTTGAAGGTCGCAAGTGTTGGGGCTCTCACGACCTCTGCTGGCAAGCTGTTCCACTGGTTGATCGCTCTCACTGTCAGAAAGTTTCTCCTCACTTCCAGGTTGAATCTCTCCTTGGTCAGCTTCCATCCGTTATTCCTTGTTTGGCTTTCTGGTGCAATAGAGAACAGCCTGACCCCCTCCTCTCTGTGGCATCCCCTCAAGTATTGAAACACTGCTATCATGTCACCCCTGGTCCTTCTCTTCGCCAGACTGGCCAAGCTCAGTTCCTGCAACTGCTCTTCGTATGTTTTATTTTCCAGACCCTTTATCATCCTGGTTGCTCTCCTCTGCACTTTCTCTAGGGTTTCAATGTCTTCTTTGTAGTGTGGTGACCAAAACTGGATGCAGTACTCTAGGTGTGGTCTGACCAAGGCTTTATAGAGTGGTACAAGTACCTCTCTGGTCCTTGATTGTATCCCTCTATTTATGCAGCTCAGGACTGTATTGGCCTTTTTGGCTGCTGCTGCACACTGCTGGCTCATATTTAGTTGGCTGTCTACCAGGACTCCGAGATCCCTTTCGCAATCGCTGCTATTGAGTGTGGTTTCGCCTAGTTTGTATATGTATTTTTGATTCTTCTTGCCTAGGTGCAGAATTTTACTTTTCTCTGTGTTAAATTTCATTTTATTGGTTTGGGCCCAGTGTTCGAGTCTGTCGAGGTCCCTCTGGATTTTGAGTCTGTCCTCTGGGGTGTTTGCTACTCCCGCCAGCTTGGTGTCATCTGCAAATTTGGTTAGTTCTCCTGCTATTCCCTCATCTAGGTCATTTATAAAGATATTGAAGAGTACTGGGCCTAAGAGTACTGGACATATGTTGAAATGATGTGCATTAGAGCTCAGTTTTACCTTGAGTTGCTCTCAGGCTCTCAATCTGGAGGAAATTTCTATCGTCCCTTTGCTGTGCTCAGAACACGTCATCCCTTCCTGGTCCAGATGACAGAGACCCCACCTGCCATCTCTGAAGGGTAGGACCTGTTCAGCAGGTCACCTCCAGCTTTGAGGATTTCCGATGGCTGATATTGGGTTTCCCAACCATCTTATAGGCAAGTCCGTTGAGTGCCTGGTTGGCTACTAGTCATGGAAGGCAATCTGGGATCTTGATGATGCCTCCTCTCTCTGTTGGCTGATCAGGGTTGGCTCCTTGGTTCATTGACGCCTGTCCTTGGCCTGAGGGCCAGAAATAAGGTCTGGACAGCTGGTGGAGGAAGATAAGAAGCCAGCCTAAATGTTTCTGGGCTGAGCTATCAAGCTGTGCAACATCCCTCTGTCACGAGTCCATCACTGGAGGCCTTCAGACAAACTTCGGACAATCATTTGTTGGGGATGGCTTGAGAATTCCTGCTCCATCAGAGGGTGGATTACAAGATCTCCAAGGCCCATTGTATGATTTTTATGACTGTCATTACATTTGGTTTATACCTGTCAGGCACAGAACACCAGAGCCACCATGAAGGTCATCAATCAATGCCTATTCTAGAGTAGAGTAGAGTAGAATGGAATAAAGATAGGATAGGATAGGATAGGATAAACAGAATAGGAAATAGAATAGAATAGAAAATTAGAATAGAATAGAACAGAATAGAATAGAATAGAATGAATAGAATAGAGGTAGAATTAATAGAACAGAACAGAGTAGAATGAATAGAATGGAATAGAATAGAATAGAATAGAATAGAATAGAATAGAATAGAATAGAATAGAATAGAATAGGTGTAAGGTCTTGCCTCTCCAATCTTCCCAAGAAAGCAGAACTCTTGAAACTCCAGTGGTTCCAAAAGGAGCTTTTATTGGAAGGTTTGTGATAACAAGAAACCTAGGCAAGAACTGAAGCTTCTCATTTAAAACCAGCTATTTAAAGCAATGCTAACCAAACCCCTCCCACACTATATCATGGCTGGGAAACAGAAACTGGAAACAGAAACTTCATATAGAGATTAGCACAGTAATGCAGGAAACAGAAACTGGAAACTTTATATGAAGACCACTCCATTCCTTCCTCCCACCAAAATGCCAGCATCCCTGTAGAAATATCTGGGACCTGACAAATAGAATAACAGAGTTGGAAGGGACCTTGGAGGTCTTCTAGTCCAACCCCCTGCTTAGGCAGGAAACCCTCTACCATTTCAGACAAATGGTTTTCCAATTAACTGATATATTGCTAACAGCCTCTCAGAGGAATCTTCTCCACTATCTGTCAGCACCTGACTAGAGTTAAATGAGGGTCCGTGGAATTTGAGGGAGGTCGGAGTTAGTTTGCTGGTGGCTACGTAGAGACTCTAGGCTGCTCCCTCTTTTGACTCCACCTCCAGATCCTACCATCCTTTCTCCTGCATTACCATGGTGATAAGGGAGGTGAAGTGGTTTCATTTTTCTTCTTTAATGCTTTCCTGGACTGCCATTCAGTGGCTTTATCATTTCCACCTGGGCAGGAGTTAACAGAGAGATTGCCTGGCTGACCACCATGACCAAACTGGCCCAGCACTTTGCCAATAAAGTTGCTCCAATTTTGCCCCAGCCTTGTGGAATCCATATGGGCAAGGCTTTGAAGGAGGTGGGGGGGTCTGGACCCTTCTGAAGGGGCCATCCTTGGATCTACTGGTCTTAGGGAGTTATCATCTGTTATCTATCTGCCACACCCACAAAACAAGCCACGCCCACAGAACTGGTAATAAAAAATTTTAGAACCCACCCCTGGCTGGCCGGCCAGTAGATCAGCACTACTGAGCCCCCGTCTTGGGGCTTCCTTGCCACATCCACTCCAAGCGATCTCTGCCCGGTCCAATTCTGCCCTGCCAGATGTGCGGAGCCCTTGCCCGAGCCTGTTGCGCACATTCAGCACGTGCGAAGGAAGCTCCGGCCAGTGAGATTCCAAAAGCAGATGGAATGGAATTCAGCAAGGTTTCTCTTCCCCACCCCCATTTGCTCTTCTAGGAGAGAGGGGGGGGGGAGAGAGAGATGTTGATGGTAACCTCCTTGGGGCTGAGAAAACTGAGTTTTCTGAAATGGACCACTAGACTCGTAAACAATTTTAAAAATGATCTAGTAAAAAGAAAAGTCAAACAGAAGCCAATAAAACACCCCCAAGAGGAAAACAAATTAAAGTTTAATTCGTGTGTATTATTTAATGGACTGCTAGATTGGCAAAATGGACTGGTAAATTCACCATGCCCACCCAGCCACACTCACCCAGTCACATGGTCACCAAGCCACGCCCACCAACCAGTCCAGCCCCCCAACAGTCTGAGGGATTGTGAAGTGGCCCCCTGTTCAAAAAGTTTGAGGACCCCTGCTCTAGAATGAGTGCAGAGAAGAGCAACAAAGAGGATTAGGGGACTGGAGGCTAAAACATGAAGAACGGTTGCAGGAACTGGGTATGTCTAGTCTAATGAAAAGAAGGACCAGGGGAGATTATGATAGCAGTGTTCCAATATCTCAGGGGCTGCCACAAAGAAGAGGGAGTCAAACTATTCTTCAAAGCACCTGAGGGTAGGACAAGAAGCAATGGGTGGAAACTAAACAAGGAGAGAAGCAACTTAGAACAAAGGAGAAATTTCCTGACAGTTAGAACAATTAATCCGTGGAACAGCTTGCCTCCAGAAGTTGTGAATGCTCCAACCCTTTAACAAGAGATTGGACAAACATTTGTCTGGATCGACCAGTTCCTGTTGGCACAACACATCACTCCTTGCGCTGCCACTAACCGGAGCCCTGCAGAAATGCTAATGGGGCAGAAACTGAGGTCCCAACTGGACAGGCTAAACCCCACATATAACCCGGAGACACCCCTAGAATCCAGGAAGCCAATGCGCACACTGGCCCTAGACTAATTAGTCTTTGCACAAAACTTCGCAGGGGATCCCAAGTGGGTGAAAGCCACCGTCATCGAAGTCACTGGCCCAAAATCGTATAAAGTTAAGCTAGATGACGACCGAGTATGGTGGAGACACATTGACCAGCTCAGAAGTCAGTTGGGAGAATCCTGGCTTCGCCAACCAGAGATCTCTACGGAGCCTCAGCGATCAGACAGGAGCCCTGAGAACCATGCAATGAGGATCATCAAGAAAACCACGGCGGGAACCAGGCCCTATCTGCCACACATCAGGGAGCCCTCCTCTCAAGCCCGGAGGGGGAGCGTGAACACCTACCTGCAGCCCCTGGAGTCCAGCGACATCAACTGGGACCAGAGGATGAAGACGCTGAGATAAACTGCTGTCAGTGGCGAGCAGGTTTCAGGGAAGCCCTTAAAAGCGGCTTCCCTGACTTCCGGTTCCGGATCGCTGCATCGCGGACGCTCCTCGTTGAGCGCCTTTCCTTTTCCCCGTTAAAGCCGCCAGAACAGCTGTCTGGCGGCTTGAAAGTCTCTGCCCCGGGCAAAGGGGAGAGATGAGAGCCGGACAGGTGGGGTAGAGCCCCCCCTAGTGCCCCAAGTGTCAGCCAGGGGCGCGAAAGGTGAGGGCTCCCCAGCCAGCCTGTCTCTTGCTCCGGGGACTTGGAAACCTCCGCTTTTGCGGAGCAAGATGCCGTGACCACCCGCTGCTTCGTGAATGGGATTACAACTACTTAATTGTTTAAACAAGCAGACAGAGAGAGACAGGATTTTAAAGGGCAAGTACAGATTTTTTTTTTTCTTTCAACTCCACTGCTGATTTTCACTTCGGAAGAAACTAAGTAACAGTTATTAGGCTACAACATGGCGATCGGAGAAAGTGGGAGGAGAAGTGAAAGTAACTTTCGTTTCCCTAGCAGCTTTTTTTCTTATGGAAATTTTTGATTTTGAAAGTTGGCTTTACTCTCTCTGTCTCCCGATTCTGGATTAAATAATAACTGACAATTTTTTAAAAATAAAATTCTATCTGGCTTTGGAATTTGAAAGAATTTTAAAAGAAATTTAAAAGAACTTTAACTAGAGGCTTGGCTTTTTCTTTGTTCACCACTGGAAATACTAAAATGGCTTCAAAATCTGGAAAGATTGTTTTGAATAAAAGAATGGATTATTCATCTGGTTATATTTCTAAAATGCAACTTACCACTGAGTTAACACCCCCAAAGTCTTTAACACCTGAAAATTTAATAAGTACCTTAAAGATTATGAAAGATGAACTTATTGTTGAATTTAACCAAAAAATTAGTGAAATAGATAATAAAATGCAGGCTGCTTTAAAGAATATTGACCAACAAATTAGAAATGATGTGTTGGAGGTATGTAAAGGTCTAGCAACAAATATTGAAGTTTTGGCAAATCGCATTGAAGAAAACAAACAAGTTTTGACAACTTCAGTAGAATACATAGATAAAATACAAAATGACATTGCAAATTTTGAAACAGAGGTGTTAATGACGCAATTCAGATCCATGGAATTTGCCATAAGGGTCAGGGGGTTGAAAGAAGGATTATATGAAGATTTGAAAGGAAGGATGGTGGAAGCTTTGGAGCAGGTGTCTGGACTGTCTAAAGAAGAACTAGCCAGGCAAATTGATAAAATATATAGAATCAACTCCTGGTATGCAAAACAAAAACACCTACCAAGGGATATTGTAATATACTTTACTACAAGAGCCTTACGGAATAGGATTATACAGGCGACGTTTAAGAATAACCTGCAGGTGAATGGCCAGGAACTGATGATATGGAAAGAAATTCCCTCTAAAATGCTCAAAGCCAGAAAAGATTATACCTTTCTGATTGATGAATTTAAAAGGTTAAATTTACATTACAAATGGGAAGCACCAACAGGAGTTGCAGTGAAATTTCTGGGAAAAAGATATCGGCTTAATACAACAAAGAAAGCTACTGAATTTTATGTCAACGTTTTAAAGGCTGATATATCCAAGATTCCAGAGGAAAGATGTATGAAAACAAAAGAGGAGGAGGAGGGAAAGCCATCCCTTCCTCTTCAAATCGAAACAGATTTACAAAATTTAAATGATTGGCAGAGCCAGACAGATGTCTACAGTGTGGAAAAGGAGATGGAAGATCGGGGTCAGATGGGAGGCGAGCTGACAACTACAAAATTATCAAGTTACAAAAAGATGCAACCATCATCAAGATACAACAAGATGCAGTGTTGAAGTTTATTGGACAGATGGTTGCCATTATGACTGTACTTTTCTTTTTCCCTTCTTTCCTTAATTTTTTTTTCTTTTCTTTACTTCTTGCATTCTTTTTTTTTCTTTTGTTTTTTTTGGGGGGCTTATTCAAAGTATTATTAATTCTTTTTAAAGATTTAGAACTTTTTTGAACCTAATAATTTAATACATAGTAACATTATGTTACTAATAGAGTGGTAGAATTTATGATGAAGTTTAAGGTTTTTGTATTATTATTTAGTTATTTTTTGTGTAATATCAATTTAAGTTTTATTTAATTGTGAGAAAGATTTGGAATTGTTATCTATCCAGTTATAAAATATTACAATTAGATTTAACATTTTTTTTTTTTTGGGAGGAAGGTTATTTAAAGTTTGGAATTAGTGCTTATAATCTGATATATAGTAATAGTATGTTATTTATATACTGATTGATTTTATGATGAAGTTTAAGGTTTTTGTATTTAATACTTAGTCATCATTTATGTAATAATCATTTAATTCTTAGTTAACAGTGAAGAAATGTTGTGAAGGGTAGATGATTGAAAGGAGGAGGAAGGAATTTTTATTAGTGTACAATTTGGAGTTGAAGTTTTAAAAAAATAAGGTGGAAGTCAAAATTTTTTAATTTAATTTAAATTTATTTTATTGATATTATGCCCTGTACTCTCTCTGGGAAGTCCGGGGGGGAGGGGGGGAGGGAAAGGGGTGGGTTAGGGGGGAGAAAAATTTAAAAAAATGTTTGTACTTTCTATTTAATGTTTAGCTATTATCTATGTAATTTTGTACTAATAAAACTTTTTGGAGAAAAAAAAAAAAAGCGGCTTCCCTGCAACCTGCCGGCAATCCGGATTAGTTCTGGCTAATAGACAATAAAGGTGCTGAAAACTGTTCCTACGTCTCGCCTCTTCAATTTCGCGCAAATCTAACACATCTTCTCTTTGGGGTCATTTGCTTTCCTTCCCAAAGGAAGGAAAATTCCCAAAGGAAGGAAAATTCCCAAAGGAAGGAAAATTCCCAAAGGACGGATCAAAGCCTTGGAGGCTAAAACACACGAAGAACAGCTGCAGGATTTGGGTCTGGCCAGTGTAAAGAAAAGAAGAATTAGGGGGGACATGATAGTAGTATTCCAGTATTTGAGAGAAAGAAGAGGGGGTCAGTTTATTCTCCAAAGCACCAGAGGGCAGGACAAGAAACAATGGATGGAAACTATTCAAGGAGAGAAGCAACCTAGAACTTAAGGAGAAACTTCCTAACATTGAGGACAATTAACCAGTGGAACAGCTTTTGCCTCCAGAAGTTTTGGGTGCTTCATCACTGGAGGCTATTAAGAAGAGATTGTCTGGAATGGGGTAGAATTTCCTGCCTGAGCAGAGGGGTTGGACTAGAAGACCTCCAAGGTCCCTTCCAGCTCTATTCTGATTCTGATTCTAAAGAAAATTGTCATGTTTTATTGCACTGCTTTCTGCAGCTTATCAAGATGGTTTTCTTCTCTGTCTTCTAGAATATTAACAGTCTCACACAATTCTGCGTCATCTGCTCAACCGGCCAGCCTCTCCTCCTCCACCTTCTCACCATTCATGAAAACTTGGAAGTGCGGAGGAGCCGAGGGGAATGCCTGGCACCTGCCCCCTCCCTCCCTCCGCATGGAGGGATGCCCATGGAGCAGCGGTGGGTTGCTCCCTGTTCAGCTCCGCCCACCGACCCGGAATGCTTCTGCGCATGTGCAGAAGTGTTGCGCGTGCTACACGCACATACAAGCACCCACGCGAACCAGTAGCGACAGGATTTAGAACCCATTACTGCCATGGAGGACCTGTTGGGAGCCAGCCAGGGGTCTTCTCCTTAGTCCTCGTGCCCTGCAGCCCACAAAAACCGAGCCTGCAAAAAAAGGATGCTGTGAGCTACTTTATCAAGCTCCTTGCTCAAACCAAGATATCTTTTATTGTCAACAATTTCTCAATCTTTTCAGGAAGCAGTTTGATCAAAACAGGAGATATGATAAGTCAGCAAGATCAGTTCCTGGGAACCCCCCCCCCTGACTTCTGCTAATTGTTGTCTTGTTTTCAGAGTTCCTCTCTGTATGAACCAACTTTAGGACTTTCCCCAAAGTGAACATTTTGCTGAAGCCATTTTTAAAATGCTGAGATCTGCGTTCCTTCTAAAACAAGGAAACTGTCCCGCTTATGAAAGGACAACATCCGGTAAGAGAACAAAGAATTCACTTCTTCTTCACTTCTTCAATTCTTCTTCACTGGCTGAAGGGTTGGTGTCAGCAAAAAAACTTTGGATTCCTGGACCATGGTCTGTAGTATCTCCATGAAGAGCTTCTGGCAAGGGATGGGTTGTACCTCACAAAGAGGGCTTTAAACTAAAATTGAGGGGGGAGGATGACCAATTTTTAGGATCCCCAGGACCTAATTCCAAGCAAAAACCTCTAGAAAGCAAGTCAAATAATGAAATAAGGAGGGATGGGTAGGAAGACAAACTCAAACACCAAATAGGACACATAGGAAGCAGAGTCAGGCATAGAGATCTCAAGTGCCTATACACAAATGCACAAACTCTGGGGAACAAACAGGGTGAACTTGAACTATTCATACACGAAGGTGGATATGATATAGTTGGAATTACAGAAACTTTGTGGGACGAAACCCACGACTGGAACATACTGATAGAAGGATACAAACTCTTCAAAAAAAACCAGACCCCATAAAAGAGGAGGTGGAGTTGCACTGTATGTAAAGGACCACTATATTGCTACAGAATTGCATGAAACCAAAGACGAAAACCTCCTAGAATGCATATGGGTCAATGTAAAAGAAAAAAAAAGAATGACATTGCCATAGGTGTATACTATAGGCCACCCAATCAAGCAGAAAAAAATAGATATCCTTTTTGCCAACCAACTAACAAATATATGTAGGAAACACACTACAATAGTAATGGGGGACTTCAATTACCCTGACATCCATTGGAAGACCAGCAAAATACTGTGGACATAATATACTTAGACTTCAGCAATGCATTTGACAAAGTAGACCACAACCTACTTCTTGGTAAGCTACAAAACAGTGGGACAGATAGCATCACCACCAGATGGATTTGTAACTGGCTGACAAACCATACTCAACGAGTAGTTCTTAATGGGTCTACGACTACATGACAGACTTGAACCCTGGGCCCTATCTAACAAAATGAAATTCAATGTAGAGAAAAGGAAAGTCCTACACTTAGGCAAGAAAAACCAAAAGTACCCATATAGACTGGGTGAAACCAGACTTAATAGCAGTGACTGTGAGAGGGATCTTGGAGTCTTAGTGGACAACCAATTAAATATGAGCCAGCAGTGTGCCAACGCAATCCTAAATTGCATCCTAAGGAGCTGAGGTGGTGCAGTGGTTAAATGCTGCGACTGCAGGCTGACTGCTAGTTCAGCAGTTCAGCTGTTCAAATCTCACCAGGCTCAAGGTTGACTCAGCCTTCCATCCTTCCGAGGTGGGTAAAATGAGGACCCAGATTGTTGGGGGCAATATGCTGAACTCTGTAAACAGCTTAGAGAGGGCTGGAAAGCACTATGAAGCTGTATATAAGAAAAGTGCTATTGCTATTGCTATTGCTATTGCATTAACAGAGGGATACAATCAAGATCAAGGGAGGTACTAATACCACTCTATAAAGCCTTAGTAAGACCACACCTAGAGTACTGCATCCAGTTTTGGTCACCACGTTGTAAAAAAGATGTTGAGACTCTAGAAAAAGTGCAGAGAAGAGCAACCAGGATGATGAGGGGACTGGAGACTATAAAACATATGAAGAACGGTTACAGGAACTGGGCATCACTGGTCTAGTGAAGAGAAGGACCTCCAAGGCCCCTTCCAGTTTTATTCTGATTGATTGATTGATTGATTGATTGATTGATTGATTGATTGATTGATTGATTGATTGATTGATTGAAATAGTCTATTGTCTCCTGCTTGAGCAGGGGATTGGATTAGAAGACCTCCAAGGTCCCTTCCCACTCTGTTCTTCTGTTATTTTGTCAGCTACACCACCTTGTTTATTGTCCAATTGTTGTGTCACTTTGTGCTGTAGGTCTCTTAGAGCCAGTCGAAGCCCAGCAGCATCTAAGACAAATAAAGCAATGAAAAAATATCCAAGGGGGCGTTTGTATGTAAACCCTTATCCGCAACCGGAGCTTCCAGCAAAATCCAAAGGAAACGACAGCCATCCTATCCGTTCAATGCATCCGCCCCTCGTTTTAACCCACATCCCTCTTTGCCCGGATGCGCTTCTGCCTCTCTCTCCCTTCCAGCCGTTGCAAACAAGGCCACTGAACAAAAGTATTTAGTATTTCTGCATTTATTCATTTGTATAGCCTCCCCATCTCAATATATGACTCTGGGCGGCAAAAACAGAATTAAAATTGAACAAAACCAATTATAAAATTATAAAAATTAAAATACAGGCAACCGAGGAACCAAAAGCCCACTCACTACCCGAACGAAGGAGTGGATCCTTGCACACTCTTGGGGTCCGGGGCTCAGAACCAGGTCTTACCAAAGGCCAGATGGGTTGGGGTCATTCTGCTTTCCGGAGGGAGAATGTCCCACGAAGTGGACACTGCAACGAGTTCTCGACTTATGACAACAATTAAGCCCCAAACTTCCATTGCTAAGTGAGACAGCTGCTAAAAATGAGTTTTGCCACCTTTTATGACCTTCCTTGCCTCCATTGTTAAGTGAATCCCTGCCATTGTTAAGTTAGTCACACAGCTGTTAAGTGACTCATTGTTAAGGGGCTTAAGGGATCAAGTGACCCTGGAACACTGCGACCCTCATAAATGTGAATCATTTGCCAAGCGTACAGTCTTCAAGGGCAGGCCTGTGCAGAGCGCATTGCAGGAATCCAGACGAGAGGTTACGAGGGCATGGGTGAGGGTGAGCAGAGTCTCTCGGTCTCGGAATGGGCACAGTTGGCAACCCGAAGGTGTGCTGCCAGCTGCCTTTTGAGCAGGAGCCCTGAGTCCACGAGGACCCCCAGATTATACTGGCTGAGGCAGTAGCCCCCCATCCAAGATCAAGGCTGGACGGTCCCAGCATCAGAAGGTCCAAGAACCCAGAGCCACCCGGTCCTGGAAGAGAAGTTGCCTTCGGAAGTTGTGGGAGCTTCATCCCTGGAGGCTTTCAAGAAGAGAATGGACTGCCATCTGCCAGAAATGGTGTAGGGTCTCCTCCTTGGGCAGGGGGTTGGACTAGATGACCCACAAGGTCCCTTCCAACTCTGTGATTCTGTTCTGTCTTGCATGGTTGAGCTGAAGGGGCTGCACCCCATCCAGCCCCCATCCCCCCAGCCTGAGGCACTCAGACACAACCGCCACTCAGGCCGTCTGCGGTGGAGATAAAACCTGGATACCATCAGCATGTTGGTGGTATGATATCTCACCCCAAGCTCTCCAACATGCTGCCCGGTGCCTTCTGGGAGTTGAAGTTCAGCCGTCTTCCTGTCCCTTTGGGTTAGCAACACTGTTCTACAGAATAGAGCTGGAAGGGACCTTGGAGGTCTTCTAGCCCATCCCCCTGCTCAAGCAGGAGATCCTAGAGTCTACTCTAGACCGCTTCAGAGAAGCTTCAGTCCTGACTTTGTTCCAGTGTGCGAAACCCTCGTCCACAGCATCCGGGAGTCTCACTGCCCCCCCCCCAGCCTTTGTGGCCACACCCTGCTGGTGGTGCCCACCGCGTGTTTCCCGTGGCTGCAGCTGCTGGTTTCTATAAAACGGCACCTGGGCGCCCAGTGCAGAGATAAGACCGGAGCTGCTCTTCCTGCCCTCTTCGACCATGAAGAGCCTCTTCGCCTGCCTGTTGCTGGTGGTCTCCGTCACCCTGGCTGTCGAGGGTCTCAGTGAGTCCTTCATTCCGTTGGGCTCCCTCCAGCCCACCCTCTCTCGAAACCCAAGACCCTCGGGGAGGCCCTCAGGGGCTTTCTCCTGGCACAAGCGGCTCAGCTCTCAGCCGTGGGGGCAAGGGGGGGGAGTTGAAGGAGTTACAATCCCCCCCCACCTCTCTCTTTTAGGTGCAGCTGCAGCCCCTGAACTGACCGAGCTCAGAGACCGCTATGGTAAGTTTCTCTTTCCTCCCCTTTCCGGCATCAGAGAATCACCCCAAATCTGCCTTCTGACCCTTTGGGGTCCTAGCTCATCCTCTTCCTCTGGGGAGAGCTATGGGGGTGGGGGGTGCCTTCTGCCCCACTGCGATGTTGCTGGGTCTGACCAGGGTTGAGACAGGCAGAGACCGTGGGAGACGGGAGGGGGGGTGCCCCAACCGCAGATGGGGTTAAAGGCAGGGTCCCCCATGGCAGGGCTTGGGGGATGAGAGAGAGGGCAGGCCTCCCTCTCCCCATAGGAGGAGCCATGTAATGGGGCACAGCGGGGGACCCCAAGTCTGAGCTGGGCGGCATCCTTGCTTGTGGCGGGGAAGGTCTCCCGCTGGGAGGATCATCCAGACATGGTGTGGTCAGTCCGATCAACACACAAGGACAAGTTTTTTCTATAACTTAGAATCATAGGGCTGGAAGGAACCTCAGAGGTCTTCTAGTCCAACCCCATGTCTAAGCAGGAGACCTATATACCATTCCTGACAAGTGGCTGTCCAATCTCTTCTTGAAAACCTGCAGTGTTGGAGCACCCACAGCTTCTGGTGGCAAAGAGTTCCACTGGGTAATTGTTCTCACTGTTAGGAAATGTCTGTTTAATTCCAGGCTGCTTCTCTCCTTGGTCAGTTTCCACCCGTTGTTTCTTGGCCTGCCCTGAAATGCTTTGGAGCATAGGTTGATCCCCTCTTCCTTGTGGCAGCCCCTCAAATACTGGAAGATCTGCACGTGCCCCCCCCCCACAATCCTTCTTTTCATTAAAGTAGACAAACTCCGTTCCTGCCACCGTCCTTCGCAGGTTTTAGCCTCCAGCCGCCTCATCATCTTGGTTGCTCTTGAGCTGCCAATCTGACCCCGAAGAAGAGTTTCCTGCCCAATCCAGGGTGGCTGGAGAGCTTCTCCACTCAACCGTGGGGGGAGGGGGGCATGACTCCTTCCCTTCTCTCTTTCCTTCCCCAGTGGATTCTGGATCCCTCAATTGCTGCTTTAACTTAGTGAAACGCCCCATTCCACTGAACTTCTTGAAAACTTTCGACTACAGCAACAGGAGATGCAGCAAGCCTGCCATCATGTAAGTTTCCCAGGAAACTTGGTTCAACTTTGCAAGAAGTTCAGGAGAACGTCTGAGCTTCTTTCTCACCCAAATGCTAAATCAGCGCGTCTCAACCTTGGGCGTTTTAAGAGGGGTGGACTGCAACTCCCAGAATTCCCCAGCCAGCAAAGGGGGCTAATTAAACCATAGTCTTGATTAGAATGGAATGGAATGGAATGGAATGGAATGGAATGGAATAGAATAGAATAGAATAGAATAGAATAAAATATGAATAGAATAGAATAGAATAGAATAGAATAGAATAGAATAGAATAGAATAGAATAGAATAGAATAAAATAGAATAAAATATGAATAGAATAAAATAGAATAGAATAGAATATGAATAGAATAGAATAGAATAGAATAGAATAGAATAGAATAGAATAGAATAGAATAGAATAGAATATGAATAGAATAAAATAGAATAGAATAGAATATGAATAGAATAGAATAGAATAGAATAGAATAGAAGAATAGAATAGAATAGAATAGAATAGAATAGAATAGAATAGAATAGAATAGAATAGAATAATAGAATAATAGAATTCTTTATTGGCCAAGTTTGATTGGACACACAAGGAATTTGTCTTAGGTGTATATGCTCTCAGTGTATATAAGGAGAATAAAATACATTCATCAAGAATAAAAAGATACAACACTTAATGATAGTCAAGGTTACTAATAAGCTATCAAATCGTACTAGGAAACAAGTAAAAGCAATTTAAATTGCAAGATACAAGCAACATGGTTATAGTAATAAGTGGGAAGAGATAGATACTAGTAAGGAAGAGAATAATAATAGTAATACAGTCTTAGTAAATAGTTTGACAGTGTTGTGGGAATTAGTTGTTTAGCAGAGTTATGGTACTTGGGGAAAAACCCGTCCATGTGTCTAGTTGTTCTGGTGTGCAGTGTCCTCTAGTGTCGTTTTGAGGGTAGGAGTTGAAACAATTTATGTCCAGGATGTGAGGGGTCTGTAGATATTTTCACGGCCCTCTTTTTGACTCATGCAGTATACAGGTCCTCAATGGAAGGCAGGTTGGCAGTAATTGTTTTTTCTGCAGTTCTAATTATCTGTTGAAGTCTTTGTTTAAAAGTACACTTTTCTCCTTTGTAGATTCTTCACAAAAAGAGATCTACAGATCTGTGCCGATCCCTCAGAACAATGGGTCCAGGATCGCATCCGTGACCTCAGCCCATTCTAAACATGCTCCGTGCAAGGGGAGAGCAAGACACACCTGGCAGACGCCCAGAATCAAAGGAGAAAAAAACCATTATTAAAGGGAGTGCTGTACCCTGAAGCATGTGCAGAGTGCCTTCTGTTTATCACCCATTGGAATTAGGCTAACAGTGTGTGTGTGCGTGTGTGTGTGTGCTTGCGTGCGCGTGCGTGCGTGTGTGTGTGTGTGTGTGTGTAAAATCTGGCTTCATAAAGCCCAGAAGACTGAATTTTGTGGAAGTAGCAAAGTCAGCCCACCGGACTGCAGGGGAGGGGGCATCATGTCAAGGGGCTCACCTCATGGCCAAAAGTAGGGACTGCAATGCGCTCTACATGGGGCTACCCTTGAAGAGTATCCGGAGACTTCAGCTGGTGCAAAATGCGGCTGCGCGTGCTGTGGTGGGTGTGCCAAGGTACACCCACGTGACACCGATACTCCGCCAGCTGCATTGGTTGCCCATCGGTCTCCGGGTCCAATTCAAGGTGTTGATCACCATCTTTGAAGCCCTTCATGGCTTAGGACCAGGATATCTCCGGGACCGCATTCTGCCTCATACTTCCCTCCGACCGGTTAGGGCCCACAGAGTTGGCCTCCTCCGGGTCCCATCGGCCAAGCAATGCCGGCTGGCGGGCCCCAGGGGGAGGGCCTTCTCTGTGGCTGGCCCCGTGCTCTGGAACCAGCTCCCCCCAGAGACCCGAACCATCCCCACTCTGCTGGCCTTCCGAAAGGCCGTTAAGACATGGCTCTTCCTGCAGGTGGGGGGGACAGCTTAATCCATTCGAGCTTACCCCCCAAGTATGTATGTTGTTGAATGGATGTTGTTGCTTTTATATTGTTTTTAAATTTTTGTACTGTTTTTAAATTTTATGAAATTTTGATTATTCTTGTATTTCTCTTTGTTGTACGCCGCCCTGAGTCCTTCGGGAGCTGGGCGGCATATAAGAATAACAAAATAAATAAATAAATAAATAGGGAGAAGGAGGGAGGGGTTGCATCCCCCCATATCTGAAATCCCCTCCTAGGGAGAAGCAAGGAAGCAGGGGCCTGGACTAGATGACCTCCAAGGTCCCTTCCAACTTTGTTGTTCTATGTTCTGGATTATTTCAGGAACGATATTGTGGCTGGTTGCATGCAGATTCGTGGGGTCTGCTAGACCCCCATCCCACCCCCATTTAATGTGAATCCAAATGGAGTTTCGTGAAGTGGTCTGAAAGATTCGGAGAGTCGGGCGGAAAAAGCTGCCCTGAAGCTCCGTTTTTCTCGGCGACTTGAAAAGGTGTGGACTTCAACTCCCAGAATTCCACAGACAGCACAGACTTCTGGGAGTTGAAGTCCAACCTCCTTCCAGCTTCCCAGGTGGAGAAACGGGCCCAGGGGCATCCCTCTCGCCTCTCCGTCGCGTGGGCTTCGTTTCCCTTCCGCTCCTCTCCCGGGGTCTCTTTCCAGAGAGGACCCCGGAGGTCACACGGTTACACATGGGGGGGTCGGGGGTCGGTGGAGAGGTGTGGGGAAGGGGGAACGGGTTTCTCCTTGGTCGAAGACCCCTCCCCTGCAGAGTTTAAAGGGGGGGCTTGTTGCAAGAGAAAAAAAGGGGAGGGCAACCAGGAAAATTTGCAATATCTCCACCCCCACCCCCAGTAAAATTCAGCATACTCAGCTGGGGTTTAGGGTCTCTTTAGCGATGTCCGAGTCCGGAAGGGGCCAATGGCCTGAAAAGCAGGAGACGGGATTGGGTTGGGGGGCGCTCCAGGAGGAGAAACAGCGGACCCTTACCCTGAAAGGCACCGTTTCAGACTGGCTTCCTGAGGAATTCTGGGAGTTGAAGTGGCCAAGGGGGAGCAACCCCTTCCCCCACCACACAAACGGCGCCCTTCGGGGTGCAAGACTCCCCCCACCGCCCAATCCGCGCCTGACTTCGCCTGCTGGCGCCGCTTGCTTCGTTTTCGCGGGGCCGAAAAACCGGCCGAGCTGGATCTCCCCGTGGCCCCCTTTCCCTGGAGGGATCTCGGCGTTCCTCCACCCCCACCGGCCGCCCTTGGCAACGCGGGTGGCGCTGCTCCCCCCCAGGGAAAGATAAGAGACGCTGCCCCGCCTTCTAAGCAAGCCCTCCCGGCCTGGGGGGGGGAAGGGGGGGGCAGCTTTGGAAGAGGCAGGTGGGAAAGAGCTGGGGGGGCAGCTGGAGGGGCTCTGGGCAGCCCCTGGACAAGGAGTCGGACCCGGGAAGGCCAGGGGGGCGGTCGGGGGCACCTGGACGGCCTTGCCCCCCATAGACCGCCGGACCCCCGCCCGCTTCTCCCCGCCGGCCTCCGACCTCCAGCTCACAGCTAACCGAGCGAGCGCCCTGCGAAGGCGGCCCTGGGCGATCCCCTGCGAGCACCAGCTTGCCGAAGGAGGCGGTGGGGAAGCGCCGCCCTCCCCCTCCCCCGCCCCTCCTCTCCCCGCCCCTCCCCCCGCCAGGAGGGCTTTGCGGGCCTTTGCGATGGCTGCGGAGGGGCCGAGCCGAGAGGCGGGCAGAGCTCCAGCCGCCGCCGCCCCCAGACCCCTCGCAAGCGGCCGGGCCGGCCGGAGGGACCCCCGCCCACGCTCGACCCCCGCCGCCGCCAGGGGCCGGACCGGGACGGCGGCGCTGCGCTGAAGGGACCGGCCGGCGGAGCAGGAGGTGAGGGCGGCGGACGGGCAGCGCGGGGGAGACGCGGACCCTTCCCCGACCGCCATCCCGGCCCTTGTCCCGCAGGGGGGAAGCGCCGACCCGACCCTCAGCCCCAGCGCCCCCAGACCCCTCCGGCTTGGCGGCGGCTGCGGAGCCGGGGGGACCATGCCTGGGGGGAAGCTCCCTCTGCGCCCCCATCGCCCCCGGGCGGGAAGATCTGGGCGGCGGAGGCGGCGGGGCCGCTGCGGGAAGAAGCCCCCCGCCCCATCCCGGCTGTCCCGCTTCGCCGCCGCCTCGGCCGCGGGTGCTGAACGGACAGCCGGCTCCGCTCCTCCGGCCGCCTGTCCCAGCTCCGCGGCCGCCCACCGGCCTTGGGGTGTCCCTTGGCAGGCAGAGCCCCGGCTGGGCTGGCGGTGGATCGAACCCCCGGGCGCTCCAGCCTTTGCCCCCTCCTACCTCTCCCCACTGGAGCCGCCTCCTCCGAGGCTGGCTAAGCGGATCAGCGGATGAGAAGCGCCCGGCACTGACCCGTCCTTGGCCCCGCTGCGGGTGGGGGGCTCTCCGCTTCTCTCCTCTGTCCCATTCGGGGGGGGGGGTTGTCCTAGGTGCGGGGAGGGTTTGCAGAGCCCCAGAGGGGACCCCCCACTCCTGCCGTCCACGGGTAGGGGGCCTTTCTCGGGTCTTGGGGGGTCTTTTCCCCTCACCTGGCTGTGTGGCTTAAAAGGGGCAGGTAATGCTGCCCCCGTTCAGAATGGGGCGCTGTGCAGATGCTGGCGGAGAGAAATGGGGGGGGGAGCTTTAATTTGGAAGCTAGAGAATGGAATGGAAATTTTCTGGAAATCTGAATTCAAAATCTGGAGGAATTTCCTTCCCTATGTGAAGGTGTGTGTGTGTGTGTGTGTGTGTGTGTGTGTGTGTGTGTGTGTGTGTGTGTGTGTGTGTGTGTGTGTGTGTGTGTGTGTGTGTGTGCATCCCTAGAGGGTTTCAAGGCAAAGCAGAACAGCCTTGGGAGGGTGGTCTGGGAACAGTCTGAGGGTTCTCCTGGCTTTAGCTGGGGGTTGGGCTTTGGAACCTGCGATTTTATACTTTACATAAAGTTTCTAGTCCTTAAGCTCCTTAAAGCTCCTGAAGCCGTGGCAATTGCTGGGGGCGTAAGCTTGCCAACTGCCAGTGAACTTCAAGCCTCCTGCATAATTGATGGGGCCTGGCAGCCACCGAACAGATTGTGCAGCGTTGGCAGATCTGCCCCCGTGCAAATGGCAGGAGTGCCCAGCCGGTGCCAACTGCAGCATTCCCGTGGCTTTCGGCTTGGAGCGTGAAGCCCCTTTCGGAGAAGAGCCACGGTTGTTATGTGAATCACTGCGGTTGTGAAATTGGTAACCCACGGTTGTTAAGTGAATCTGGATTCCCCACCGACTTTGCTTGTCAGAAGGTCGCAAAAGGGGATTACGTGACCCCCTGGATGCTGTGACTGTCATAAATGTGAGTCAGTTGTCACCTGAATGTAAATCACATGACTGCAGAAATGCTGCAACGGTCATAAGTATGAAAAAGGGGTCTTAAGTCACTTTTTTCCAGTGCCGTTGTAACTTCGAACGGTCACTAGGTGAACTGTCGCAAGTCAAGGACTATCCCTAGGCTGCATCTTATTGTGGGGTGACTTTGGGCCGGTCCTGCTCTCTGAGGCCAATCCAACCTCACAGGGTTGTTGTTGTTGTGGGGAAAATAGGGGGAGGAAGATGTGTTGGATGCGTTCACTGCCTTGAGTTATTTGTAAAAATAATTCCATGGGAAATCAAACCATCCATCCTGGCAGCCTGGAAGTTCAGGAGGTCCCAGCAGGGAGGGCCTGGGTCTGCTCACCCCACATCAGGCCTGGGCATTGCACTCTGTGGGCCCAGAAGAGGCCTCCTCCGTGGCCCTCCCAGGGAAGCAGGGAAGGGAAGACCGGCTCTTCTTTCCAGCCAGCCCTCGGATTTCCTGGGGGTGTCGCTTTCTATCAGGATCAGTGAAAGCAGGGATCTCCAACCTTGGGCCCCTTAAGACGTGTGGACTTCAACTCCCAGAATTCCCCAGCCAGCAGAGCCACAAGTCTTAAAGTGGCCGAGTCAGAGAGACCTGAATTATGGCACCAGAAAGCCAGACAAGGAATAACGGATGGAAGCTGACCAAGGAGAGATTCAACCTGGAAGTGAGGAGAAACTTTCTGACGGTGAGAGCGATCAACCAGTGGAACAGCTTGCCAGCGGAGGTTGTGAAAGCCCCAACACTTGCGACCTTCAAGGGGGGACTGGACTGCCATCTGTCTCAAATCATGTAGGAACTCCTGCTTGAGCAGGGGGTTGGACTAGATGACCTACAAGGTCCCTTCCAACTCTAATAATAAATCTAAAAATCTAAAAGGCGAGGCTGGTTGATGCCACCCACTGAGAGCAGATCTGGACTCTGCTGTTCCCTGGCGAGGGATCCCCGAGTCCTGCTTCGGGCACCCCCTCTTCTCCCCTGCACTTTATATTTTGCATGCCTTCTCCTGTGGGACACTGCCACTGTGTGTGTGTTTTGTTGTGTTGTGTTGTGTTGTGTTTGTGTGTGTGAAGGTGTTGGACAAAGAGTGGGGAGACCTGGTTCATCTTCAACCAGGGAAGTGCTCTGCCAATCCCAGCCTACCCCACTAGGACGTTCTTGTGGGTCCTTTTGAAACAAGTCTCTCTCTCACACACACTTTCTCTCTGTGTGTGTGATTGTGATTGTGTGTCTGTGTATGTGATTGTGTATCTGTGTGTTTGTGATGCCTATTAAGAGAGGAAGCCTTTTCTCCAGGGCAGCCTGGAGGGCAGGGCTGGGCAGGGCAGGTGCCATCCCAGGAGGGCAGGAGCCAGAGGTTGCTCAGAGTCCTCCAGGGCACACCTGCTGCCCCCATGCCAGCTGCTGGAGAAGGTTGCAGGAGTGGGGAAGGTCCGGTCCTGGGCTGGGGATCAGGCTGGCCGCTGCTGTGGGCAGGAGAGCCTCTGGCTCTGACCCTGCAGTGTCCTTGCCGGCTGATGGTCACTGTAGAAGACCTTCTTTCAGAACCAGTGGAGCGGGGGGGGGAGGGCATCTGCTCTTCACTGCCAGCTGGGAAGGCCCCAAGGTATTTGGGGTGTGTGTGTGTGGATGGTCCTGCTTTAAGTTGCTGTGGAGTGAGGAAAAGGCAGGCAAAGACAAACACAGCCCCTCGGGAGGGAGGGAGGGCGGCAGGTCCTGCAAGCCGATTCTGCCTCTGCCTCTGTCTTCGCAGACCCCTCCCCTTCGGCTGACATTCACTTACATAAAGCCAGCATTCGCAGGCAGGGAAAATCTAGGTCAGGGAAAATGGTTTCCTTGGTTGCTTCAACCAGCATTCAAGAGATGGGGAAATGGGGAGGGGGGAGGGGGCGTTGCACACACACACACACACACACACACACACACATACCCCTCAGCAGTCTGAATCTGACTGGGCCTTTCAGGAGGAACGTGAAGGCAGGATAAGAAGCGATGGATAGAAACGAACCAAGGAGAAAGAATCAGCATAGAAATAGGGAGAAATTTCCTGGCAGTCAGAACGATTAATCATTGGAACAGCTCGCTACCAGAAGTTGTGGGGGCTCCAACACTGGAGGTTTTTGAGAAGAGACAGGACAACCATTTGTCTGAAATGGTAGAGTCTCCTGCAGAGGTGGGTTCCTGCTGGTTCTAACCAGCTCTTTAGAACCCTTAGTAAACCGGTGATGACATCACGGAGCCGGTTCTGTCGGTGCCGGTCCGTGGGCGCCGCCATCTTGGATTTTGCTTCTGCACATGCACAGAAGCTATTTTTTATTGCTGCGGGCGCGCACACACCCAGCGCGACCCTGAGCAAACCGGCAGCAAAAGGATCCACAACCCACCCCTGGTCTCCTGCTTGAGCAGGGGGCTGGACTAGAAGATCTCGGAGGTCCCTTCCAGATTCTATTCTATTCTATTCTATTCTATTCTATTCTATTCTATTCTATCCTATCCTATCCTATCCTATCCTATCCTATCCTATCCTATCCTATTCTTCTGTCCTGTCCTGTCCTGTCCTGTCCTGTCCTGTCCTGTCCTGTCCTGTCCTGTCCTGTCCTGTCCTTTGGGTGGGTGGCGTTTTGATCTCCCCTAGCCAAATAGCACCCATTCATGCCATCGGATGAGAACCAGCCCTGGCAGGAATCCTGCCTTAAACACGTTTTTCCCCCTAGGGATGAACCTCCCCTCTCCTTGGGCCAGGGAGATCAAAATGCCATCGCTGGCTGGGGAATTCTGGGAGCTGAAGTCGACAGGCCTCCAAGGTTGGACAATCCTGCTTTTCCCTTAAGGGGCTGAGATGGGGAGTGCTTCTCCCTGATCACAGGAGGTGTGGAACAGCCCCAGGACAGGTGTGATCTCCGATGCAGGGCAGCCCTGGCCGAGAACCACCTCTGTCCGAGCGTGCGGATGCTGCTGCTTGCAAAGGTGTTCAGGACATTGTGTGTGGCTGCAGAGTGTGTGATTTGCAAGCAATCCAAGGAGGACTTGACCTTCCTCGGAGGCTTTTTAGGACAGGCTCTGGTTTCTCTCCAACCCTCCCGTGTGGTTGGAAAGCTGCATGATTTATTTAACGTTTTGAGTTCCACCGTTCCAGCCCCAAAATCAATACCTGGGAACACTTGACGGGGCGGTTGGATCAATTGGGCGGCTGTAATTGCAGCGGATTCGATCCGGCTCCTGAATTCGGTCCTTGGAAGAGCTACTACCAGATGCTTTGGGGAGAGCAAGGCTGTCTCCACCCCAAAGATCTGTCCTGGGTGGAAATGTCCTTCGTGGGCTCCGTGTTACTTCCTCCAAGGAGGATTTCTCGGTGGTAGTAGTAGCAGTTCTGAAGAGGGTGAGCTGGTTCTGCACGCTTTGGATTTAAGGAGCAACTGAGCTGCCAATTCAAAATGCCAGGAGACTCTTTTCCAGATGGCTTCGAATCGCAAAATAATGTTGACCCCATGAATAGATATAAAATCTTCCCTTGCAAAAGGCAAGGCCAAGTTTGACCTGGCCCAAGCGTACCAGCATCTACCTGTGGACAAAGCCACAGCTGAAGCCCAGACGATAGTTACGCATGGGGGGGGGGCTTTCAAATGCAACCGCCTGCAATTTGGGGTCAGCGTGGCCCCAGGACTGTTCCAGAGCATGATGGAACAATTACTACACAGCATCCCTGGGGTGGTCCCCTATTTTGATGACGTCCTCATCTCGGGGGACTCAGAGGAACAATTATTGGTCAGTCTGCACGAAGTGCTAGGGCGATTCGAAGAAAGGGGTCTCAAGGTAAAAAGGGACAAATGTAAGATTGGGGTCACCAGCGTAGAATTCCTGGGGTTCCTCATCAACGGGTCCAGCATTTGCCCCACAGACACCAAAATAAATAGTGGGAGGTTGGACTAGATGACCTACAAGGTCCCTTCCAACTCTAGTAATCTGAATCTGAATCTGAATCTGAATCTGTTAAGGGGAGAATCCCCCCGTAGAGGCAACATTGGATCTTTTGCTTGGAATTCAAATACTTGGAAATAAAACCGAGGTTAAAATATCTAATAGAAAATATTTATTTCAGTACAAAACAATATGAAACAATAAATCCTGAATAAACGACATCTTTGCTACATAACACGTCCTTCCAGGTCGGAAGGCATAACAGAAGTGATTAATGGTGGATAGGAATGTAGACATGTGCAGAACATCATATCACGTGTTCTGCTTGTATTGGGAAGTACCATAATATTTAGAATAGGGGTGCATCACCCTGCATAGACTCACAACTGACAATATTCACATCGTGACAGAATCTGAATCTAAAAGCCATCAAAGAGGCACCGACCCCCCAAAACAAGGCAGAGTTGCAAGCATTCCTGGGCTTACTCAACTTCTATGCCACTTTTTTTGAAGCAGAAGGCGACCGTCGCCAAGCCTCTCCATAGGCTCCTGGGGAAGACGGCCACGTGGACATGGGGACAAAGGGAGGCCAACGCTTTTGACGGCGTAAAGGACTTGCTTTCATCTAACAGCCTCCTCATGCAATACAGCGAGACCCTCCCCCTATTGTTAACGTGCGACACTTCACCTTTTCGAGTGGGGGAGGTCCTCCGCCACCAACTACCCAACGGCTCGGAAGCCCCCATCGCCTATTATTCCAAGACTTTATCACCAGCTGAGCGGAATTACAGCCAACTGGACAAAGAAGCGCTTGCAGCAGTGGCCAGCATCAAGTGTTTCCACGAATACCTTTATGGCCGCAAATTTGAACTTGTGATAGATCACAAACCTCTATTGGGTCTACTAGCAGGAAACCAACAGATGCCCCAATATGTGTCACCTAGGCTGACCCGTTGGTCCATCTTCCTGTCCGGGTACAGCTACAAACTAACAAACTAACCAGAGCATTGGACACGCAGACGCACTCAGCCACTGCCCAGCACCTGACCTTGTGGAAGACCCCGCACTTGTGGCCGAAATATTACTGGTCGACATTGAACAAACCAGCCCCGTCACATCTCGAGACATCGCGGAACACACAGCGAAAGACAAAGTGCTGTCCAAAGTCATGAACTGGGTGTTGGGGGGATGGCCACAGGAGGAAGAAGGGGAAGAATTCAAAACTTTTAAAAACAAACAGACCTAACTATCTGTGCTAAAGGGTGTCTGCTGTGGGAGGAGCAAGTTGTTGTTCCACAGAGCCTGCGGAGAAGAGTAATAAGGACACTCCACATAGGACACCCAGGAATAGTGTGCATGAAAGCGCTAGCAAGGAGCTACCTGTGGTGGCCTAAATTAGACCAGGACATTATCGAGTGGGTGGCGACTTGCCTACCATGTCAAGAAACCAGGCTGGCTCCACTCCATTCGAATGGGAGATGCCAAAAGGCCCGTGGTCAAGAGTCTACATAGACTTCGTGGGGCCTATGGCGGGGCACCTTATAGTGGTGGATGCCTATTCCAAATGGCTGGAGGTGGTCAACAAGCCCACATCGACAACAGAAGCCATCATACGAGCCTTGAGGAAGCTGTTCGCGACCCACGGCCTGCCAGATGTCCTCGTATCGGACAACGGCCCGCAGCTGACAGCCCGGCACATGGAATCATTCCTAGCTGACCTCGGAATAAGGCATGTGCTCGTCTCACCATTCAGTCCGGCTAGCAACGGCCAAGCGGAAAGAATGGTGAGAATGACCAAAGAGACTCTAACTAGAATGGGCCCGGGAAACTGGCAGGAACGGATCGACTAGTTCCTCTTGGCATAACACATCACTCCATGCGCTGCCACCAACTGGAGCCCTGCCGAAATGCTAATGGGATGGAAACTGAGGTCCCAACTGGACAGGCTGAACCCCACGTATAACCCAGAGACACCCCTGGATTCCAGCAAGCCAACCCAAGCGAACTAGTTTTTGCACAGAACTTCGCAAGGGATCCCAAGTGGGTGAAAGCCACTGTAATCAAAGTTACCGGTCTCAAGTCTTATAAAGCTAAACTATGGCTGGGTGTGGTGGAGACACGTTGACCAGCTCAGGAGTAGGTTGGGAGAATCCTGGCTTTGCCAACCGGAGGCCACTACGCCACCCGGGACCTCAGCGGCAGGACAGGAGCGATGCAAATCTCCGCCCCAAAGACCATACAATACGATTCACCAAGAAAACCACGGCGAGAACCAGGCCCTATCTGCTAGACATCAGGAAGCCCTACTCTCAAGCCCGGAGGTGGAGCGCGAGCACCTACCTGCAGCCACCGTGGTCCAGCAACATCACCCAGGACCAGAGGATGAAGACGCTGAGACTTCAGCCGCCACGCCTGGAGGCCGGTTCCAGATTTTTCCACAACCCGGGGAAGGAACAGAAACAAGCATGTCCACTCTAGTTGAAGACTCCCGAGGAACTGAATCGCGCAGGCCCAGTAGGACTATACAGCTCCCTGTTTACTTATGCGACTAAGTGACCTACATCGGTTCCTGATTGGACATTACAGAAACTAAGAGGGGAGGGACGTACGGAGTACAGATTTGCATAGCCGCCACTGATTGGCCAATCTAGTGGCGGAAGAAATAAACTCCTGTCAGTGGCTAGCGGGTTTCAGGGAAGCTCTTAAAGCAGCTTCCCTGCAGCCTGCCGGCAGTCCGTATTACTTCTAGCTAATAGACCAGTGATGGCGAACCTATGGCACGTGTGCCACAGGTGGCACGCGGAGCCATATCAGAGGGCACGCGAGGCGTTGCCCTGTCAGCTCCACAGGCAAACCGGAAGTTTGGAAAAATGCACTTCCAGTTTGCCGTTGGGCTGTTTTTTGCACTCCGGGAGGGTTTAGGGAAGCTTCCTGAAGCCCCGGAATGCAAAAAATGTCGAAACAGGCAAACCGGAAGTTCGGAAAAACGCACTTCCGGTTTGCCGTTGGGCTGTTTTTAGCACTCCGGGAGGGTTTAGGGAAGCTTCCTGAAGCCCCGGAGTGCAAAAAACAGCCCAACGGGCAAACCGGAAGTGCGTTTTTCTGAACTTCCGGTTTGCCCGTTTTGCCATTTTTCACCGTCCCAGGCTTTGGTAAGGCCTTTGCGCGGGGGTGGGGTGGGGTGTGCATGTGCAGGGGGCAGCGTGGGGGGGTTGTGCGCATGCGTGGGGGAAGAGGGAATGGGTGTGGGCACGTGTGCGCGCACTAGCACGCGCACACACACCCTTTTGGCACGCGAACCAAAAAAGGTTCGCCATCACTGTCCTAGGAGTTTGTCTGAGCTGCCAGGTTTGGTTGATGTTTGGACTGCTCTGAAAGGGTTGTGCAATGTCTGACATCCCCTTAGATGATTGGGCAATGTAGTGAGCTCTGTTGTCTTCTGCTAAATGGTGGTGCGTTAACCCTGTTACATCCTGAAGGATCCTGCCCTGTTCTTCTTAATCCCATCACCCTGAAGCTGAAGGTCTTTTGTTTTGTAGCTAGGCTGGCCCAGTCTTTCTTAATGGGTACAGAATATTTGCTGAGGGGGGGGTATTCAGAAAGACTTGGGGGCTGCTTCCTGCCTCTAAAAATACATGTTTCTCCATTTCTCCCTTTGGGGAAATATTATATTCTGCTTTTTTTTTAATATTTCCCAAAATGTTTCATTCTTCTAGGAAGGGTAGGCACTGACTTTCTACAGTTGCTTCTCTCCTTGATTAGTTTCCATCCATTGCTTCTTGTCCTGCCTTTTAGGTGCTTTGGAGAATAGCTTGACTCCCCCTCTTCTTTGTGGCAACCCCTGAGATATTGGAACACTGCTATCATGTCCCCCCTGGTCCTTCTTTTCATTAAACTAGACATACCCAGTTCCTGCAACTGTTCTTTATATGCGTTAGCCTCCTGTTCCCTAATCATCTTTGTTGCTCTTCTCTGCATTCTTTCTAGAGTCTCAACATCTTTTTTATATCGATGCGACCAAAACTGGATGCCATATTCCAAGTGTGGCCTCACTAAGGTTTTATAAAGTAGCACTTATTAAATTCTATAAGCAAGCCCTATGCTTTGCTGACTCCTTTCATCCATGCTCCTGTGTTTTGTATCAACAATGCAGTTGATTATTGGCACTTAATTACCAGTTTCATGAAACCAGTGAAGGCCATTTCTCTCCTCCCCAGACAGCCAATGTTTTGAAAACATCTGCTAAAAAGCTGGTGGCTGCATTGCAATGGCTTCTCGCCCTTCCTTTTCCATCTGAACTGAAATTGGATATTGCTCTGTTGCAGAAAAACCTAACTCTGGAGGGAGGCCCAGAGCCAATCTCAAAATGGCAAAAAATAATAAAATAAATAAAATAAAATTACAATCAGTAGCCAAACCACAGTTCTTTTTTTAAAAAAAAATTGATTTTCAGGTGTGTGAAACATCTGCAGACTTGCTCGCGGCCACCAGTATATTTGAGGGGTCAGGAGGAGAACGGGGGGGGGGGGTTAAGAAAGAAGCACAAAATTGTTATTGCTGCTGTTCCCCCACCCCACCCCCCGGAAGAAGAAATGCATCATGGGAGATCCAGAAAGTGCTGCCTCTGTCCTGGTTCCTTTTGCTGACCCGAGTTTTATTTGTTGCTTGGGAAAAGATGGAGGGGAGAGAAAAACGACGGAAAATAGACTCTCTTGCCAAAATCTGCAGGCTGGGGGGGGGGTCTCCTAGCTGGAAGCTGCCCGGCTGCAGCCCCCTTCCAGGCCTGGGGAGGGGTGAGGAAACAGGGCTGCTTCTGTTCCCATTCGGGTCACTGAGGGAGCAATACGGCACCTGGGAGACCGATGGGATGGCCTTCACCATGGGAAGACCTCAGTCAGAGCCCCATTGAACCCTGATGCATGGGGCTTTCTTCAGCAGAATCCCAGACCCACAAGCACAAGATGACCCCAACTCAGAGGCCTCCCTGAGACCCACCCTGGAGCTTTTGAGTCTGGCCCTGAATGCAAATGGCTCCTAGCCAGGAGGTGACGTTTCATGCTAGCGTTTGCTTCTTGATTAGGGTGAATCTCTTCAGTACCAAGACAGGAGAATCTTTGTGGCCCAGGGATGGAATTGCAGGGTCCTTGGTGCTCTCTGAGCTTGGTCGTTTTCTTGCAGACGTTTCAGGACCCGGCTAGGTAACGTCATCAGTGCTAGAAGGGAATGGGGGTTGCGGAGAGGAGGAGGGGGAGGTTTGTGGGGCCCTTCGTGTTCTCTGAGCTTGGTTGTTTTGTTGCAGATGTTTCATGACCCAACTGGCATTGATGAGATCAATGGAACACAAAACATCTGCAAGCAAACCACCCAGTTCAGAGAGCATCAAGGACCCCTCTGAATCTCTAGGTTTTTCCTCTATGGGGTCTGAAGCCCCCCTCCCCTCTAAAAGGAGGGGGGAGACTTATGCAACCCACCCCCTTTCTGACTCAACCGGCTGGTTACACAATCGGCAGCTTCTTCCTTCCAGTCGGAGAGAGTGGTACCCAAGCCCGCCCTGGTCTCCATGGTTACCAGCATCCGCCCCCCCTCTTCCTCTTCCACTCCGTTTTCTTTTATCAATGGCCTCCTGCAGTTCGGGAGGGTCCGTTCTATTTCCCTCTGGATTCAGAAGGTGCCCCAGATGATGGAAGACGGGGTTGGCAGAGGCAACAGGCAGCCATATTGCCAGCTCTGAATTCTCTTCCGTGGCACCTCCCACAAAATCCCACCCAGCGTGGCACCTGCTGGATGGGTCAAAGCTTAGACTTGCAGTTGGCTTTGAAAGGAAGAAGGGGTTGGAAGAAATATCCATCTGGTTCAGTTCCAAGCCGGGAGAAAGGCACTGGAGACCAAATGGAGGCTGGGGGCTTATTGGAAACAGGGTCCATTTATTGATGAAGCAGAACCACCAAGCACATGTGATTCTGGTGCAGCTGACCACATGGAGTTGAGAGTGGGTTTTTTTTATACCTTCTCTTAGGCTTTGCACTTGAGCTTCCTGTTCCTGTGCAAGAACAAGTATTCTATTGGCTGTTGTCAGACTCCCATGGAGCCATGTAGGAGTCATGTTTGTCTGAGCTAAGTTTGGTTGAAGTTTGGGCTGCTGATGCAATGAAGGGGCTTGTTGGGTAATTCCTATTGTGGCTGAGGGCTAGCCCTATGTATTCAGACCTTGCTGCAGGGAATTTGCTTATGAATAGAGCTATCTATCTCTTTATCTCTTAAGTGCTGACATCTGCTGTGGGCTATTAAGAAAGGTGGGGGCTGCTTTCCAAGAGCATGTTTCTCCATTTCTGCCTTTTTAATATTTCTCAAAATATTTCATTCTTCTAGGAGAGGGGTGGGTGCTAACTTTCTGCAAAGGGATGGAAGGGGAAGGGGCCCCTGGATGGATAGCAGGTAAACAGCCACTCCGTGTGGCCTTACCAGGGCCTTATAAAGTGGCATTAACACTTCATGTGATATCCTGATTCTACCTTTCTGCCTGAAAGGCCGGGGCAATGCCCCTTCCTCTCCCTGCCCGGTCCAAGCCCCACGCCCTCCACAGCCCCAGAGAGGTGGGAGAAGCTATCAGCTGCCCAGTGGCTCTGAGCGAGGCAAAGATAACATTTTAGGTTACTTCTGTGGTTCAAGAGGTCTAGGAACTTACAGGAACCTGCTTCCTCCTTCACTAATACTCTCTGGATTGGAACACACATTTTAACTGCTTCCCTCTCTCAAGGTCTCTCTCTCACACCCCTGAGCCTCACTGGCTGAGTTGGAGACCGGAAGGAGCAAGGAGGGAGCCCATTTGTTGGAGGGCATGGCTCCAAAAGACTACAGTTCCCATCTGCTTTTATGAGCCCCAACAGGCCAATCCCAGTTTGATCCTCTCTGTGCCGGTGCTTTTTCAAGGCTTCATGCTGTTGACATGGAAACCGGCTTTCGTTCTGGTCTTTTTGCATCCATCGGTTGGGATCTGCCACAATCACAAAACGGCTGCCTCTTTCACACCTGTAAATGCAGGGCGCAAAAACAGATGTACGTGGGTGTGTAAAAGCCAAACCACGAGAAATCACTCCCATCTATATCTCGGAGGGAGGAGTCTGGGGGGACAACAGCTCCCTGGGAATTAAGAGGGGGGCTCAGAGCTTTGTCCCCTTGGGGTGTGGGTCCCCCAGTGTCCATCTGTGGGCTGAAACCCCCTGCAGGGAATTGGACACGTGGAGCTTTTAAGTGAGTAGGAGTCCACTCATCCACAACTGTGGCTGGCTGGGGCATTCTGGGAGTTGAGGTCCACAAGTCTTAAAGTTGCCAAGGTTGGAGACCCCTGCCCTAAATTTTCCCGGCAGAGAGATGGGGAGGGGGGCTGCAGACCCCATCCTGATAGGCCTTTCAACTCTACTGGAGGCAGTCCTCTGACTTACGGCCACAATTGAGCCCAAAATTTGTGCTGTTAAGTAAGACATTGGTTAAGTGAGCTTTGCCCCGTTTTATGACGTTTCTTGCTTAAGTGAAGCACTGGAGTGGTTAGGCTAGGTAATAATGTGGTTGTTAAGTGAATCTGGCTTTCCCCCTTGACTTTGCTTGTGAGGGGATCACATAACCGTCATAAATAGGAGTCAGTTGTCAATCATCTCAATTTTGATCATATGACCACGGGGATGCTGCAATGGTCATAAGCGTGAAAAATGGTCGTAAGTGACTTTTTTCAGTCCTGTTGTAACCTCGAACTAAACAAGCGGTTGTAAGCCAAGGACGGTCTGCATTCTGCTCCTCTTTTTGCCAAGAGCATTTCTGTCTCTCCTCCCGTGGTTGAGAGCCAGAGCCTCCGTGGGCTTTGCTGGGACCTTCTCCTGCAGGCACCACTTAGGTTCACGGCCTGCCCATTGAACCAGGAGCTTCCAGGGCGGCTGGAGGCAGCCCTGGGGGGGAGGGGGGCTTGGCAGGGAGGGGGGCTTGGCCAGCCTGCCAAAGGGAGCTCCTGCAGGCCTTACTTACAAATTTGATTGACAGAGTAACAGAGTTGGAAGGGACCTTGTAGGTCATCTAGTCCAACCCCAACCCCGCCCAAGCAGGAGACCCTACACCCGTGGTGGCGAACTTATGGCACGCGTGCCACAGGTGGCACGCGGAGCCATAGCGGAGGGCACGCGAGCGTTGCCCACCGGCAAACCGGAAGTGCGGAAAAACGCACTTCCGGTTTGCCGGTGAACTGTTTTTTGCACTCCGGAGGGTTCAGGGAAGCTCCCTGAAGCCCCGGAATGCAAAAAAAACGACGAAACGGACAAACCGGAAGTGCATTTTTCCGAACTTCCGGTTTGCCCGTTTCGTCGTTTTTTACCGTCCCAGGCTCCAGTAAGGCCTTTGCGCGGGTGTGTGTGTGTGTGTGCGCATGCGCAGGGGGCAGCATGGGGGGTGTTGTGCGCATGCGTGGGGGGAAGGGAATGGGTGTGGGCATGTGAGCGCGCGCTAGCGCGCGCATCCCCCCCTTTTTAGCACGCGAACCTAAAAAGGTTCGCCATCACTGCCCTACACCATTTCTGACAGATGGCAGTCCAGTCTCCCCTTGAAAGCCTCCAGCGATGAATCTCCCACAACTTCCGAAGGCAACTTCGGTTCCATGAGTTGATTGTTCTCACTGTCAGGAAATTTCTCCTTATTTCCAGGTTGAATCTCTCCTTGATCAGTTTCCATCCATTATTCCTTGTCTGGCCTTCAGGAGCTTTGGAGAATAGCTTGACCCCGTCCTCTCCAAATATTGGAAGACTGCTATCCTGTCTCCCCTGGTCCTTCTCTTCGCTAGACTAGCCATGCCCAGTTCCTGCAACCGTCCTTCGTATCTCTGAGCCTCCAGTCCCCTGATCATCCTGGGGCTGCTGTGGGTGTCCTGGGGGGTTTCTTGATGTCCAGCAGAAACTCTGTGCCGATGGCTCCCCCTCTCATGGCCCAGCCTGGGTGATGCCCACCTGAGTCATCGGGTGCATTGTGACAGGAGCTGTGTCCCCCCACCTGACAGAAAGAGAGGCACCCCCTCCCTGCACCCCCTCCCACCAACTCAGCCCTGGTGCTGCTGGACACAGAAAGCCTCAGTTGGAAAGGTCAGGAAGTAGGTGACTGCCCGAGGGGGGGGGGGTCTGGTCTTCAACCCCCCCCCTTCTCCGCCCACTCCATTCCCAATTCACTCAGGCCACAATCACAGTTTTTTTAGGTTAAAACAAGGGGCAGCAGAGAGGAGAGGGAGGGAGGGAGAGAGAAAGGGAAAGAGAGAGAAAGTAAGAGAGTCAGAAAGAGAAAAAAGAAAATGGAGAGAAAGGGAATGGGAATGGGGAGAGAGAGAAAGAGAAAAAGAAAAAGTGTCAGAAAGAGAGAGAGAGAGAGAAAGAAAGAGAAAAAGAAACAGAGTCATTAAGAGAGAGAGAGAGAGTCAGAAAGGGAAAGAGAGAAAGTAAGAGAGAAAGAGAGAATGGAGAGAGAGGGAGAGAAAGAAAAAGAAAAGAAAGAAAGAGTCAGAGAAAGAGAATGGAGAGAGAGAGAGAGAAAGAAAGAAAGAAAAAGAGTCAGAAAGAGAGAGAGAGAGATCCATATGCCAAGATCTCTCCATCTTTCCCATTGGAGTCTGCAGTCTGGAGAGGCCATTTTGGAGACCCCAAAGTCATTTAGGCCTCTGGCTGTGAAGAAGAACTGGGGAGGGGGCTCTCTTTTATCTCGCTCACACAGACCCCGGGCATTTGGCATATGCAGGTAGTCCTTGACTTACAACCATTCATTTGGTGATCATTCAAAGTTAAAACGACACTGAAAAAAGTGGTTTATGATCGTTTTTCACACGTACGGCCGTTGCAGTATCGCCATGTTCATATGATCAAAATTCGGATGTTTGGCAACGTGATCCCATTTTGCGACTTTCTGGCAAGCAAAGTCAAAGGGGAAGCCAGATTCACTTAACAACCGTGTGACTCACTTAACAAGTGCAATGATTCACTTCACAATTGTGGCAAAGAAAGTCATTAAAATGGGGCAGAATTCACTTAACAAATGTCTCACTTAGCAACTCAAATTTTGGGCTCAATTGTTGTCGTACGTCGAGGACTACCTGTATGGGAAAGGCACCCATGGAAGAGGGGGGAGGAGGAGGAGGAGGAGGGTGGCACCAGGGCCCCCTTGTGAGCAGAGGTTCACCCACAGGGACTTCAACAGGTTGGTGGCAGCTGAGAAAGAGGCCGGGGTCCTGGGTGCTCTCTGAGTTTTCTTGCAGATGTTTCATTACCCAACTAGCGGTAGGTAACATCATCAATGCTAGCAAGGAGTGTGGTCTTGTTTGTGTATCCCCACTCCCTTCTAGCACTGATGATGTTACCTAGCTGGGTCATGAAACGTCTGGAAGAAAACAACCGAGCTCAGAGAGCACCAAGGACCCCCTCATTTCCACCCTGAGCTACAGATATTCTCCGTTCCGGGCCCTTCTGTCTGCCTGGCACTAACTGCCCCATCAGCAGCATCAGTAGCCTACCTGCCAGGGCTGTTGGGTGTCTCCTTTGGGTCACGCTGCCACTAATGAACATCTGCCTGACCCCTTCTTTCCCCAGGGTCCCAGGAGTCGCCATGTTGACCAGCATCGCCGATGGGCTACTATGCTGCCTGCTGGGCAAGGCGGGGAACATGGTGGGGCCCCTGGAGCCCGTCGAGTCCAGCAACGGCTACAGCTTCGTGGAGGTCAAGCCCGGGCGGGTCCTGCGGGTGAAGCACGTGGCCCCCTCCCATCCGCCCGGCACGGAGGAGGAGCCCCAGGAGACGGGCGCCGTGCACTGCAAGCGCCGGATCGCCGTGTACCGCAACGGCCAGATGGTCATCGAGAACCTGGCCGAGACGGTGCAGCCGGACATCCAGCAGAACGTTGCCAAGGCCCAGACTGCAGCGGAGGTGGAGGTCTCAGATGTGAATCCGGCCGCGGGGACCCCCACGGCCAGCGGGGCCACGGCGCTCAAACGCCGCCGGCAGAAGCCCAAGAAAGTGGTGCACATCGACTGCACCAAGTACATCGGCAGCTGCAAGGGGACCCACCGGGACGTGCTGCTCTTCTTCATCCACGGGGTGGGCGGCTCTTCGGACATCTGGAAGGAGCAGGTGGACTTCTTCACCAAGCTGGGCTACGAGGTGGTGGCCCCCGACCTGGCCGGGCACGGGGCCAGCTCTGCCCCCCAGATCGCGGCCGCCTACACTTTCTACGCCTTGGCAGAAGACTTGCGCAGCCTCTTCAAGCGATACGCCAAGAAAAGGAACGTCCTGATTGGCCACTCCTACGGGTAAGAGGGAAAGGGGATGGGGTCTCTCCTGGTGGTCTCCTACAGACAGGTAGTCCTCGACTTATGACCAGAACCGGGAGCAGAATTTACATCGCTAAGCAAGATGATGAAGTGCATTACCTCTGATTTTACAGTGGGTTTTTTTGCTGCGGTCGTTAAACTGCAAATCACTGCAGTTGTTAAGTGAATCGCATGGTTGTTAAGCGAATCTGGCTTCTCCCATTGATTTTGCTCATCAGAAGGTCACAAAAGGGCATCCCGTGACACACACACCCGGGACACTGCGACAATGTCCCAATTTTAATCATGTGACCGTGGGGGATGCTGCCGTGGCGGTACGTGTGGAAAAGTCCCTTTTTTCTGCCCCGTTGTAATTTCGTACGGTCACTAAATGAACTGCTGTAGGTCGAGGACTCCCTGCATAGAGTGCCTCTGAACATGGAGGCTCTCTGCTTCCCTACCAGGGATGGAGAGGTCCCCTTTGCTGAGTCTCATTGCCCACCCTGCGTTTTTTCCGTCTCAGCGTCTCCTTCTGCACCTTCCTGGCCCACGAATACCCGGATCTGGTGCACAAAGTGATCATGGTGAACGGAGGGGGTCCCACCGCCCTGGAGCCCAGCCTCTGCTCCATCTTCAACATGCCCCCCTGTGTGCTGCGCTGCCTCTCGCCCTGCCTGGCCTGGAGCTTCCTCAAGTGAGCCTCTTGGGGGTGGGGGATAAGGGGCAGACTTCCCCTGGCACGGCTGGACTGCCCACCGGACCTGCGTGGCTGCCCTAAAGGTGGTGATGGTGGCAGCAGCTCCCGTTCCCGGGCACCCACTTGCCCTGCCTGGCCTGGAGCTTCTGCAAGTGAGCCTCTTGGGGGTGGGGGACGAGGGGGGGCTGGTCTCCCCATGTGCCACGCGTGGCTCCCCTGGCATCTTTTTCCTCCCCGGACCCTCCCAGGCCCTGCCCGTCTATTTGGGGGCTCAGGCTGCCTTGAACCATCCCTCTCCCCCCCCCGGGGAGGCTGGGGTCCCGCTTCTTCCTTGGCCCAGCCCCAGATGGCAGGGTCTTGGCCCTCCACCCGCCCACCGTGCTGACCCCGTGCCCTTCTCCCCGGCAGAGCCGGCTTTGCCCGCCAGGGTGCCAAGGAGAAGCAGCTGCTGAAGGAGGGCAACGCCTTCAACGTCTCCTCCTTCGTCCTGAGGGCCATGATGGGCGGGCAGTACTGGCCGGAGGGGGACGAGGTCTACCATGCAGAGCTGACTGTGCCCGTGTTGCTGGTACATGGCATGCACGACAGGTTTGTGCCCGTGGAGGAGGACCAGCGCATGGCGGAGGTACGGCTGTGGGGATCCCATCCCAGCCCCCCCCAGGCCTTCCCTTGAGCCCCCAGGGAGCCCCTGATTGGCTTCCCCTCGAGTAATACCGGAGGCTTCCCAATGGGGAGGGTCCCCTCTGGTGCCCTGGGAGATGCCCAGGAAGGGGGGGGTGAGGGGGCCCTTCAGGCAGATGGGCCCAGATGCAGCAAGATTGGCTGGATGAAAATCAGGGAGGGCCTATGGGAGAGGGAGGGGCTTGCAAAGAAGCCGGAGGGGCTGTTCACCTGATCGCACACACCTTCGCCCAGACATGGGGAGGCACAGGAGGGGGGGCTGAGGGCCGTTTTTGTGGAGGCGAAGTTGGTCCAGTCTGCACAATCTCTGTGGGAAACACAACAGCCCTCCCCATTCTCTCCCCCCCCCCAGGTGAAAATCTGATTTAAGCCAAGGTCTCACTGGAGGGAGGGGGGCAGATTGCCTGCTTGGTTACGACTCCCAGTTGTGGGTCAGAAAAGCTGCATTGGTTCAGAGCTGCAGAGCAGGGCCCATGCCAGCCTCGGGTGGGGGTACCAGCTGCCTCTCTTTTGGGGGAGGCTGCAGGCAAGGCAAGGGCAGCAGTGCTTTGAGTTTGCACAAAGGAGCAGCAAGTGAAACACACACACACAATCACACAGAGATATTGTCCTCTGCAGTTAAAGGCCGAATGCAGGATGCAAAGGGCACCTAGAGAGCAGAGGAGCAGCCCCATGCACAGCTGAAGCCCCCCACCCAAGGGCCCCCCGCCCTGCAGGCCAGCCAGGGCAAGGCCACCCCTGACCCCACCCCCACCCCCACCCCTCTCTCTTTGCCCCCAGATTCTGCTGCTGGCCTTCCTGAAGGTGATAGACGAGGGCAGCCACATGGTGATGCTGGAGTGTCCAGAGACGGTCAACACCCTCCTGCACGAGTTCCTGCTCTGGGAGCCTGAGCCCCTCCCCTCTGAAGAGGGCCCCCCGGCGGGGAAGAAGTAGTCGGCAGATGGGGGTCCATCCGGAGGATCCCAGGGCCACACTCTGGTGGCTGCCCCAAGGAGCGCTTCTTACGGCGGACGCTGAGAGTTGTCCCAGATGGGGGAGACGGTGCTTTGTCTCCCTGCTTGGGGGCCCCAGTGGGGGCCCATAGCTGGCATGCGGGGAACCCTCAAACCAAAGGACGGCAGGAAGCAGATCGGCCAGCAACAATCAGCACCCCCAAAACTTCAGGCAGAGAAGAGAGGTGGACAGGCGGGGCTGCTTTGCTTCTTGCGGCAGGATGATGGGCTCTGGAGTCTCCGCAAAGGGACGCTGGGGCTTCCTCTCAGAGTGAGCACAGGGGGGTGGAGGGTGCCCACGTGGACCGCTGACGTTTTCTGCCCCACCGCAGCTGCGACTGAAGAGGCTGCAGGAATTTACAGGCTGAATTTTCCCACACTGCTGGTGGAAGAGAAGGATGTGGGGCCGAAGCCCCTCCCCCAGCAGCCCAGCCCCGGGGGGGGGGGCAGAGGGAGGGCCAGGTGGCTCCACCCCCTACATACTTGTCTTTGTCAGAACCTTCACCGGCCTCTGCCCCCCTCCCACCCCAAGGACCAAGGGCTGCAATCCCGAGAATGTGGTTGGAGCGCACCAGAGGGGGGCGAGGCTGTTGCCCCCTCCCCATGTCGCTTCTTTCCAACTTAGGAGATGCTGGAGTTGAGCCCAAGAGGGGGGTCCAGACCCCTGCCCCCCCCACATACTTGTGGGCACCCCCCCGGTGTTTGTAAATAAACTTTGCAAAGTTGTATCTAATCCCCCCCCAACGGTATTGCAGGGTAAACCGTGCCAGCTCTCAACTTCAGGGCTTGGAGGGTTGGCAGCCGGGCACCAGCAGGAGAGCTCAGTGCCATTTGGGGGTTCCTTTTCCCGTCTCTGCTTCCGCCTCAGCCTCCCTCCAGAAGGGAGTCTGGGAATTTCACACAGGGGGGGGGGAGAGTTTTTCTCGGCCCTTTTCCCTTTGGGCAGAAATGCAGCTAGTTTCTCAACCTACGACCACAACTGAACCCAAAATATTTGTTTGCTAAGTGAGACGGGTGAGTTTCGCCCCATTTTACAAACTTCCTGAAGTTGTTAAGTGAGTAACACCGTTATTAAGCAAATCCGGCTTCTGACTGTGCTTGTCAGGAGGTCGCAAAAGGGGGGGGAATCACCCGACCCTCCCTGGGACGCTGCAACCGTCATAAGTCCCTGCCAGTTGCCAACCTCCTGATTTCGATCACGTGACCCCCGAGGCGGCTGCAACGGCCATGTGAAAAATGGTCCTGCATTTTCCATATTCCTCCATTCGGTGCTCCGTTCTCTCCTCGCCCCTCAGTCGCTCTTTCCAGGGGTGTTGTAACTTCAAGCGGTCACTAAACGAACAGTTGTAAGTCAAGGGCCGCCTATCAAAGTCCCGATTCAGACCCCCCCCCTATCAGGGCACCCAGGTGGCTCTCAGAAGGGGGGGCTCAGGGGGGGGAAGTCCCCCGAGTCTTCTTGGAAAGACCCTGGTTTAATTGGGGGACTCCCCCCTCCCCCTGCCAGGAGCTGCTGCTCGCGGGGGGGGGGCATCCAGAAGGAGCCAGCATCAGGTCAGGCCCCCATTAGGGTCTCCTTGGAGCTGAGCCATCCTAAGGCTTGGCCAAAGATGGCACTGCACCCACACACCCCGTTCCCCCCCTCCTGCCTGGCTGATCGCCCCCCACCCCCCCACCCCCCCACCCCGAGAGTCGTTCTCTTCCCCACCCACCCACTTTGGCAGTGTTGGTCCTCAGACTGGGCACCTTTCATGCTTTGCCAGGATGAGATTTTCTTACATGGCTTGATGAGGTGGCAGCATTGGGCATTGCGTCGTGCGTCAGACAACCCAGAAAATGGGGGCCTCCAATGAGGGTCAGCCAAGGAGGGTTGCTGGTAAGAGATTTTTTTTCCCCTGGACTCCAAAGACCATTTAAAGTGCAAAGAAGCGTCTGTGCCACCTCCGTGCCAGCCAGTGCCTCCTTGCCCTTCTGCCTCAGGAAGGGCTGAGCTGCTCCCCTTACAGCAATTGCCTCCCAAAAAGGATGGGGAAAGCACCCCCTTTCTTTTCCCCCAAATTTTTCTCTTCTGGTTGGAACACTGGCAAACGTATTGCAACAATAATAGCTTCCCCCCCTCCCCGCTTGCAAAACAAATCCACATTTTGTAACCTTCTACATCTATTGGACACGTCATACCTTAGCATAGATGAAAGAAAAAAAAGTTGACAGGTTAAACAACTGCGAAGTTGCAGTTCAAGGTAGTCCCTTATTGCAATTTGCTCGTAGGAAGTCTACACAATTTCTTATTTACAACAAATCACCAGGAAAGGGACCACATTTGTGGCACCTGTGGCTGCAAAGGATTGGGGTCCAGGTGTACACATTGTGTGTGTCTTTCAATTCCTGGGCTCTGTGCAGGAATACGGGGAACCCAAACATCCGTAAAATGCATTTTTTCCTCTCCAAAGGCTGCCCTTCCCCAGTTAAAGAGGGTAGACCCTCCCATCCCTCCGGGGAAATTGGGGGCTCCTGGCTGGAGCCACGTGGTTGAGCCCCCCAAGTTGGACCCATTCAAAGGTTCTTCCTCTGTTTGCATGCGCTCAGATAGATGTATCTTCACCCACTCAGCTCCCTTGAATTTCCTTTCCTGAGAAGTTACTTGTGAGGCCAAAAATAATCATTCTGAACTATTTGGGTAGCAAAGTTTCATTGCTCCCAGCAGGAGAAAATGTTGAATCAAGTTTCAAGGAGTAATTGAACCTGTAGGGTGGGTATTTCTCAACCTCTGCAGCTTTAAGAGGGAGGGACTTCGACTCCCAGAATTCCCCATGCTGGCTGGAATTCTGGGAATTGAAGTCCAGCCCTATTAAAGGTGCAGAGTTGAGAAAAATTGCTGAAGTTACGAAATGCCTCTCCACTCCCCCCCCCCACACGCCCACACCCACTTTTTCTGCAAAAACGTGTTCAAATTCCAGCTCTGACTGGCACCAGACTTGGGAAGGGCTGGAGCCCACTTCTTAAAGGAGAGTCATCCGTTTGGAATCGTAAACAGGGACTTTTTGATGGCTGCCAATTGAAGCTCCCTCCCTGGGAAGCAGGCCCGGCCTGCGCTGTCTTGTTCCGCCCAAGTCCCAAATAAAAGGTCTTGTGTCCTGGAGAGATGGGCTTCCTTCTCTTTTGAGTTCACCCATCGAGACGGATTGACTGAGGGACACCAGGTGGTGCCCTCTCCTCCTTCCAGAGCGATCTTCTGTGCCTGGCATCAGGTTGGCTCTGAACTGGTCGTTCCCCGGGAGACACCCCCCCCCAAAAAAGGATGCTGGCTTGGCCATCTCGGTGGCTGCCCCCTTCCCATCCATGGGGCAGCTCCAAGGACCCAAATGGCAGTCAGCCATGAAAGCTGGCAGGGTGACCTGGTCCCTAAGTCTCAGCCCAGCCCACCTAACAGGGCTGTTGTGGTGGGGCAAAGGGGAGGAGGAAGCCATGTTGGATATGTTAGCTACTTTGTTTGTAGCAAGGGAGGGGAGGGGGCTGGGGGGGAGGGGAGGGGGCTGGGGGGGGAGGGATTTCTGCACCTGGAAAATGCAGCCTGGCTTTGCATTTCTGGCTGAGAGAGAAGGGAAGAGAAGAAGTGGGATGTTGGAGCTCTGCTGAAGCCCTTTCCCCCCCACCCCTCCGCCCATCCCAGGAAGCCCCCCAGGGCTGGAGGAGATTCAGAGCCCTTTTGCAGGAAGAAAATCCAAGCCACTGACCAGTCAAGCTCAACAGTTGAAGGGTTCACAGCTGCTCTTATTGCAAGAAGGGCAAAGAACAGCAACTGGGATGATTAAAGGCCGGGAGACACAAAAAGATGAAGAACAGTTGCAGGATTTGGGTTTGGCTAGAGAAAAGAAGGACTTGGGGGGACATGATGGCAGTGTTTCAATATTTGAGGGGCTGCCCCGAAGAAGAAGGGGGTCAACCTGTTCTCCAGAGCCCCTGAAGGCAGGACAAGAAGCGACGGATGGAAACTAACCAAGGAGAGAAGCAACCTGGAATTAAGGAGGAATTTCCTAACAGTGAGGAGGAATAACCAGTGGAATCGCTTGCCACCAGAATTTGTGGGTGCTCCATCACTGGAGGCTTTCAAAAAGAGACTTTGCTAGTCCTCAAATTATGACCGTAACGGACCCTGGGGTTTCTGTTGCCTGTCATGACAGTCGTAAGTCAAGGCACCCACGTGCCTGACCCAATTTTACGACATTTTTTTGCAGCAGTCGTAAAGCAAACGTGGCAGCTCTAAAGTGAAAAATACTGTCATTAAGCGAGTCCATTGTCTGCAATAGAGTGCCCAGAATCGCTTAGAGGCGAGACGGGCAGCAAATAAATTTAATAAATAAGTAAATATTTAGTCTGAGACCGAGGATAAATTAAAGCCAAATGCACAGAATGTGGTTACAGGGTGAGGGGAGGGGGGATGGCCGTCAGAACATTGAATCCCAGTCATAAGTACATTTTGGGGGCGCTCGTCAGAACCTCTAACGGTCACTAAGTGATTGGTCATATGTCGAGGACCTCCCGTAAAGGAAGATGGAAGGCCCTGGGATTCCTAATCCTCTCTTTTTCCCCTCCTTAATTACACCCCCTCCCCATTTCAAAAAGGACCCAGGAAAGAATCCAGTGCTCGTCACATCCCAAAATAATCTCGTTTAATGCCCCCAATCCCAGATAAGGGGTAGCCAGAAAAATCTTTAAAAACATAATGCAGCCCTAGAATTTTTAAAGTCGCCACTGCCACCCATAAAAAGGGTCTCTGGCCCACCTGCACAAAAGGAGGAAGACCCCCCCCTTCGTTCCCAGAAGAGAAGAGCTGACTGACGTTTCTTAGGGTGCAGGAGGACCCCTCCCCAGGGTCCCCCCCAGTGGAGGGCTGGGGGCTGAGCCCACCGCTGCTTCCTCCTTGCTCGGGAAGGACCTCGGAGTTCCTGAGCCCCACCACTGCTTCGCTCTGTGACTCTCCGGAAGGGGACCCTCTCCCACAATGCGACTGGATGTAACTGGGACCCCCACCCACCGAGTGTGCCAGCACCAGCAAACAGCAGGGCTCCTGTGGGTAACCCGAGCCCCAAGATCGCTTCCGAACAGGGTGCATGTTCAATCTCCACTCAGCGTCCAGCGCAGGAGCTCGTGATGAGTGATTCCAGAATCTGGACCCTCGGTTGTGTGAACGAGGGATTGGGTCAAGCCCCTCGGATGAGCTCCAGGCCCAGAGGGTCTGCTTGGAGGGAAGACACCCCCCCCCCGGCCAAGGGCCAGTTCAGATATCAGCCGGCCGCAGCTGCCGCTCCCCCTCGGCCAGGAAGATCCGCAGAGCTCGGTGCAGGAGAAAGACCCCCAGACTCCTCCGGCGTTTCATGGGCCAGCCGGCCACCATGCCGTAATAGTTCCCCTTCTTCTGATTGGTCAGCATCTTCAGACCTGGGCAGGGGGAGACAAGAGAGAGAAAAGGCTTGCAATCACACAACACAGCCCCACCACCACCACCCCCCTGCAAGGAATTGCTTTGGAGAATCTCCAAATTTCCACCCTCCCTGCACGGAGGACTGCCCCAAATGCCAATGCCTGGGGCAGGAGGGTGTTTGGGGGTCTCGGGAGTGGGGGGGGGGGGACAGGGCTGGGAAAGGCTGGGGGCAGGGCAGAAGCAGCTGTGGTCAAATGTAGAAAGAAAATGGATGAAACTCACTCCTGCCTTGGGCAGGGGGTGGGACTAGAACAGGGGTCTCCAAACTGAGCCACTTTACGACTGGTGGACTTCAACTTCCAGAATCCCTCAGCCAGCATACCCAGCTGAGGGATTCTGGGAGTTGAAGTCCACCAGTCATAAAGTGGCCCAGGTTGCCTGGCTGGCTGAGGGATTCTGGGAATTGAAGTCCATGGGGTTCAGACATAGCCAACCTGGGTGGGCGAGGAAGAAGGGAGCCTGCAAGGAAGAGGGAGCCCCCCCGACTCCCTGCCAGAGCCCCTCCCATGTCGTATGGACCCCCAGAGCCCTTACCGATGGCGTCCACCATGCAGGCCTCGCGGGTGTAAGCCTCCACAGGAACAACGTTCTGGAAGCAGTGCATGGAGACGACCCCCTGTCCCCCGGCCCAAATCTCCAGGATGTGCTGGACTTTGGAGGAAACCTGTAGGGCAGAGGGGGACCCCGGTCAAAGGGGAGCAGCAGCCAAGATGGACAGAACAAAGCCCCGCCCACCTCTTTGGGGACAAATCCGGGCTGCTTTGGGAAGGCACAGGCCCCACCACCCCTTCCCCAAATTGCAGCCTCCCACTCCCATGAGTTCTGCCGGGGGGGGGGGATTCTGGGGTTTGCAATCTAACCCCCACTGGGGGAGGGGGCAGAACAGCTGCTTCCAAGCCGAAGGTCAGGCAGCCGAAAGTTTCTGCCACACCACGCAACCAAAGATCAATCCCCGGGGATCAAAGCTAGACTGCCCCCGAATTTGGAAGCTCCACACTTAGCGGAGGAGGCAGAGGAGAGAACCCTCCTGAGAAGGTCCCAGAGCTGTTAAGGGCCCCCCACCTGCAAACATGCGGGCGTCCCCTGGCCCTCCCGGTAGTGGGTCAAGGCTTCGTAGAGGTGGCGGTAGGGCCGGCCGCGCGTCCCCTTGCCCACGTAGAAGATGGCACGGATGAAGGTCCGGAAGGCCTGGGCTGGGCTGAGGAGCTGGCAGCGGGCAGGCAGGTTCTGGGTCACCCTGCGGAAGAGCAGACCCAGGGGACCATCAGCCACAGCGGGGGTCTCCTTGCAACCCCCAAAGCTGGCAAGGCTCTCCGGCCCAGGCAGCCATGTTCCCCTCCGCCCCCCCCTCCATCCGAGGGTCTCCTACCTGGGGTCCAGGAGCAGGTAGTTGAAGCTGGACTTCAGCAGCCCCTCCCGCCACCTCCGGCTCTTGTCCGGCTGGTCAAACTCTGCGGCCAGAGCCATCTCATCGGCTTTGGAGGTGGGGATCCGGTAGGTGTGCAGGGCAGAGGCCAGCTCTGGGCTGTAGGCTGAGCACAAGAGGGGGGTGGGTCCAGGACCCCCAGGAGGAGCCGGGTCCTGTGGAGGGGGCTCTGGTGGGTCAAATCCCCCCCATCTTGTTCAGGACTCCTCAGGAAAGAGGGTCAATCAGGGACCCCTCCTCCTGCTCCCTTAAGGCCAGGACCTCTCCCCTTGCACCTGGGACATTGGCCCACAAACCTCCCCCTCTCCTCCGAGAGCTCCTCTTCCCAACTTTCCCCCCACCTCAATTTACTTTTCAAGCTCTCTCCTCCCCCCCCTTCTCCTCCCCCCAGGAGGGTCTCTCTCTCTCTCTCCTCCAGCCTCCCCCAGAGGCACCCACCTGCAGAGCCCTTCCGGGCCAGGGTCTCGGGGTCCCTGCTCAGCCTCTCCAAGAGCCGCACGTACAGCTTCCGAGTGAGGGGCGTCACCGGCCCTGGGTCGGCCCCCAACTCACGCAGCTTGCGTGCCAGAGCTTCGTCGGTCAGGTGCTCCGGGTTCAAGGGGGCGCGTTCCCCGTTGGCCTGCCTGCCCACCGCTGCCCTGGCACACGCCTGCCAGTCGTAAACGAGGAGGGTGTCTTCGCAGCTGCTGGCCCCGGAGTCGTCCGTGGGGGGCAGGTGCCGCTCGATGAGGGTCTGTCCCTCTTCCTCGTCCACGTACAGGAATTCCACGGGCTCCGTGGCGCTAAGGTTCGCAGGCCGGCCCCCCGGCGACAGCGGCACCTCCTGGTGAATGGGACTCAACCTTCCTGGGGGACAGGTGGCAGACGGGCCCCTCCCAGACAGCCGGCTGAAGCTGACCCTGGAGGTCTTCTCCGCTCGCTTGCCCAGAGACCCTCGGGCACCCAATCTCTCCAGATGGCCAACCTCTGGGTAGCCCTGAGCAGCCCCTCCCGGAGAGGGCTTTCCTGCCCCCGACTCTGTCCTCCCGGAAGGGACTCCCCCTCTGCCCACGTCTCCCCTTGAGCTGGCAAGAGAGCAGCCCCAAGAGCCAGGTCCTGGATTCGAGGATGGCTTCCTGCTGCTGGGAAGAGCCGAGACGGCTCGGCCCTCCCCGGTCTGCTCTGCCTCTCTGGCCGGGGGAGGCGAGTGGCTGAGACCGGCAGCCCCTCTGGGTGAGGCCGGTCCGGGGCCCCTCCTGACTCTCCTGGGGCGCCTCGGCATCTCCAGGGGCTCTTCGAAAAGGGAGGAGGCAGTGAGGCTCTGCTGGGGAAGGGTCCCAATCAGGGGGCTTTGGGGGCAGGGGGGCGCAGGGCAGCACTTCCGGTTCGAGGGGAGGAGTGGGGAGTGGGCGACCCTGGTGGCCAGCATCATCGCCCGCAGCTGGGCATCCAGAGTGCTGGGGGGCTCTTCTCCAATGCTGGCAGGCGGGCCCGGGGCCCCCTCTGTGCCACCCACAGGGCTGCTCGGCCCAAGCGGAGCCGTGCAGCCGCAGAAACGATTCCTCTCTTCCGACGTCCACTGGACAGGGACGGTGTCCTGAGTGGACAAACTGGGCTGCCCCTCTCCTGCCTGCCGGGGGCTCGTGGGGAGAGCCGACCTTGGCAGACGCCCTCTCATGCCCGCCTCTGCCATCCCTTCCCTTGCTCCAGAGGGGGCCGGCCCCTGGCGCTCCACAGGCAGCCCCCGAGTCTCAGTGGGTCCCTCAGTCACCCACCCAGGCCCTTCCCAAGAAGCCTCGTTCTCTGGGGGGTGCATCGTGGACCTTTCCCTCCTCTGTGGTGCCTCCCACGGGTTCTTACTGTGACTCCCGGGAAAGATCTGGGCAGCCCCTCCGGTGGGCAGAGTCCTCTGGCCATGGAGACCCATCCCCACGCAGGCTGGAGGCCCACGACACGACCCTCCATTGCTGCTGCTGCAGCCACCTGCAGGGCTGCTAGGGGCGGCCTTCCCCTCTTCCCACTCAGGAACGCAGCCGCATCCTGGGCCTTCCACGGCACTTGTGTAACAGTCACTAATGCACGAAAGATACCGGTCAACACTGGCGGCTGAGCACCTGCCCGGAGACCTTCCTCTCGCCCAGCATCCGTCCAGAGTCCCGCTGACCCCCAGTACAGAGGCCGGGTCAACCACCATCTTTCCCAAGTCCGACACGGCTGTGGACTCAGCCAGGTGATCGAGGCAGGTGACGTCCAGCCCATCTTGGCTTGGGAGCCTCACTGAGAGGCCGGGATCCAGGGAGCCACACACCTGAGAAAGGCCACAGGGGTTGGCGTCCTGTGGGTGACGGAGTCGGGCTGCTTCTGGTTCAGACCTGAGGCTGGCAGAGGGCAGGGTCTTCTGTGGGGATTCTGCGGCGCCTGCCGTGTCCGCTCTGAACGAGAGAGCCTCGGGGCCCACTAAAGAGAGGGGAACCCCCAGAGCCGTGTCTGGGCCTGGGGGTGAGCTGCACCCTTCCTCTGCAGAGGCCCAGATGCCCCAAGACCGCTTCACACCAGCGTCCGACAGAGAGCGCCCCACCTCGCCATCCCAGCAGGTCTGTACGTCGGCACGACCGGAGGCCAGCTTCCTGGGGGGCAGGAAGGCATGGGGGCAGTCCGCCGGCTGGACCCTGAAGTCAGACAGATCCAAAATCGTGTCGCCCCGCCAGGAGCACTCGGTGAGAAAGGAAGAGGCCGACCGATCCCGGGTGCAAGGCTCGGGGGCACCGTTTGGAGCAGCTTCCCCAGGCTGAGGGAAGGTCCCAGGTGGCTCCCCGTGCTGACGAGCCTCCTTCAGGGAGGACAGTGACAGTCTATCAGATGGATAAGGGAGAGAGTCACCCGGCCCAGTTTGCCCAGCATCTTCCACTATGGTGGACAGGAAGCTTTCTGCTCTCCGCTCAGCTGCATAAAAGATTGGGGAAGGGGGGGGAGGAATATTTGAAGCCTTTTGTTAAGATTATGTTTGCCAATCCCAAAAGTGCTTTTTCAAGAGGCAACGGGGCTTTCTTTGTTTTTCCTTGAAGAGGTTTCGCTTCTCCTCCAAGAAGCTTCCTCTCTTCTGACCAAACAGTGGAGGACGGAAGGATTTATATTCCTTGCAGTCCTCTGGTCGTTAGCGCTCTCTCTGGGAGCCCCTGAGGCCACTTGGGGGTTGATCTGCGCTTTCAGGGTCACCTGAATCAGAGTGCAAATGGAATAGAAATCCTTCCATCCTCCACCGTTCGGTCAGAACTGAGGGAGCTTCTTGGATGAGAAGCGAAACCCCTTCAAGGAAAATCTAAGAAAGTCCAGTTGCTTTTGAAAAAAAAACCCCACCTTTGGGACAACCCTGACCTGGAGGAGAGTCTTCATAGACATTATGACTGGCAGACACTTACGGAAGCTGTTCTCCCACCCTCCGTCCTGCAGGATGTGGACACACCTTTCGTTCCCCTGCTCCACAGCCAGGTCGAAGGCGGAGTTCCCATCCTGAGACACAAAGGAAAGACAGAATCAACGGGGGGGTGGGGGGTTGCTGCCCTCTTTCTCCCTGCCGGGGGCTTCCTTCCAGTCCGCCTCCAACTCCCCAGATCTGGGCTCCCTAAAACCTGGAGAAGGTGTCAAGTCCACCACCACCATCACCCCAGACCACCGTGGTGCTAGGAACGGTTTTGAAACGGACTCTCTCCTCGGGGCAGAGACGTCCCCAAAGTCACAGGAGAAATGGGTCTCCTGTTAAATCTGTCTGCTGTGGGGCAGCAAGCAGGAACCTGAGACTGTGGGGTGAAGGGGGCTTTCAAAACCAGGCTCTGAGCTCAGGATTTCAGACGGCCGCTGGGTGTAAATAGCACTTATATACCGCTTCACACTGCTCCACAGCCCTCTCTAAGCGGTTTACAGAGTCAGCCTCTGGCCCTCAACAATCTGCGTCCTCAATGCCCCTTTGCTCCATTTAAAGGAATGAAGTTGGGGATTGTGGTTTACGGTTTAATCTTTTAAATTCCAAACAGGATTTGCAGCATAAAATATTACTCGGGCAGGAGGCCTAAATCACGAAACCTAAAAATAAAATAAAACTGGGCCTGGGTTTTCTTCCCGGCTGAAATGGAAAGTTTATTTACCTCTGGGTAACTTATCCTCCCCAGATCTTAAAGTGGAAACAAGAGAATTTCTCCCCACGACCACCTCAGGGGAAGAATCAGGCAAAAACAGAACCGATTTAAATGCTTGGGGGGGGGGGGATTTGGTCCCCACCATCCCGTGTGGGGCAGAGACCAAGCCAACCTAGGAAAACTTAGTGGCCAATGGACGTCATCAGACCCCGTTCTTCCCCTTAACACAGTTGTGGGTCGCGGGGGTTGTGTGGCAAGGCAGTGGAGTCGACAATCTCCCCACAGCGGAGGCCTAAACGGAGGCAGAGGTGAGAGGGAGGGAGAGAAGCCTTTGGACCCACCTGGTCTTCCAGGTGAGGGTCGCCACCCTCGGTCAGCAGGAGCCTCAAGCAGGCGGGGCATCCCCAGGAGGCGGCAACATGGAGGGGGGTGAGGCCTTCCCCAGATCTGGGACAAGAGAGGTTATGGGCACAATTTTCCTTCCTCCCCTCCCCTCCTTTCCTTCCTTCCCTTCCCTCTTTCCTCCCCTTCCTTCCTTCCTCCCACCCTCCCTCTCCCTCCATCCCTCTGCTTTCCTTCCTTACTTCCTCTCTCCCTGCCTTTTTTCCTTCTATTTCTATTTCTATTCCTTTCCTTCCTTTCTGCTAATTGATTCAGCTGCCAGCTGCCTTCTTCCAGATGCCCTGGTCCTGCCCAGAAGGTCCCCAGACCCATCCTGGCTTTGCTCAATTCAAATCCCTCTCGGGCGGAGACACAGGTCGAGGTAATGCTCTCCCCCCTCCCACATCGCCTTGACCTGACCAGCAGCTTCCTGTGTTCGCAGGGAGGGAAGGAGCCCCCTCAGCGTACCTGACGTTGGGGTCTCCCCCGTGCTGGAGGAGGAGGCGGAGGCCACGTATCCCGTTCTCCTGCTCCAGGCCGGCAGCCAAGTGCATGGGGGCCACTCCCTCCGGCAGGACCAGGTTGGGGTCGGCTCCCTCCCAGAGCAGGGCAGCCACCATCCTGAAAGCAGAGGGAGGGGGGCTTGAAGAAGGGAGGGTCCCCAGCCGGTAAGGAAAGCACAGGGCCACCTTCCCCTCACTTTATTGTCACTTTAAATGTACACTACATTAAAATGAAATTCCGGTGCATACAGCTCCCAAAGGTCTCCCAAGTCAGAAGAGGAGGGCTGGGGGGGGTTGGGGGGGAGGGGGGAGGGGGAGAAGAGGAACCGGCTGCCCCTTTAAATGTTGGCTCCTTCTCCTCCAGGAAAGAACTTCCAGCAAAATGTTGACCCTCTCTGCCAGAGAGGCTGCAGAGCAGGGCTGGCTCAGGGATTCTGGGAGTTGGAAGTCCATAAGTTGTAAAGTTGCCATAGCTGCCATATTGCAGAGGGATCGACTACATGACCTCTAAGGTCCCTTGCAATTCTAGAAGCCAGCAATGAAGAAAAGCTGCAGGATTACAGTTCTGATTACCCCCTCCCCCATGCAAGAAGAAAGCTCTTTCCAGTGAGGGACGGGGGAGGGGGCTGCTACCTAAAGCCGCTTTCCCTTAGTGCCCTGCACCGCTTCCAACCTTGGGCTATCCTCCCTAACCTAACACTCTAACACAGGGGTGTCAAACTCGTGGCCTACGGACCAGATGCATCACGTTTCCCCCCCCCCCCCAGTTTAGCAAAGGGGGGGAAAGTCCGGATATGTCATGTGATGACGCGGGTTTGACACCCCTGCTGTAACCCAACCTCCTCCCTAACCCTAACACCTGGACAGGAAAAGCCAAAGGTACAAGGGCAGATTAGGCGAAACCTGGCACAAAAATAGAAACTGTGAGAAGGACCTTGGAGTCCTACTGGATCAGGGGTGTCAAACTCAGATCAGGCCCATGGGGTAGTTAGATCCGGCACACGGGGCCACCCTGGAAACAGCAAAGGATCAGCCCACGATGATTCTGCCAGTGAAAATGGGCTCCCAAGCTCAGTTTTCGGCTGCCATGGCCTCCTCCAACCCTTTGCCAGTGAAAACGGAGGCAGAGCGCTCAGCCACCACAGGCGCCCTCGACAGGAGTGACGTCAAGCTGGCCACCCACACCCTGGCGCCCCCACCCCCCACCCCGAGGTCAAACACAACGGCCCTCAATGAAATCGAGTTTGACACCCCTGTACTGGATGATCCCTTAAACATGAGCCAGCCGTGTGCGGCAGCAGCCCAAAAAGCTAATACAATCCTTGGTTGAATAAACAGAGGGATAGAATCAAAATCACATGAAGTCTTAATATTGCTTTATAAAGCCTTATTTTCCAGTTTTGGTCATCACGTTACAAAAAAGATGTTGAGACTTTGGGGAAAAAGTGCAGAGAAGAGCAACTAAGATGATTAAAGGCCTGGAGAGAAAAACATATGAAGAACGGTTGCCAGATTTGGGTTTCTCTAGTCTAGAGGAAAGAAAGACTAGGAGGGACATGATAGCAGCCTTCCAGTATTTGAGGGGCTGCCACAAAGAGGGAGTCAAATTACACCAGAGAGCAGGACAGGAAACAATGGATGGCAACTAATCAGAGAGAGAAGCAACCTGGAATTAAGGAGAAACTTCCTAACACTGAGGACAATTAACCAGCGGAACAGCTTGCCACCAGAAGTCGTGGATGCTCCATCACTGGAGGTTTTAAAGAAGAGATTGGACAGCCATTTGTCTGAAATGGTATAGGCTCGGGGTCTCTTGCTTGAGCAGGGGGCTGGTCTAGAAGACCTCCAAGGTCCCTTCCAGCTCTATTCTGATTGATTGAACCCTTGTTCCTGCCCAGGCTCCCTGCGATCAACCCGGCCTGCACCCTGCAAACGTGTTTTTGCACAGCGGGGAGGTCGGCTTGCCAATGCACCTTCCTCCAGGTAAATGAAACACCTGGCAAGTGGCGGAAGCGCAGTTGCACCGGGGAATCCTTGGCAAAGCAAGTTTTCAGGCGAGGCGAGGGGGGGCACTGGGCCACTCCTGTTCGGAGACCCGCTCTTCTCATTGCAAAGCCTGCAGAAGCCACGCGCGGCGGATCCACGAGCCACTTACGCGTCGTCTTGGCCCCGCAGAGCCCGGCAGAGCCGCACCGCCAGCTGCAAAGCGCTGTGCTTCATGGCGCCGCTAGGAGGCGGCCGCGGGGAAGGGAGGGGCACACCTGTGCAGGGCACGCATGCGCTCTTTTTCTCCAACGGGCAGAGCGGCGTCTTACATCGCCTCCCGGAGGCGGCGGAGCGGGACGGTCGGTTCGCTGAGGCGGCCGAAGCCGATCGCGTTAGCGCGTCCCGGCCCGGCGTACCGAACTCATCTTGGTCGGTGGTCAGCGGCCGTAGAGTTTCCAAAGCCCCGAAGTCAACATGTCACCGCCATCTTGATCCCGACGTTTGAAGCTTCCCTCGGAGTTTTTCATTGGAAGGCCGCGGTAATACGTCACCGCCCTGATGGACTGCTTGCCTACCCAATCGGAAGAGCGCATGCTTACGGTGATTGGTTAGAATACCAATACTCCCGCCTCTTTTCCCACCCCCTCCTATTTCTTGAATGGGTTCAGACAGGATTGGCTCACTCACATGAGTTGATACTCAATTTCATCTGTATTTTTAAAAAACGTGATAAAAGAGAACTGGCTGATTTAGTGACACCTAATAAAAGAATTGAGATTCCTTAATAGGTAAGGAGTTTCAGAAGTTGTAGTAGCATTAAACCCAGCAGTTTAAATAATTTAATATTATACTGGATTTCCTGGAAAATGAATCAGGAAGCCTTTAAATGCGTCCCGTTTGCTTTTACATATTTTTGCATTCACTCTTATTTGAACTGTCATTTCTTGTTTTGCAAGCTGCAAATTTTAATTCCCTGTTTGCATTTGTTAATTATTTAACTGCTTCACCCTTATTGCAGCCTCTATTGCAACCCAGGAATTCCAATATAAACTGCTGGTAGGGGAAATTTGCAACGGCAGCCTAAACCCTAAACCGGTTTCTAGTTCTCAGCCCCTTGAGGATGGGTGGACTTCAACTCCCAGAATTCATGCTGGCTGGGGAATTTTAGGAGTTGAAGCCCACCCATCTTCAAGTCACCCAGGTGAGAAACGCAGCCTTAGAAGATGAAGATTAAAAAATGACTTCCTTAGAAGTTAGTCCTCAATTTACAGCCACAATGGAATCCAACATTTCTGTTACTAAGTGAGACATTTAAGTGAGTTTTGACCCATTTTACGACCTTCCTTGCCACGGTTGGTAAGTGAATCACTGCAGTTAAGTGAGTCACGTGGTTGTTAAGTGAATCTGGCTTCCCCACTGACTTTGCTTGTCAGAATGTCACAAAAGGGAATCGCGTGGTTCCCCTGGGATGCTGTGACCGTCATAAGTATGCACCAGTTACCAAGCGTCCGAATTTCAACCATGTGACCACAGGGATGCTGCAGTGGTCATACGTGTGAAAAATGGTTGCTGTAATTTCAAATGGTCACTAAGTGAACTGTTGTAAGACGAGGACTAACCATACTGGGCGATTAGGATGTAATTTCCATCCTTTTTCAGGAGCCAAGCAGAAGCCGGGCTTCTTCCTCTCCTGGAGGCATGGGGCCATCCTTGCACAGGCCGACTCTGCTGCCTTGAAATGCACCTTCCCACCCTCAGAATGTGTCGTCCCCCCGTCCCCCCCCCCGTGAGGGAAGCCGTCGGACAGCCCCAGCTGGCCAGGGGAAGCCAAGGGGAATCTTGAGGATGTGCAGACTGGGCTCAGGCAATCCTCACTAGCAACCCATCTTCCATCCGCGCAGTCTGGAGAAGGTATGCCTTGTGTGGACAACACCTGGGGCAGGTGCCTTAAGTCACTGAGAGTTATGGGGGGGGGGGCTTAGAAATTAAAAATAAATAAACATACCAGCTGTGAGTTGCCCATTTGGTTTATATGGATTAACTAGACTGTTGTTTCTTGTAATCTTGCTTCTCTGTGTCATTTAATACATGTTGGCATATACATAATTTTGTATGTATGTATGTATGTATTTATCTTGTCATGTTTATGTAGTGTAAAATAGGGGGTGGGGACCCTTTAAGAAGAGCTGTATGCAACAAAATTTCATTTTTAATGTATGCCAATTAATGTACATTCAAAGTGACAATAATGTTATTCTACTCTACTCTATTCTCTATTGTAATTCTGTTCTGTTGCCACCTTCCATTATTTAACAGAGTAACAGAATAGGAGGGACCTTGGAGGTCTTCTAGTCCAACCCCCTGCTGAAGCAGAAGACACTGACTATAATAGACAGTGTCAAATGGTTGTCCAACCTCTTCTTGAAAGCCTCCATTAATGGGGCACCCACAACCTCTGGAGGCAAGTCGTTCCACTGATTAATTGATTTCCCTGGAGTCAACACATTACAGGAATCCATGCAGGGAGAAAGTCATCACATTTCATAACATTCCTGAGCATGTTATGAAAACCCAGCTCTGTGCTTGTCATGGACAGACAACAAAAGGGGCAGAGAAGAGAAAATGGGAACTTATAGGCTATATAGTTAGTCCTTGACTTATGGCCACGCGGGACCAGAATTTCTGTCTTAAGTAGCTGCAGTTCTAAGTCAAATCTGATTTTACCACCATTTTCATGACATGGTGCTAATTCATTAAGTGAATTACCATGGTCATTAAACAAACACCGCAGTCATAAGTGCAAACCCTATGTGTTTGTGTATTTGTGTGTGTGCGTGCGCGCGCGCATGCTAGAAACAGGCTCAACCACATGACCACAAGGGCACCGCAACCAGTTGTAAAGGCAAGAGAGCTGCCAAGCATGCAAACTGCAGTCATGTGACCGTGGGGGGTGAAATGGCCATAAGTGCAAGGACCAGACATTTTTCAGCACCATTGTGACTTAGAACAGTCAAACAAATGTTCATAAGTTAGGGACTTGCTGCAAAGCAGTTGGAGTTCCCGGGTGAAGCCAGACACACATCTGCAAAAGCAAAAGACCAAAAGCCAAAAGGGATCTCCAAACTTTACTAGAAACCAGCTGAGCAACACAGGGTTCCTTCAACGGAAAGAGATCTGACTGGCAGGAAGGTAGGTCACATTTTTTAATCAACTGACCCAGAACCCCCCAGGCTCTTCATTCCCCGGGAAGCAGCTCCCTCCAGCGCCCAGATGAGGTCGTCTTTCATCCCAACCACCCGTGCAAATTCCCCAGCTAGGAAGGTTACAGAAGAAAGCGAGGGTCTCGCAGGGGTCTTCCTCGCAGCCCCCTCACCGGCTAAGGGCTAGGGTGGTCTCCCAGCCCACCCCCCTCCCATCCGATCGGGAGGGTCACACCACGGCCTCCATCTCGGGCGCCTCCTCCTCCTCCTCCTCTTCCTCCAGCATGCTGTAGGAGGCGTGGGTCTGGAAGGGCCGCTGCAGTGGGTGGGCCAGCAGTTTGGCCATGCAGTTGTGCAGCTCCACGGCCGGGCCACTCAGGGAGACCTCGTACTTGTAGTTGGTGCCCTTGGCGTCCAGGTTGCTGAAGGCGGCGAAGGTCTCCTGGGAGGGGAAGTTGGGCACGGGGGCGGGAGGGGTGGGGGTACATGCACGTGAGGAGACCGGGCAGGGTTTGCTCCCGGTCCACAACTCAGAAAGGGTTCCTTGTCTGACCTCCAGAACTGGAAGCATGGATCACGTTGCTCAAAAGATCCCCTTCCTTGCTTTATGGTGGCATGTCCAACCGTGGCCACTTTAACACTTGCGGGGAAGGAAGGAGGGAAGGAAGGAAGGAAAATAAATAAGGAAAGAGAAAGACAAAAAGAAGGAAAAAAGGAAAAAAGGAAGGAAAAGAAAGAGAAGGAAAGATAATGAATAAATGAAAGAAAAAGGAAGGAAGGAAGGAAGGAAGGAAGGAAGGAAGGAAAATAAATAAGGAAAGAGAAAAAGAAGAAAAAGAAAAGGAAGGTGAATAAATAAAGAAGGAAAGAAAGAAAATGAATGGAAGGAAGGAGAATGAATAAATGAAAGAAAAAAGAAAAAGATGAAGGAAGGAAAAGGAAGGAAGGAAGACTGAATAAATGGAAGGAAGGAAGGAAGGAAGGAAGGAAGGAAGGAAGGAAGGAAGGAAGGAAGGAAGGAAAGCAGAAGGAAGGAATAAAAACCGAAAGTGCAAAGGTCCGCAGATGGGGGTGTCGAAAGTCTACACCCCTCTTTAAAGAAAGCAGGCCCATCTTTCAATATAATTATATCTCTATAGCTCATGGGAGGGGGGGAGGCTGGCTGGGGAATGCTGGGAGTTGAAGTCCATCAGTCTTAAAGTGGCCAAGGTTGGAGACCCCTGGGCTAAAGCCTCCCTTAGAAGGAAAAGAAAATAAAGAGGACCCAGGTATGGATTTACCTTCCAGGTGGCTTCCTCCTCCTCCTTCTCCTCAATGCCGTTGTGGATGTAGAGCACGTCAAAGAAGAAATAAGGGCACTGGAGCATTTTCTGTGGGGCAGGAGAGACCATCAGGAGGGGGAAGGGGGTCTCCGCCCTCCCCCACCCCTTCCTCCTCTTCCCTTCCCTTCAGTGGGATCAAAAGGGACTTTCCTTTCCACTTGATGTCCCTGAACATTTTTCAGTTCAATGAAACGGTGTTTCTGGTTGTCTTCTATGGGGCTTTTCCTTCCCTGAAAAAGGACTCAAAACTATGGGCACAGCAAGGGCCCACGCCCAGCCCCCGTTTCCCAGGAAGACGGCTGCTTCCTGACTCAACATGAGGATCCTTTGGATCAGAGTAACAGAGCTGGAAGGGACCTTGGAGGTCTTCTAGTCTAGCCCCCTGCTCAAGCCAGACAAGTGGCTGTCCGGTCTCTCCTTAAAAGCCTCCAGTGTTGGATATTCTCAAGGAGATTCTCGGTCATCCAGGTCCTGGTTGTCCCAAAGGTGCTTTTTTTTCAGGAGGCAACTGGACTTTCTGGTTTTTCTTTGAAGACGTTTCGCTTCTCATCCCAGAAGCTTCTTCAGCTCTGACTGGATGGTGGGGGAATGGGAGGATTTATATTCCTTGCAGACAGCTGGTCATTTGCATCCTTTTTAGAGGGTCCTTGAGGCCACCTGGAGGTTTGTCTGTGTCATCAGGGTCACCTGAGTGGTGCAAATGGGGGTGGAGCCTTCTTGGGACTGCTGAAAGGACCGGGTTGTAGACTGGAGATAGATGAGGTCGCATCCCTATCCCCCTCCTCTGTTGAGGAAGGGCTGTTCCGTTTCGGAATGATGGCCTCTTGGATCCCTGAAGAGAGGGGGAGGGACATGACCTCATCTATCTCCAGCCTACAACACAGTCCCTTCAGCAGTCCCAAGAAGGCTCCACCCCCATTTGCACCACTCGGAAGACACAGACAAACCTCCAAGTGGCCTCAAGGACCCTCTAAAAAGGATGCAAATGACCAGCTGTCTGCAAGGAGTATAAATCCTTCCCTTCCCCACCATCCGGTCAGAGCTGAAGAAGCTTCTTGGAGGAGAAGCCAAACATCTTCAAAAAAAAAAAAAAGCCCAGAAAGTCCAGTGAAAAAGCCCCTTTGGGACTCCAGTGACGGAGCCAATTTATTCCACTGACTAACTGTCCTCACTGTTAAGAAATTCCTCCTAGGCTGCTTCTCTCCTTGGTTAGTTTCCATCCGTTGCTTCTCGTCCTGCCTTCTGGTGCTTTGGAGAATAGGTTGACCCCCTCCCTCTTCTTTGGGGCTGGATACTGGAAGAGGGCTATCATGATCCGATATCAGAGAGTGGACCGACTGGCAAGGATTCCCTGGCAGAGTGGCTCCTCCCCAAAGGCTCTCCTGTAGGGCCGATTCAGTCCCTGGTCTCTAAGAGAGCCAGAAAACTATTTCCACCTCCTAGCAATGGCTGCAGAGCGCAAGAGTCCCCCTCTACGGTCTCCTGGGTTTCCTGGGATCTGCTCTACACGAGACTCGGGGTAGCACCGAAAACTCTTGTTTGTGTGTGTGTGTGTGTGTGTGTGTGTGTGTGTGTGTGTGTCTCCTCCCTCCAGCAGGGGGCACCCTTGTGAGGTGAAGAAAGTGGGCACCTTCATCTGGTCGGTCATCACCACGGGCGGCTGGCAGGCAGGACGGCTGTAGACTAAGATGGTCCTCACCACGTAGGGCGGAGGGATGGTCTGGATGTTCTCCATGACCGGCAGCTCCGTCTTCTGCTGTCTGCCGAGAGAACAAGACGGGGCGGGGTGGGCGCAGCCGGGAGGACCCAACGCTCCGCCGGTTGCAAACCCCGACCCTCCCGGCCGGCACAGCCCCGAGGACCAGAGGCACTCGGCCAGAGGACAGGAACGGCCATAAGTCGAGGACCAGCCTGGATTCTGAGTAGTGGCTCCAAGCATTTCCTTTTCCTGCCTTTGATTCGTAGGAAGGCAGATAGTTGGGTCCCCGCGCAGGGCTGGAGCTCCAAGGGGAGGGCTGCCATGGACCCTCTCCCCTCCCTTTTGGAGACCCCCACCAAGGGCTCCTGCCAAGGACCCCGGAAGGGACAGCCAAGCCCAGGGGGAGGAAGGTGGAAGACTCACATCAGGTTGAAAAGGCCTTCCAGATCTGAGCAGCAGAAGTTGAGGTCAATGCCTGGATTTAGCACAGGGGTCTCCAAACTTGGCAACTTTAAGGCTTGTGGACTTCAACTCCCAGAGTTCCTCAGCAGCTGGCTGAGGAATTCTGGGAGTTGAAGTCCACAAGTCTTAAAAGTTTGCAAGGTTGGAGACCCCTGATTTTCCACACGCCTCCGCAATGCCAGGATCCCCACCTAAAACCACCCCCAGCACAGAGTTCTCGACCTATTGCCATAATTTTCGTTGCTAAGCAAGGCAGTCATTAAGGGAGAGTTTTGCCCCATGTTTACGACCTTTCCTGCTCTTCGTTGAGTTAGTAACAACTCTTGCTTATCGGAAGGTCGCAAAAAGGGGATCACGTCACCCTCCAGGACACTGCAACGGTCATAAGTACGAGTCAGTTGTCAAGCATCCAAACTTGGACCATGGGTATGCTGCAACGGTCATAAGTGTGAAAAACGGTCCTTTTTCAGTGCCACTGTAAGTTCGAACGATCACTAAAAGAAAGGTTGCAAATCGAGACACTAACTGTACAATCCCAGCCGGGGGGTGCTGTTTGGAGCCCCTCCTTTTTCAAGCCTTGAGGGTGGCCTTGCAGGGGGCTGGACTAGAAGACCTCCAAGGTCCCCTCCAGCTCTATTCTGATTCAAGCTTTGCCCTTCAGAGAACTGGGACCCAGGTTCCCTTTCCAACTGCAAAGGTGGCTCTGAAGAACTTCCCAGTCTCCGGCTGGGCCAGATCCGAATTCTGCCAGGGCTCCACAAGTGACCCCGTGCCAGACGAGAACTAGGAACCCTGGGCCAGGCGGATTGGATCAGGTTAAAACGCATCCTGTTTTTCTCCCCGTCTCTTCCTCCAAATCGGATCAGGTTTTCCTAATTTGGGGGGATCCCTAGCAGAGGTCACCCACACCCCTGCCCCCCCCACTTCTCCTGCCAGCGGGGGCCCCTTTCGGAAAGGATACTGAAGGATTTGCAGAGGAGGGTCTTCAGGTCGTACAAGCAGCTGCAAACCTCTCGGGGCTCGGAAGTGAAGCCGGAGAGCTGCGGAGGAAGAGGAGGAAGAGGAAGAGGAGGAGGAGGAGGCGCCTGCGTGAGCTCGGATCCCGTGGGATCCACAGGGATCGCAGGCAGCCCTCAGCTTACCACTGCGATCGAGACTGGAGTTACGCTCACAAGTCGCGTTGGCCGCTAAGCGACCACTTTATGACCTTTTTCGCAGCGGCTGTTAAGCGAATCCCCGTTATGCGAAAGCGGTTGAATGAATCCACTGTGCGCCATGCACGCCCCCCTTGCCGGAAGACAGAAATAAAGGCCGGTTTCTGGAGAAAACGTTGTATGTCTGCGGGACTCTGCAAACGGCCGCAACATGCCGGTCGGCGGCCAGGCGTCCAAAAGGCGATTGTGTGACGGTGGGGGAGGGGAGGGCACGCTGGGTCCCCAGAGCCCTGAGGACGTAATTCGAACAATCGCCTAGTGACCGGTTGTAATTCGAGGAATACCTGCACAGGTAGTCCTCGGCTTACGTCCCCAATGCAGCCCAAAATTTCTGTTGTTAAGTGAGACATTTGTTGAGTCAGTTGTTAAATGAATCATTGCAGTTGATAAGTGAGCAACCCGGTTACTCACTTATCAACTGCAAATCTGGCTTCCCCAGAGACTTGGCTTGCCCTGGGTCACTGCAACCGTCATAAATATGAGTCAGCTGCCCAGCATCTGGATTTTGGTCACATGATCATTGGGGGGCTGCAATAGTCATTTATGACCGTGAAAAACAGTCATCAACTTTTTTCGATGCCGTCGTAACTTTGAATGATCACTAAACGGACTGTTGTAAGTCAAGGACTACCAGTATGTGAAAACCAGGAAGCAGGAGCAGAAGCCGTTTGTGGAGTGTCCGGTCTCTGCCCCAGCTGGCCTCTTCCGAGGAACACGGCCGGCGTAAAGTGAGTTACCCACCTCCGTGAACTCAGCCGGGGAAGGGGAGCCGGCAGCACCAGCAAATACTTCCCTGCGGTGGAAAGTCCTCACGTTAAACCCACCTGACCCGGGTTCAAGGAATCAGGGCCGAAGCCTTGGTGCCCACCACCGTCGCAGTCTCCGCAGGTGAGACCGCTGGGAAGCCTTGGCGGATGGGCACCAGTGGGCACGCACGGCCCACGGGCAGCTCTGTTCTCAGCAGGCCGTCTGGGCAGAAACGGGGCAGAGAGGTCAGGGAAGGACACCCCACCGTGTGTGTGTCTGTGTGTGTGTGTGTGTGTAGACCCCCAAGCGTACCCACCCAAGTGACGTCATTGTTCACCACCACCAGCGCAAACTCGTGGCTCTTGTCGATCTTGTGCTTGGTGCGGACAAACATCTCAATCATCTTCTGGGAGATGTTGAGGGCGTTGGTCTTCAGCCTGGGAGGAGGGGGAGGGGGAGAGGAAGAGGAGACCCATGAGGCACCGCCAGGGAAACGTGGGTCGGAGCCCTGCAGAGGTGCCCAGGCCTTCCTCCCCCTCCAGAGACCTAAGGAAGCGGCCGGTTCCAGAGGAGACAAGGCCCGCCTCACGAGGAGACCCCCGAATTCCTTTCCGCTCATCCAAGAGGACTAGAATCTTGACTGCAGGCCTTTGCAGCACCCCCAGGAAGAGGCTGAGACGCCCCCTTCGGCCTGAAAGCCACAGCAAGAACCAAAAGCCAATCCTGGTTTGTCCTCCGTGCCGGGCCAGCTGCCCTTCAAAGCCGTGTCTCACCCAAGGAGGATCTGCTGGTCCCCAGGAAGCCAGCACCCCCCCTCACAAAAAAAGATCCCTCTGGCCAAGGGAGGGATCCCGGCTCACCCGTTGAAGGACTCCAGTCTCGGGTGGGACATTTCCTCCGAGAGATCCAAGCAGATGATCTGGGACAGAGAACGAAGGAAATTAAACATGGATGAGATTCTCTCCGTCGATCTATTCAGGTCTTTTAAATGTTCTGTTTTCTCACTTTTCCTTCTTCTTTTTTTTCTTTTTTATTCAGATAGAGTTAAATGTCGTGCATGCAAGAGAAAATGTGTCTCTTTCCATCTCATAGATAATCCTCAACTTATTTGAAGTTACAAACGACTCACAACTTTTGACTGCCACCGCATCCCCCAGGGATCAAAATTCAGGCGCTTGGCAACTGGCATGACATTCACAGCCACTGCAGGATCCCGGGGATCGTGGGATCACCATCTGTGACCTTCCCAGCTGGCTTCTGACAAGCAAAGCCAAATTCGCTTAACGACTATGCGATCCATTGAACAATGGCGGCCGTTCACTTAAAGATTGTGGCAAGAAAGCTTGTAAAATTGTCCATGACTCGCTTAAGAACCCTCTTGCTCAGCAATGCAAGTTGTGGCCCAACCTGGGGTCATAAGTCGAGGGCTACTGCATATTTTTTGGGGGTGGGGGGGAGGGAAGTAATACAATGCAAAGGACAGAAAGAGAGACCCAAAAAGCCATCGCTCCCATCCCAAGCCTCGTTTTAGCTTCAGCCCTGCTTGTTTCAACCCCCCCCCCCCCGTTCCAATTCCCCCTCCTCTGCTGGGGGTCCCAGTTGAACCTTGTTCGCCCACCTCCATTTTTTTTAATTTCACTCAAGACCCCCCTGCCTTTCCTTGCTCTCTTTGAACCGTAATTCTCCCCGGCTCTCTTTGAGTGGCCTCTGCCAATTATTTCATTCTCTCTGTGCAACTTTAGGCTTGGCCCTTCCGTTGCTCTTTTGCAATCAATCAATCAAACAGAACGGAGCTGGAAGGGACCTTGGAGGTCTTCTAGTCCAACCATCAGTCCGATCAACCGTCCTTTCAAGCAGCGCTTCTCATCAGATGCATGGCTGGGGAATTCTGGGAGGCTGAAGCCCACCCCCCTTCAGGCTGCCAAGGCTGGGAAATACTGCTCTGACCACTAGGTGTTCTAACCGTCAGGGATATAGGGAGCATTCATTCATTCATTCCCTAGCTTGGTGAGGAAGGGTCTGCAAGGAAACCACCCAGCTCAGAGACCACCAGGGACCCCGCATAGAAGATCTTCCCGTGAGCAAAGCGCCCTTCCTGGACCCATTGAAGCAGCAACATCCTTGGGACCTCTGGATTTCAGAGACCTGCATGTATGTCGACAGTCCCAGCAAATGCGCTGCATGTGCCAGCACACACCAACACACACACACACACACATACCTACACACAGGCAGGAACTCTGTGTGCTGCCATGCTGAGACGTCCTAAGGAGGCAGCTGCTTTAATGGTCCGAAAGAGGGAGGCACATTTTGCAAAGCCCCCCCCCCCCCGATGGAGGAATCTCTTGCCAATCGGAGATCTGGTTAAGGAGAGGCAGAGGCAGAGAAAGGGAAAAATGGAAGGGAGGGTAGAAGTTGGGTCGGACGGGGGGGGGGTTGTGTGGACAGGGTGCACGGGTGTCTCCACTCACCACTTTCTCTGGGCAGTTCACCCTCGGTGTCCGAACCTGGAACTCGGAGGGAGGGGTTGGGGCCAGCCAGGTCTTGCCGTTGGGGGCCTGGATGGCAGCACTGGGGGGGCTGGTGGTGGTGCTGGCCGCCTCCCCCTCCCCTTCGCTTCGACTCCCCACGCTGGCCTGCATGCTGAGGGTGCGGTCCTCGGCCCCCTCTGGGTTGGACCGGGTCCTGGGCCGCTGCTCGGCCGCCATTTTCTCCTCTTCCTCCTCGGTAGTGCTGTTGGTCTCCGAGGTGTCCATCCAAGTCCCACAGTCCGGGGGCGAGTCCAGGATTGCCGGGGAAACTGATATGAGTGGTGGGAGTTCTGACTCTCCTCTCTTTGGGGAAGAGATATAGCACACAGATCAAACTCAAGAGATTGTAAACAGGCACAATTCTATACAGATGAACAGAGTTGGAAGGGACCTTGTAGGTCAGTGATGGCAAACCTTTTTTGGTTCGCGTGCCAAAAAGGGGGGGGAATCGTGGGATCACGTGTGTGCGTGCCCACACCCATAATTCCATGCACCCCCACGCATGCGTGTATGACCCCCCCACTCCCAGCATGCAATGACACGCCAATTTTTTGCTCTCTCCAGGCTTCTAGGAGCCTGGGGAGGGCGAAAACGGCCTTCCCCACCCCCTCTGGAGGCTGGAAACAGCCTGTTTCCTGACTCCCAGTGGGCCCAGAAGGCCTGAAAATCAGCCGGCCGGTGCGCACATGCGCGCCGGACCTGAGCTCACGTGCCCACCGATATGGCTCCGCGTGCCACTTGTGGCACCCGTGCCATAGGTTCGCCATCACGGTTGTAGGTCATCTAGTCCAACCCCCCCGCCCAAGCAGGAGATCCTACACCATTTCTGACAGATGACAGATATACATAGTTGTCTACTGCAAATATTATTCCAAAATGTACGTATTTCTAATACATTTATATGATATTTTACATCATTTTTTTCTTGCTCATATTTCCTTCACTTTTTTGTTAAACATTTTTAGGTATTCTCCCCCCCCCCCACTATTTGAGAATGTCTGTACCTCCATTACTATTATCTTTGTGTTTTGCTCCCTTTAATTTTAATTAAAATTATTAAATATAAACACAACCCAAAGAAATGGAGTTCAGAGTTCAACCGTTGAAGGCAGCCGTTTTCAACCCTGCCAGCTTCAATTGTGAATTTATTAAGTTTATATGCTGCCCACCTCACTCTAAAAAATGACTTTAAATAAGTATTCTTCTTGAATTCCAGGGGTGGAAGCCCATCCCTCTAAGTTGCCAAGGTTCAAAAATCACTGATCTAAGGCAACCCGGCTCCCCAATCTGTAGCCCCTCCTGATTAGGCCTCCCATGCTGGTTGGGGATTCTGGGAACTGGTGCCCCACCACAACAACCCTCCAATCCTGAACAGACAGAAGTCACACCGGTAAGTGTGCAAGACACAGGAACCTGTTGAGATCTTCTAGGGCCAGTTGCAAAGTCACCCAGTCTCCCAGTTCTCTACCCCGGGGAGAGGGGGTCTCCAACTCGGCCACTTTAAGACTTGTGGACTTCAACTCCCAGAATTCCCCAGCCAGCAAGTCTTAAAGTGGCCGAGTTTGGAGACCCCTATTCTACCCCTTCTACCCCCAGACGAGGTAATGGGGACTTTTAGGGGCTCTTTTACGGCCCTTTCTCCATTTTAGGGATCCTCTTGTTCCCCTCTGTATCTTCTTAGCCCTCCTTCTTGAGGATCAGGAAGGGGCGACTCTCAGCAAGGCTCCGCCCGCACCCCAGAGCCAAATGAGGCTGGGGTCCCCCAGCAGCTGAGGGATCCCCGATTGACCGAAACACCCATTTAATCTGCGATTCTAGAAGAGGGGGTGATGCCAACCTTCTGGGCGGGGCGGTGGGGGTGCAACCCCTCCTCCTTTGGGGGCTCCTGGGCAGACCCCCCTCCTGGCGCAGCGATGCCCGCAGCGAGACGGGTCCGGCGAGCCTTCTGCGAAGGAGAAGCCGGGTTCAGCAAAGCCCTCGCCCCTCTTTCCAAGGGGGGACACCGCCCTCCCATTGGTGCACCCCTCTCAGCAGCGACCCCCCCGCCCCGCCCAACAGGAAGCGCCAGGCTAAGACCGAGGGAGCCCCCCCATACACACCCGGATCTGCAACACCCGGAGATGCAGAAGGGACGGAAGGGGGAGGGAAGAGGGGGAAAACAAACCCAAAGCAGCCGCCCTCGCAAGGGCTGCCGGGACTTGTAGTTTCCACGCGAGCGACTGCTGGAAGACGCTGGAGTCTCCTCCCCCGAGGAGGGGGAGCCAGGGAGGGGAGGGGGCTTCTCTGCAGGGTCGCTCTGCCCGCCTTGCAGCGCCCCGGAGTTTCCTCGCTTCTTTCTCTGCAAAACCCGCGTCTGACTTTGATTTGGAGCCCCGTTTCTTCCACCTCGGCTCCTTTAAGAGGCCGGACTTCAACTCCCACAATTCCCCAGCCGGCATTGCCCCCCCCTCCGCCCCCGCCCCCAATGAGGACACACACCCCTCCGCCCCCGCTTTCTGGAAACTTTGGACATCCCCTAACTCTAGACCTTTGGGTTTTTTCTTTTTCTTTTTCTTTCCATTCTTTCCTTTTTCTTTCTTTTTCCTTTTTCTTTCTTTTTCCTCCTTTCCTTTCTTTTTCTTCCTTCCTTCCTTCCTTCCTTCCTTCCTTCCTTCCTTTCTTTATCCTCCTTTCCTTGGAGGACTAGAAGACCTCCAAGGTCCCTTCCAGATCTATGCTATGCTATTCCTTTTTTTTTGTTTCCTTTTCCTTCTTCCTTTCTTTCTTTCTTCCTTTCCTTTTTCTTTTTTCCTTCTTTTCCCTTCTTTCCTGATCCTTCTTTTTTCCTTTCTTTTCCTTTCCTTTTTTCCTTTTCTTCCTCTCTTTCTTCTCTTTCCTTTTTCTTCTCCTTCCTTTTCTTTCTTTTTCCTTCCTTCCTTCCTTCCCGCTCTCTCTCCTCTTTCTTTCCCTAAATATTCCTCTTTCTTTTTGTTGCATTCAATTAACACAATCCTAGAAGCTGCAACACAATGAAGCAGAGGCACTGCCAGGTTAGAGTTCCACCTACTTTAAACTTGCTGCAGGGATTTCCTGTAATCACAATGTTTCTCAACTTTGGCGGCTTGAAGCTGTGCGGACTTCAACTCCCAGAATCCCCCAGCCATTCCCAGAATCCCCCAGCCATGTCACCAGCCACACAGCTCCAGCCGGAAGGTTGGGAAGGGCCTGCTCTACAATGTACCATAAAGCAAAATGTATCATCCGTGCGAGACCCTCCTGTCCCTATAGGGCCCCTAACCTCCCCAGGGCCACAGCACAGATTTTACGACCCACAAAGTCTTAATTTTTCAACAAAACCGGGTTATTTTCTGTCCCGGTTTGTGTGGCGCAGTTATAAATACGGTGGGTTGTTGGGCCAGGAATAAAGGCGAGGCCAGGCCAGGCGTGACCGGGGCCCAGCCCCTTCCTCTCAGGGAGGGCAGGAAATGTGTAGGCAAGCTGGGAAGGCTGCAAATCAACAGGAAAAGCCTGCCGCCAGGACGAAGCCAAAAACCAGGTTGCTCCAGGGAGAGAAGACAGAAAGAGGAAGAATGGAAGAGGTAGGTGAGAATTTGGAGGGTGGGTGGGCGTCCCATGGGAAAAATCTCTGGTCCAGTTTGAGGGTTTCTGAATCTCCATCGGGAATTCCAGAATCACCGGATAAGCAGTCCTTTGTGCTCTAATTTCCTGCTTTGGGGGCAGCTGGGGTGGACTAGTTGATCTCTGAGGGACCCTGGCAATCAACCAGAAGCATAGCAATGAGAGGTCCTTCCAGCTGCAACGTTCCCAGCTTCCTTGCCTGGCGAAGCTGCCCTGGGCTTGCGAGGGGGGTCACTGGACGGAGGGGGACCCTGGCATCCCCAAGAATGACCGCCTCAGTCTGGAAACCGGGAATGGCAGGTTTTCTGGAGGGACAAACAAGTCATTGTTCCTGGGGAAAACACAGGAACACACACACACACACACACACACAAGTTCCTGTCTTCCCGGTGTTTAATTGGGGGAAGCAACTCCGGGCTTCCTGCCCCATCCAAGGTGGGTCTGCAGCCCTTGGCCGAAGTGGACACCAGAGTCTGGGGCCAAGCTGTGGCACAGTGGCCCTTCGGGCTCCCTTCTGGGGCCTTTCCGAGCCCCTGCGGTGTCTTGCAGGGGGCAAAGGAGGACTGGAGATTAGGTTGTTTAATCCATCATTCCTCGACTTTTGACAGCTTTAAAATGGGTGGACTTCAATTCCCAGAATTCCCCAGACAGCATGAATTCTGGGAGTTGAAGTCCAGACATTTTAAAGGCGCCAAGGCTGAGAAAAATGCTGGTGTAATCTATCTATGAGGCGATAGCTGAGGGGTGGTGAACTATGGCCCTTTATGACCTGTGGACTTCAACTCCCAGAATTCCTGTGCCAGGCTGGCTCAGGAATTCTGGGACATGAAGTCGGCAGATCTTAAAGGGGCCACAGTTCCCCAGCCCTGCTATAGTTGTTCAAATGCTCTAATGAGAAAATGTGATTTAAACTCATACACACACACACACACACACACACACAAACATTCATATAGAAATCCCAATGAAGGCTTTTTAAAAATTTTGTTTGGCAGGAGAAGGAGGGACAGAAGGCCCAATAACCCTCCCCCCCCCACTGTTTTAGGAAAAGGAAGGAAATTCACCCCTTAAGTTCAAATTGAACTGAATTTCCACTTTCTGTGGCAACACCTGAGCCAGAAAGCAGAGACCTTTTGCTATGGAGCAATTGTCTGAATTCAGCAGTAGAATTCCCTGGTTGAAAAGGTATACAGGTAGTTCTTGATTTACAACCACAATTGAACCCAAAATTTCCATTGCTAAGCAAGACAGTTTGATAAGTTTTGCCCCATTCTACGACTTTTCTTGCCACCGTTGTTAAGTGAATCGCAGTTGTTAAGTGAGTAACACGGTTGTTAAGTGAATCTGGCTTCTCCCATTGGCTTTGTTCATCAGAAGGTTGCACAAGATGATCCCATGATCCAGGCCAAGGACACTGCAACCGTCATAAGTCTGAGTCAGTTGCCAAGCATCCTAATTTTGATCAGGTGACAACGGTTGTAAATGTGAAAGCAGGTCATAAGTCCCTCTGTTGGGTGCTGATGTCACTTCAAATGGTCACTATATGAATGGCTGTAAGTTGAGCTCCACCTGTACCTCAAGGGCTTAGGACAGTGATGGCGAACCTTTTTTTCCTCGAGTGCCGAAATAGTGCACGTGCGCGCTATCACACGTGCGTGCGTGCCCACACCCATAATTCAAAGCCCCTCACTCACCCCACCCCCCTGCGCATGCGTGCGCGACCCATCCCACTCCCCCGTTTCCCGACTTCCAGTGGGCCCGGTAGGCCCGTTTTTCGCCCTCCCCAGGCTCCAGAGGCTTTCTTGGAGCTTGGGGAGGGCAAAAACGCTCCACCCCCGTCACCCTGAAGGCCCTCCAGAGGCCAAAATCGCCCTCCCAGAGCCTCCGCGCGAGCCAAAAATCAGCTGGCGGGCACACACATGCACACTGGAGCTGAGCTAGGGCAATGTCTCGCGTGCCGGTAGGTATGGCTCCGCGTGCCACCTGTGGCACCCGTGCCATAGGTTCGCCATCACTGGCTTAGGAAAAATGCACACCAAACTGGCAGGAGACAGAGCAGAAGGTGGAAGAAGAAATGGGAATCTTAGGAAAGGTTTTGCCTGAAAAACAGACCTTCTTTCTAGGGGAAACCGCAAAGCCTGGGTAGATTTCCACCCAGGAGTCTAAGCAGCCCTGAGCAAAGCAGGACAGCAGCAGATTGGTCATCCTAAGCCTTTGGTGCCTACTAAATGCATTTTATTCATTTATTTGGAACATTTATATAAATGTCCCTCTTTCAGGTGAACTCTGGGCAATTAACAGCAGAACCCAGACTGAAAAATAAAATAAATAAAACAAAACAAAACAAATAATAAAATAAATAAAATAAAATAAAAAAAATAAAATAAAATAAAATAAAATAATAAGATAAAATAAAATAATAAAATAAAAAATAAAATAAAATAAAATAAAATATAAAATGATAATCCTGCAAATTAAAGCAATCAAAGTGCAACCAGGCTGGCCCAGTAAATGCACCTTGGCGCCTTGAGAGATGGGGTGGGGACCTCTGGATCTTTGGGGGGGGGGAGAAGGCTGATGTTCCCCTTCTCTTATGGGCCGCAGGGGGAGCTGGCCCCCCCCGGCCAGGAGGAGTCCGGCGAGGAAGCCGTCCTGCACTACGAGGAGCTCATCACCCGCCTGCTGGTCACCATCGTCCGGCTGCAGGGGAAGATGGAGCAGCTGCAGCAGGACAGGGCCAGGTACATCTCTGCATGGGGGGGGTCTCCTTCCCTTCCCCCCCCCCTGCGCCCCCTCCCTTTCCTTGCCTGGATGGTCTGGACTCTGGACGGCCCAAGGAATCCCCTGGTGGGCTGAGCGTCCTCTGGGGGGGTCCGGCAGCCCCACTCCCACCCAAGAAGATCTAGCAGAATAAAGCAGGACGGTGGTCATTTTGTGAGGATTTGCGCCCCTCTGCAGTTCAATCATTTATTTCACCCCGATGCCAGATGGGAACTATTACTGTAGTCCTCGACTTACGACCACAACTGAACCCAAGACTTCTGTCACTAAGCGAGACAGTCACTAAGTGTTTGTCCCATGCTACAACCTTTCTTGCCACAGCTGTTAAGCGACTCCCTGCAGTTGTTAAGTGAATCATTCAGTCATTAAACGAATCTGGGTCCCCCCCCCCATTGACTTTCCATCCCAGAAGTTAGTCACAAATGGTGACCACGTTACCCCAGGACGCTGCAGCCGTCACCAGTACATGCCAGTTGCCAAGCGCCTGACTTTTGATCAGGTGACCGTGGGGAAAAACCGGTCATAAGTCACTTTTTCAGCGCTGTTATAATCCAGACAGTCACTAAACAGGTCGTAAGTTGAGATCTACCTGCGCACGATTTCCGGCCAGCTTTCTGCATGCCTTAAATCTGGGATAGGAGACCACCGGGAGATGCCAGGGCTGAAGTCCAAAGACATCTCCCAGGATGGAGGCCATGTGTCCGTGGCGTCTCCAGGAGCTGAGTCTGGACTCCAGGTGGCATCTCCTTTCCCTCCCACCCCTCTCCGCCCCAGTCGTGCCCACCCGGGGCCCAGCTCCTTCACCCTGCCTTCCTCCTTCTCGGTGTAGGGAGGAGGAGGAGGACTTCTTTTCCAATCTGGGCTCCGAGTCCACCGCCAGCCTCCCCCGATGCCCGTCCCTCTTTGCCAGGCGTGCCAGGAGCCCCTCTCCCCCACCTCCAGCCGGTCCGGAAGAAGGTAAGACCCCAAGAGGGGGCTCGGATTTTGTTGGGTAGAGCAGCTCCCTGGGTGGGAACCCTCGAATCAGGAGCCAGGAAGAAAATGCCTTCATTGCTGCCGATCGTTTCCTTCCTCTGCTGGCCGGCCTCTTTTCGGAAGGAGCCTCCCACTCGGACTTCGGGTTGTTGGATGAAATCTCCACCTGGGTTCAATTCCAAGTGGGGAGAAAGACACTGGAAACATGGAGGCTGCTTGCAAAGATGGTTTAATGGTGGACAGGACCACACGGTTTTGAGATCCTGAGCAAAGAAAGCACAGGGGTGGGAGAGAGAGATTGATGCCCTCTGTTGGGCTTTGAATTTGAGCTTGTATTCTGATTGGTTGTCAGACTCCCATGGGGCCATGCAGGTTGTCTTTTGAGTCCCAGGCCTGGTTGAATCTTGCTGGGTGATGATGCAATGAAGAGGGTTTGGGGCAATTCCTAATCCTACCTTTCTTGGATCTTGAGTCAGGGCATTTGCTTATGAATAGAGCTATCTATCTCTTTATCTCTTAAAGTGCTGACGTCTGCTGTGGGCTATTAAGGAAGGTGGGGGCTATTAAGAGTGAGTCTGCTTCCTGCCTAAAAAACATGCTTCTCCATTTCTCATCCAGGAAAATATAATTTTCTGCCTTTTTAATATTTCCTAGAATATTTCATTCTTAATCTAGGAGATGGGTGGGTGCTAACTTCCTACAGGGTCAAACCGGTCTGGTCGGTTGAGGCCTTGGAGAGCACAAGGCCCCCGCCTCCTTTGGAGAGATCCTAGAACAGTGATGGCGAACCTATGGCACGCGTGCCACAGGTGGCACGTGGAGCCATATCTGCCGGCACGCGAGCCGTTGCCCTAGCTCAGCTCCAGCGCGCTGGACAGCTGACTTTCGGCTCGCACGGAGGCTCTGGGAGGGCGTTTTCAGCTTCCGGAGGGCCTCCGGGGGGGACGGGGGAAGGCATTTTTGCCCTCCCCAGGGTCTACCGGGCCCACCAGAAGTTGGGAAATGGGCTGTTTCCGGCCTCCAGAGGGCCTCCAGAGGGGTGGGTGGGCCATTTTCACCCTCCCCAGGCATTGAATTATGGGTGTGGGCACTCACGCATGCAGGATAGCGTGCACGCACACGCTTTCGGCACCCGAGGAAAAAAAGGTTTGCCATCACTGTCCTAGAACAACAGGGTTGGAAGGGACCCTGGAGGTCTTCTAGTCCATCCCCATTGGTCCCCTCCCTGCCTTTTCCCATGCGTGTCCTTCCAAATGTGTTCCCAGGAGGAGAGAGTTCCCTCTGCAGCCTCAGGTGTGTGGTTGGGGGGCTCATCTAGGCCTCCCCATCCCTCTTTCGGTCTCCTCCCGGTCTCCTCCCCACCTCGCACCCAGGGCCTCCTTGGCCTCCAGGGGTTGACGTCTGGAATTCACTGGCCTGGACTGGTTCTTTTCTCTCCCAGGGAAGGCCGACCTGTTCCTTGAGGTTCACAAGGCCGTCGCCTCTCTGGAGAACGTCCTTCTGTCCTACCGGAACCGCCTTCCCAGCGTGGAAGCCGAGCTGCATGGATGTACCCAGCTGGCCCAGGTGTGTGTGGGGGGGGAGGGATGGGGGGTGGCTGAAACCGCCCCCCATACACACACCTGAACGGGGGCTCCATCCCTGGAGGTTTTCAAGGAGAGACTGGCTCCTGCTCAAGCAGGGGGTTGGACTAGAGGACCTCCAAGGTCCCTTCCAACTCTGGTATTCTGTATTTCCAGCCAGGGAGCCAGGAAGTGGAGTGTGTCTTCTTGCCTACTTTTTAACAAGTATAATTTCCACAGAATTATTATTGTATATTAAAATTATACAATTTTAACAGAATTTTTAACAGAAATAACCGTACGTTTAAGGTTCTTTTAAAGAGGGAGCAAAATTGAATGTGACGTTTCTGCCTCTTTGTTTCCTCTGAGCTCCTACCTGCCCTTGGCATTGGGGTGGGGGCTCCAAGGTGGGGGCAGAGGGGTCTCCCCTCAAACAGTGGGGCTCTGGGGGGGGGCGTTCTGCCAAGGCCGGCTGGTTGCAAATGGGCCACCTGGTTGGTTGACTCGTGCCAGGGTCTGGAAGCCAGGCTGGTGGCGCTCCAGAGGGATGGTTCGGGGTGCCCCCCCCAGGAGGTTGAGGACCCTCCCTGCGAGAGGATGACCGCCCTCTACAAGGAGAGGAACGTCGCCCTCCGAGCCGAGCTGGAGGCCAAGGAGGAGCTCCTGAACCGGTCCAAGGCCTCCATGGCAGCCCACCAGCAAGAGCGGGACAAGCTCCAGAGGAAGGTAATGGGGGGGGGCTGAGGGGGGGCTGGCAGGGGCAGCTCTTGCCGTGCAGTTGAGTGAAGAACCGCCCAGCCCCCTTGCCAGATGCTCAGATCAGGGGCAGGTGGGTCAGGGTGGTCCAGGAAAGCCCAAAGGGTCTCCCCCCGACCCTCCACCACCCCTGGTCCACATCTGGATCTTCTCCCCTCGGCCTGCATGATGATGCCAACCCAGCGGTGCTTCCTTTGCTGTTTGTTCTCCTGGGCAGGAACTGGGCCACCCAGCCTGTGGGCACTCTTCTCATGACTGGCACAGCCCAAAGGTTTGCCCCCTTTGTGAGCGGGTTTCTGTGGCACCCGGAGGATGTGGCTGCCCTCTGCAGCAGCGAGAGTCCCGTGGCCCCCCCCCCCCCCCGGCCCCTCCGGCTCCCTTTGGGGCCCACTTTCTGCTGCTGCTGCCCACCGGATCCAGCAGGGGGAGCCAGAGGTTCTGATGGCCCTGAGCCTGGTAGCCTTGCTGGGGACCTTTCCCCGGCATTGGGCAGGGGGCGTTGGGGGCCTCTGCTGGTGGTTATGGGATGGGGGTGTCTGGTTTAGCCAGGGGGTTGGAAGGAGGGAAGGAAGAAAAGAAGGGAAGAGGGAGGGAGGGAGAAAGAAAGAAAGGAAAGAAAGAAAGAAAGAAAGAAAGAAAGAAAGAAAGAAAGAAAGAAAGAAAGAAAGAAAGAAAGAAAGAAAGGGAGGCATCAAACCCACCATAGCTCAAAGTTTTGCTGAAAGCTGTCAATCACATCTCATGCCAGGGAAGGAGGCAGCAACTGAGAAGCCCCCCCACCCACCCAGTGTTGAAGGGTCTTTCCTGTCCCATCAGAAATTAGGGGGAGCAGCAGCCCCTCAAGCAGCCCCACTCCGGCTACCGCTTTCTCAGTTCCTGATCCTGCTCTTTCCATCTTCTGAGGCCCGTGGGAAATTGCTTTTTGGGGGGGTCCTCGGTTTGAGTGATCCTCCTCACCCCCTTTCTCCGTCCAGGTGCAAGAGCTGCAAGAGAGCCTGTCCAGGGTGGAGACCTGCTCCGGAGGAGCCCAGGTGCTGCAGGGTTAGGGGAGACACCTCCAGCGTGGGGGTGGGGGGATTCAGCCCCAGATCAGAGGAAAAGGGGAGGGGGAAGAGAGTTCAGCCAATGGAAGCTAAGCTCCAGTCCTTGGGGTGGGGGTGGGAATTTGACGTGTCCCCTGCCTTGCAGGACCCCTCAGGGGCTGCTCAGAACGGCCCCCACCCTCCCTGGGGGGCTACCAGCTTCCAGACTCCCCCCACCCTTCCAGCCTCGCCCCCCGCAGAGTTCCAGAGCAGCCTGGAGCAGCTCCACAGGTAGGGGTCCCTGATGCCCCCCCTCCCTCGCTCGGCCATGAGCAGCCTGCTGGGGGGATCGCTCGGCATTCAGAGGGGTCAAGGCCCCAGCCCCAATTTCTGTAAGTCCCTCAGGAAGGGGTCCTGTGCACCGATTCATCGCAGGGAGGGGTTGTAACGGTGCCCCATGGCCTGATTTGGGGGATGGCCTAAGGAGCAGAGGGCCCTGAAAGGGTCTTGGAGGGGCTCCATGCCTCTAGTTCCCCCCCATCTACAAAGCCAGTTCTCTGGAAGAGGAGGCCTTCTTTGGGGAGCACCTGCTGGGCCTTTTCTCGGGGGAGGGGCTCTTTGGGGAGTTGAGGTCCACCCCTCTTGCAGCTCTCTAGCCTTTATTGAACCTCATTGCGGCCACCTATGAAATGGACTCACTGCTCTGGGTGGAGCAGCCGCCCCCCTTGGTACACCTGAGTTACAAGCCCTAGTAGCAGCCCTCCCCTGACCGGGACCCTCTGCCCCGTCTAGGCGTCTGGAGGGGCTGCGGGGGCTGAACCGGCTGCTCTCGGGGGCTCTGCAGGAGTCCAAGACAGACGCGGAGCAACTCAGCCTCCTGCTCGGATGCCAGGAGTCCCACCAGACCGGGCTGGGCCTGGCCCTCCGCGGCAGGTGAGCGCCCGCTTAATGACTAGCACAGCCTATGGCCATAATTCTGGGCTCAGCTGTGGTCGTAAGTCGAGAACTTCCTGTATTCCAACGGGACCTCCAAGCTGCCCCGTGAATCTCTGTTCCTCCTTTCGTGACATTATTTGTCTTGGGGGGGGCAGGGTCTCTGGGAGGGGGGGCTAGAATAAATAAATAAATAGCAGCATGGAAGAAAGGGTCCCGGGCAGCCTCCCCTCTTCCCGGCTTTAGCTGAGTTGCAGAGAGAGATCCTTACCTGGGCAACATGGGGTGAATTGGGGGGGCTGGAGATTGGCAGCCAAGGCTGGCCTGTGGGGCGGGGGCCAACTGACACTCCCCATCTAGCCTGCCTAGCCTACCTCGCAGGGCTGCTAGGAGGGAAGAGCAGGGCATCTGCCCTTGATCCAATCGGACTCGGTCTTTGCTGGGAGGGGGGCAGTATCCATAAGCCTCTCTCCTCGGGGGAGGTGGGGAAGGGTCTCTGGGTCTGAGTGGCCCTGAGCCTGGTGCTGGTGTGGCCCCTGTTCCCCCCTCCCCTCTTGGCCCTTCCCCCAGTGAACGCTGCCTGGAGGCCTACGAGACCCTCTTGGCGCTGACGGCCGCGGAGCAGAAGCCGATCCCAGAGACGGGAGCAGAGGCACCTCCGGCAGGTGAGACCCCCTGGAACTGGGGGACGGTCTCTCTCCCCCTCCCCATAGACACAGCTGGCTGGGTCCCTCCGGCCTCTTCCTCCCCCGGCCCCAAAGGCTGAGAAGGGGGAGGGGGCACCCTATAAAAAAGATGTTGAGACTCTGGAAAGAGTGCAGAAGAGAGCAACCAGGATGATCAGGGGACTGGAGACTATAAAACATACGAAGAGCGGTTGCAGGAACTGAGCTTGGCCAGTCTGGCGAAGAGAAGGACCAGGGGTGACATGATAGCAGTGTTCCAATACTTGAGGGGCTGCCACAGAGAGGAGGGGGTCAGGCTGTTCTCTATGGCACCCGAAGGCCAGACAAGGAATAACGGATGGAAGCTGACCAAGGAGAGATTCAACCTGGAAGTGAGGAGAAACTTTCTGACAGTGAGAATAAATAAGCAGTGGAACTGCTTGCCTCCAGAAAATGTGGGTGCTCCAACACTGGAGGTTTTTACGAAGAGGCTGGAGAGCCATTTGACATGGATAGTATAAGGTTTCCTGCTTGAGCCGGGGGGGGGGGGGTTTAACAGAATAACAGAATAAGAGAGCTGGAAGGGACCTTGAAGGTCATCTACTCCAACCCCCTGTCCAAGCAGGAGACTCTACACCATTTCTGACAGATGGCAGTCCAGAAAATAGCTTGACCCCCTCCTCTCTGTGGCAGCCCCTCAAATATTGGAAGGCTGCTATCCTGTCTCCTTCTCTTCACTAGACCAGCCATGCCCAGTTCCTGCAACCGTTCACCGTAGGTTTGAGCCTCCAGTCCCCTGGTTGGTCTAGTTCAGGGGTGTCAAACTCAAGGCCCGGGGGCCAAATCCAGTGTGCTCACATCTGGCCCGCGGGGCCACCCTGGAAACAGCGAAAGACCCACCCGCAGTGCCTCTGCCAGTGAAAACGGAGCTCGCGAGGGCCACAGGCTGCAGGTTTCCACTGGCAGGTTTTCACTGGCAGGTTTTCACTGGCAGGTTTTCACTGGCAGAGGGTTGCAGGAGGCCGTCGCAGCCGAAACGGAGCTCGGGAGCCTGTTTTTGCTGGCAACCGCCCCCGACATGAGTTACGTCGAGCTGGCCACACCCACCCCGCCCCCCCCCCCAAGGCCAAACACAACCCTGATTCGGACCCTCAATGAAATCGAGTTTGACACCCTTGGTCTCGTTGGACTAGAGGACCTCCAAGGGCCCTTCCGATTCTGTCAGTCTGTTTATTTTATGTCGTTTGTGTATGCTGTTGTGATTGAGCAATTAGTCGATAGAAGAGTTTGCATCCTGGGGTTGTGGGTCCTCCGTCACTGGAGGTTTTGAAAAATAGACCGGACAACCATTTGACCAGGATGGCGTGAAGCTCTTGCCTTGCACAGGGGTTGGACTATGTTGTGCCTTGAGGAACTGGGGGAAGTCTTCAGTCCGACCAGGAACTTGAGCAGGTAAAATCTGATTGTGCTCTATTTAAACCCCTGCCCTGATCCCAGCTTCCTGGCTGGCTGTTGTCACTGTAACCTAATAAAGAGCTGAAGTCACAAGCCTCGCCTGCAGACTCTCATTGCTGAGATGTAACAGACTAGATGACCTCTGAGGTATCTTCCAGCCCTAGGATTCTATGACGTCCTCCTCTCTGATATTTCCTGGTAGGGGCATCCAAGGACCCCAACCCTGCACTGGAGAGAGCTTTCTGGATTTTGCAAGCCTGCAGCATAGCCAACCGGAGCTCCTGGGACCAAGAGGGGGCTCCAGACAGGTATTGAGGGGCTGGGTGGGGAGGGCTGGCCGGCCTTCAACATGGGATTTGGGGGCTGGGTCATCACAGAAGGGAGAGCAGGGGGTGGGCCGGGGAGGAAGACCCAGAGAGGAAGGGGCTCTTTGCGTCCAGAACTTCTCTGGAAGAATCCAGTTAGTCTTAAGAGAAGGGCATCCTCCATAAAACGGTTGGGTCTGAGGCAAAGCTGGCTGGGGAATTCTGGGAGTCGAAGTCCACCAGTCCACCAAAAGTTCCTGCTTCCCTTTCAGTTCCCTGCAAGTGACGGGCTCCGAGGTAGAAGCCAAGCAGAGGCTGCAGGAACACATCAGGCACTTGCGGGCCGAGCAGAGTTCCCTGAAGCTTCCTGCCCACCCTCCGCCTCCGGGCCTGGCCACCGCGGCTGCCAGGCTCAGGGCGGGCATTGCGGCCAAGGTGACGGAGGGACGGAGGGCCGTGCAGGAGGCGCTTCCCAGCTGGGCCCCACTGCCCCGGATGGAGAAGGGCCAGCTGCTGCAGGAGTTGCGCAACGCCCGGGTGAGCCTGCGAGGGAGGGGCAGAGGGTCCCACCTCTGGGGGCAGGCGGGGCGTGGAGAAAGAGAGATTGGCAGTGGCCGTGGGTGCCTGAGCAAGCAAGAGCAAAACGCTGCAGTGCAGAGTGTCTCCCGCCGGCCAGCCACAGATGGACCTTTTCCCATCCTTCTCCATTCCGTGCGGATTTCGCTTCACTTCCTCATCTGAGCTGTTTTCTTGGCGGGCGGAGGGGGGTTTCCTTCCCTGGGGATCCTCCCCCCACCCCGCTTTTATTTTATGCCTCTGCAAAACCTGGTCTGGCCAATTGCTCTCTGTCTCTGTACACTTAGTCCTCAACTTACGACCACAACTGAGCCCAGAATTTATGTTGCTAAGTGAGAAATTTGTTAAGTGAGTTTTGCCCTGTTTTTCTCGCCACCGTTGTTAAGCGAATCACTGCAGTTCTTAAGTCAGTCACAGGGTCCTTAAGCAAATCCGGCTTCCCCCGTGACTTTGCTGGTCAGAAGGTTGCAAAAGGGGATCACGCGACCGTCATAGATGTGAGGCAGTTGTCAAGCATCTGAATGTAAACCTCCTGACCCTGAGGATGCTGCGGTGGTCCTTACATGTGAAAAGGGGTCCTAAGTCCCTTTCTTCAGTGCAGTTGTAACTTCAAACTTTGAACAGTCACTAAGTGAACCGACATAAGTTGAGGACTGCCTATACTTATGACGGTTGCAGCGTCCTGGGGTCATGCGGTCACCATTTGCAACCTTCCCAGCCAGCTTCTGACCGCCACAGTCGATGGGGAAGCTGGATTCGGTTAATGACCATGTATTTACTTAACAGCTGCAGTGATTTACTTAATGACCGTGGCAAAAAATGGTCATAAAATTGACACGACTCACTTAACAACCGCTTGCTTAGCAATGGAAATTCTGCTCCCAATTGTGGCCGAAGGTCAAGCAAATCATTTGATTATTTGAACGGAATGCACCCTCGGACTCCCCTCTGCCCGTGCCCCCCCCAGCAACCATTTGGACTTTGGGGGGGGGGTCTGCCCTTGAACCGAAGGGGTTTGGTCACTGGGGCTGATGAGCCTGAATTGCATTGACTTCTGGGGGAGCCCAGAGAATAGAACAGAGGAGGAAGAGGAAGAGGAATAGGGGAGAAGAGGAGAGAAGGGACCCTGGAGGTCTTCTAGTCCAACCCCCTGCTCAGGCAAGAAACCCTATATCATTTCTATTCAGTTGCCTTTTGAATAGAGTAGAACAGAATTTGAAATAATGAATTAGAATATGGAATGGAATGGAATAGTTGGAAAAGGACCCCGGAGGTCTTCTAGTCCAGCCCGCTGCTCAAGCAGGAGAACTCCCCTCTTCTGCGCCCCCAAAACGCCCCCTTCTCTCCCTCCACCCGTCTCCTTCTGCCCCACCTCAGGAGGCCTTGGCTGACCTGGGCACCAGGCTGCACCTCACCTCCAAGGCCAAGCAGGGGCTGGCGCTCTGGACCCACACGCTCCCCGCCCAGGAGGCCGCCTGCCTGCTGGTGATCCGGACCCTCCAGGGGGAGCAGCGAGACCTCCGTGGACAGCCAGACCCCTCCTCAGAAAGCAGCAGCAGCAGCAGCAGTGAGGGGGAAGACTCTGGGGTAAAAGCCTCCCTCAAACTCTCCTTCGGGGATGCTGGAAGGCTCCCCTTCCCCCCTTTCTCTTGTGCCCAACGCCCTGAACCCCAGGAAGCGCCAAGGGTGGCCTTGGACCCCTCCCCACCTCTGAGATGCCCCGTTTGGTACCCACAGTAGACGGGTGTGTTGGGAAGGATGCCCACCTCCGCCGATTGGCCTAAACTGATCTAAGGACTGGTCTAACAAAGAGAAGGACTCCTAGGGGTGAATAGAATAGAGTAAGAGAGTTGGAAGGGACCTTGGAGGTCTTCTAGTCCAACCCCCTGCTTAGGCAGGAAACCCTACACTACTTCAGACAAATGGTTATCCAATCTTTTCTTTAAAACTTCCAGTGTTGGAGCATTCACAACTTCTGGAGGCAGGCAGTTCCACGGATTAATTGTTCTCACTGTCAGGAAATTTCTTCTTAGTTCTAAGTTGCTTCTCTCCAGCATCTTCCAATATTTGAGGGGCTGCCACAGAGAAGAGAGGAGGGGGTGTCAATCTATTATCCAAGGCCCCACAAGGCAGGACAAGAAGCAACGGGTGGGACTTCCAAAGGAAAGATCCAGCAGGGGGGAATTTCCCAACCGTGAGAAAGAAGAATTAATCCATTGCCTCCAGAAGTGGTTGGGTGATCCATCACTGGAGGCTTTCAAGAAGAGACCGGACACCCACCTACCCAGAATAGCAATGGCACTTGGACATATACCGACCCCTAAGTGCATCGCAGGACTCTCTGAGTGGTTACCAAATGTTAGCCTCTGACTTGCCCCCAATAATCTGGCTCCTCATTTTACCGACCTCAGAAGGACGGAAGGCTGAGGCAACGTGGAGCCAGTCAGGATCGAACTGCTGGCAGTGGGCAGAAATAGCCTGCAATTCTGCATTCTGACCACTGCACCACCAATGGCTCTTCCAAGGTGGCACCTCTCTTAAAAGTGACTGACAGCACCTTGAATTGGGCCCGGAAGCAAATCAGCAGCCATGCAACTCCCACAAAAGAGGGACCCGGGTGCAAATCTAGACTTGCCCAAACCATGCAGGCTGCCACATTTGGAACCAACTGAAGCTCCCAGATACTTTCCAAGGGCAGCCCCATGTAGAGTGCATTGCAGTAGTCAAGCAGGAGATGACTAGGGTGAGGGGGCTTGTTGGTCCAGGAGAAGCCATAATTTAATGCACAACCCACCCCCAAATGCTTCCATCTTGAGCAAGGAGTTCAGCCGCTTTCTCCTCTGCCGACTCTCAGGCCTGGGCGCCCGACGGCCTTCCTCGGAGGTCCCTTCCGGCTGCGCCCAAGAACACCGAGGGAAGCCTGGCCCGGAGGGAGCCGGAAGCCCTGACGCTCCGAGTCCTGGAGACTTCGGCTCGGTAAGGTCCCCTTTGCAGCGAGGCGGGTGGCAAACAAATTTTAAAAATAAATAAAATTAAAATAAATAATAAATAAAATAAAATAAAATAATAAAATAAAATAATAAAATAATAAAATAATAATAAAATAAATAAAATAAAATAAAATAAAATTAATAAAATAAAATAAAATAATAAAATAATAAAATAAAATAATAAAATAATAAAATAAAATAAAATAAAATAATAAAATAATAAAATAATAAAATAAAATAAAATAAATAAAATAAAATAAATAAATTAAATAAAATAAAACAATAAAATAAAATAAATAAAATAAAATAAAATAAATAAAATAAAATAATCTGTGTCCTCGAAGGAGCCCTGCCCCAGAGATTGTTGGGTGTGAGACGCTCCTTCTGAAGTTGGACTTAGGGGTCCAGGTGGGCCTTTTGTTAGCGTACCTGCCTCCTAGCTGCGTTGCAAAGGCCCTGCCTGTTCTGCTCGAGGCGGTTGCAGGGCTGGCGGTTGAGTTCCCCAGGTTGATGGTGCTGGGGGACTTTAATCTGCCATCACCCGGCGAAGCCTCAGGGGCAGTCCAGGAGTTCATGGCTTCCATGACAACCATGGACCTGACCCAAGTAGTTCAGGGTCCGACTCATGAGGGTGGTCACACACTTGACCTTGTGTTTCTCTCGGGGCAGTGGAGAGATGATCTGAGGCTGAGGGGTTTAGTCACAGTACCCTTGTCGTGGTCAGATCATTTCCTTCTGAGGTTGGATTTCATGGCACCACTCCTCCACCGCAAGGAGGCGGGACCGACTAAATGGTTCCGCCCCAGGCGCCTAATGGAACCTGATGGATTCCAGAGGGAACTTGGGGAAATACCTGAATCCCTGGTACACAGTTCATCCGAGTCCCTGTTCGCAGCCTGGAATCAGGCAGCAGCTGGGGCTCTGGATCGGATTGCGCCTTTGCGACCTCTCCGTGGAAGTGGATCCAGGAGGGCTCCTTGGTTTACCGAGGAACTCCGGGAGATGAAACGCCACAAGAGACGTCTAGAGCAACGATGGAGATCTAGTAAAGCTGAGTCTGACCGGACACTTTTAAGAACTTTCATTAAGTCTTACTTAGTGGCGATACGGGCGGCAAAATGTTCGCATTTTTCCGCTCTTATTGCGTCCGCTGACTCCCGCCCAGCCGCCCTGTTTAGGGTGACCCGCACCCTTCTGGCTAAGGAGGAAGGCGGAGATCCCTTGCAGGGTAGAGCTGAGGAATTTTCTCAGTTTCTGGCGGATAAAGTCATTCAGATTCGGACAGACCTGGACTCCGATTGGGCAGTACAGGCCGAGATGACCGGGGCAGGTCTTAGTCCGGTTATCTGGGATAGGTTTGAACCGGTGACTCCTGAGGATGTAGACAAGGCCATAGGAGCTATGAGCTCCGCCACTTGTTTATTGGACCCGTGCCCCTCCTGGCTGGTTTCGGCCACCAGGGAGGTGTCACGCGGCTGGCTCCAGGCGTTGGTCAACGCTTCTCTGAGAGAGGGGTCCGTCCCACAGCCCTTAAAAGCTGCGGTGGTGAGACCCCTCCTCAAGAAGCCTTCCCTGGATCCGGCGGATTTAAAGAACTTCCGTCCAGTCTCCAACCTTCCCTTCGCGGGGAAGGTTGTTGAGAAAGTGGTGGCACTCCAACTCCTACGACTGTTGGATGATACTGATTTTCTGGATCCCTTTCAATCTGGTTTCAGGCGCGGCTACAGTACAGAAACGGCTTTGGTCACCCTGATGGATGATCTCTGGCGAGCCCGGGATGGAGGTTATTCCTCTATCCTGGTGCTACTTGACCTCTCAGCGGCCTTCGATACCATTGACCATGGTATCCTTCTGCGTCGTCTCGGAGAGGTGGGGGTGGGCGGCACTGTTTTGCAGTGGTTCTCCTCCTTCCTCTCTGACAGGACGCAGTCGGTGTTGACAGGGGGGCAGAGGTCGAGCCCTAGGCCCCTACTATGTGGGGTGCCTCAGGGCTCGGTCCTCTCGCCCATCCTGTTTAATATCTACATGAAGCCACTGGGTGAGATCATCCGACGACACGGGGTGAGGTATCAGCAATATGCTGATGATACCCAGTTGTACATCTCCACCCCGTCTCAATTCGGGGAAGCCGTAGACGTAATGGGCCGCTGCCTGGATGATGTTAGGGTCTGGATGGGGAAGAACCGGCTAAAACTTAACCCTGACAAGACTGAGTGGTTATGGATATTGCCTCCTAAGGACGTGACCAACTGTCCCTCCTTGGTTCTTGGGGGGGGGAAATTAGCTCCCTCAGAACGGGTCCGCAATTTGGGTGTCCTCCTAGATCCACAGCTAAAATTGGAGCAACATCTTTCAGCTGTGGCTAGGGGGACCTTTGCACAAGTACGTCTTGTGCACCAATTGCGACCCTACTTGGAGAGGGAGGCACTTCTCACAGTCACTCATGCCCTCATCACCTCACGGCTGGATTACTGCAATGCGCTCTACATGGGGCTACCCTTGAAGAGTGTCCGGCGACTGCAACTGGTGCAAAATGCAGCTGCGCGAGCTGTGGTGGGTGCTCCCAGATGCACCCACGTAACACCAATTCTCCGCCAGCTGCATTGGTTGCCCATTAGTCTCCGGATCCAATTCAAGGTGTTGGTCGTTACCTTTAAAGCCCTACATGGCTCAGGGCCAGGTTACCTTCGGGACCGCATCCTGCCGCATACCTCCCTACGACCGGTCAGGGCCCACAGAGTCGGCCTCCTCCAGGTCCCATCGACCAAACAATGTCGGTTGGCGGGGCCGAGGGGGAGGGCCTTCTCTGTGGGAGCTCCCTCCCTGTGGAACCAGCTTCCCCCGGAGATCAGGACTATCCCCACCCTGCTGGCCTTCCGGAAAGCAATAAAAACTTGGCTCTTCCGGCAGGCGGGGTGAAAGCGAGACGATACTCTTTTAATTTTTATATATTATATGTTTTTAACTATTGTATTTTATTGTATTTGTACTGTCGAAATGGATCTGAATATGTTGTGAGCCGCCCAGAGTCCCTAGGGAGTTGGGCGGCATACAAATCCATTAAATTAAATTAAATTAAATTAAATTAAATTAAATTAAATTAAATTAAATTAAATTAAATTAAATTAAATTAAATTAAATTAAATTAAATTAAATTAAATTAAATTAAATTAAATTAAATTAAATTAAATTAATTAAATAAAATAATAAAATAAAATAAAATAAAATAAAATAATAAAATAAAATAAAATAATAAAATAAAATAAAATAAAATAAATAAAATAAAATAAAATAAAATAAAATAATAAAATAAAATAAAATAAAATAAAATAAAATAAAATAAAATAAAATAAAATAAAATAAAATAATAAAATAATAAAATAAAATAAAATAAAATAAAATAAAATAAAATAAAATAAAATAAAATAAATAAAATAATAAAATAAAAAGCTGCCATGTGCTGGATCTGCTCCACTGGCATCATGTAGGACTCCAAGAAAAAGGGAAACTTCCCTGGGGGGGGGTGAATTGTTGTTGGGTTGTGAGAGAACCCCCCCTCTCCCTCCCTCCCTCCCTCCCTCCCCCCCCCCTCTCTCTGGCAAGGCACATCAAATTGCTTAGATTGTTTTTTAAGCGTGAAGAAAAATCCCAGGGATCTGAAGAGCCCAGCAGAGGTTGAGGCTAAGGGTTCAGGAGGCAGTTGAAGGCAATTGGCAGCCTTGATCCATGTGAGTCCGTGGGAGTCCCGTCCAGCCCCACAAGGGCCACCTTCCTTCTGGGCCCTTAGCCAGAGAAAGGGGGTCACGCCGCTGCCTCTGAGTCTGCGCTGGAAATCCTAGCCTGGGTATCCAAATGGAATCTCTCCATCTCCCTCTCGGTTGTTGGAGATAGAAACGTTAAATCTCCACCCCACAGCTGGCCCACGGTACTGAACGTAAGTCCTTGACTTACGTCGACCACAATTCACGACAGCATTTCATCTTTCTAAGCAAGGTGGCTGTTGAGCACCCGATTTCGCAAACTTTTTTTTGCCACAGTCATTAAGGGAATTGCTGCAGTTGTTAAGTGAATTGCGGTCATTAAGGGAACCTGGCTTCCCCCCACTTTGACTTGGCTTCTTAGAAGCCAGCTGGGGAGGGCACAGATGGAGTTCACGTGACCTGGGGACTCTGCAACCGTCATAAATAGGAGACGGTTGCCGAGTTTCCGAATTCTGATCCTGTGACTATGGGGATGCTACAATGGTCGTAAGTGTGAAAAATGGTTACAAGTCACGTTATTCAATGTCATTGTAACTTTGAACAGTCACTAAATGAATGGTTGCAAGTCGAGGACCCCACAGGGGGCGAGCCTTCACTCCCTGCCCCCCCATCCATTTTTGGGGGGCAGGTGGAAAGGAATGCCCGCCCCCCGTATGGTAGCAGGGTTCCCTCTTGCGGCCCCCATCATCCCCTCCTGGCCGGCATGCAGGCTGCCAATAAAAGCCAGGGGGTGTGTGTTGATCCTGGGGTGGGGGGCTCCCCTCTCAGTGGGCTTCCTCATCTTGACCTCCTCCGGCTCTTTGCAGGATCCGGGCACTGAAAGAACGTCTGGAGGGTCTTTGGGTTGACCTGGAGGAGAAGAGCCAGGACTACAGGGCCCATGAGGCACAGGAAATGGAGCTCATGCAGGACTTCTTCCAGGCCCATAGGTAAGTGAGGGGAGGGGCTCCCCCTTTCCCCTGGTGGCCCCTCGGCCTCTGGACCCTCCAGGGGGTCTTAGAAACTTTCTCGATAAACCGATGAAGTGCGGCATTAAGATTAAACCGCCATGGACAGCAGCAGTCTACCAGCATGGAGTGGCCAGGAGGGAAACAGAAGCTGGGCTGTCCCAGCCTCCCGCGATCCCTTCCCTCCCCCCCCACCCGATGTGTTGGATTAAAACTCCCATCTCCCTCAGCCAGCACATCTGGGGGAAGACCTTACCCTGCTGCCTCTGGGTCCCACCGGTCCTTCCCTGGGCAAGGGGTTCCCCTGGCTGCTCTGGGGCCCCCTTCTCAGCCCCTGCCCCTTCCCCCCTCTCTCCTCGCAGCGCCCTGCTCCTCGCCTACCAGAAGGCCCGTCACAAGCAGGAGAGCCAGGTGGGGCAGCTGGAGGGCCAGGTGGGGCTGATGGCCAGGCGCCAGGCCAAGCAGCGCCAGGCTCTCCTGCAAACCCTCCGGCAGCTGCAGGACCAAGTGCCCGCAGGGGCACCGACCGGCCTCCCCCAGGCCCCTGCGTCCGATGAGGGCACCCGGGACCCACCCAGACATTGGGAAATCCCGTCCTTTCTATGGAGCAGAAAGTGAGGCTTCCTGGACACACACAGACACTTCTACTGACCAGCAAAAGGGTCATTTCCCCCTGAAGGCCTGTCAGCCTCGCCAGGGAGAGCAGGCAGGAATGGCGACCACTTGAGCAAAGTCTGGTAAAGCTGTTTGCAGGCCTGAAAGTACAAAGCTCCCGCTGCCCTTTTAACAGGCTGAGAAGCCTTCTCTTCTTCTCCTCTAAGAGCCCTGGCGGCCCATGGTTAGAAGGCAGCATTGCAGGCTAACTCTGCCCATTGCCAGCAGTTCGATCCTGACCGGCTGAACGTTGACTCAGCCTTCCATCCTTCCGAGGTCAGTAAAATGAGGACCCAGATTGTTGGGGGCTGACTCAGGAGATGCTGTAAATCACTATGAAGCGGTATATAAGTCTAAGCGCTATTGCTGTTGCCTGTTATGCAGCTGCGGGCTACGCTGGCTCTTATCCGGCCGTTCCCTTGGCAGCATCCCTTGGCCCAATCTCCCACCATGACGTCACACAGGTGTGTGTTCCCTGCCTTCTTTTCCAGTGGGTCGCCATCCCTCCCAAGTTCTCTTCTTTCTGGACCAGAGACCCTCAGGCTTTGCAAAGGAGAGGGAGGGAGTGAGGGAGTGGATCCTTCTTTGTGGCTCCCAGATCCCTCAGGCTCTTTTCACCAACATGGTGAGAAGCAACTTCGGATCTGCAGGGATCCCTCTTGGCATCCCTGTCACCGTTTTTGGAAGCCTTTGCAGGTTTAGGGTTTTCTCAGAAGCTCTCGGGAAGCTCTCGGGAACACAAAGGTTTTTCTTAACCTGCTGAGAATTAATTAATTCACAATTTACCCCCATCTGCACCATCAACCTCCATCCTCCCCCCTTCCTTCACCCCAGTTTAAATCCTCCATCAGCCTCACCCCTCGGAGCCTCTGGGGAAGGCAGCCACAGTTCACAAATATTCAAATAAAACATACATGGGAGCTGGAAAACATCCCAAGGCTCTCTTTGATTTTCTGCTGGAAGCCATTCTAGTTAATAGTGTTTTTTTTAAGCAGCTCTTTTAACTTCTGTATTTTTAAATAAAAAAAATAGTTATGAAAGAGGGTTTATTTTTAATGATGGTGTTTATCATTAAGGAGGAGAAGGGGGAAGGGGGGGAGGAGGAGGAGAAGAAGGAGGAGAAGAAGAAGAAGAAGAAGACTGAAACGTGAAGTGGTTCATTTTTGAAATCAACATCAGCAAAACTGGGCTTGCTCTATAAGGTCTCCAACCTTGGTTGAGGGGGGGTTGGTCTAGAAGACCTCCAAGGTCCCTTCCAGCCCTAGGAGTCTGAAACTGCAAAAAAAAAAAAGAGGATGAGGAAGATGATGAATCCTGGATCCCTAAAAGATCCAGTTATCTGCAAAGTATGTTGTCAAGAAGGAAGCCGGGGAAATGCAGAGTGATCAAACAAAGTGATTTCAGAAATGAGTGCAAGGGGTCAAGCGAGGAGGCCCCCCCTCCCTCCCTCCCTCCCTCCCTCCCTCCCAGCGGCTGGAAATAAAAATGAACGGGGGAAAATCCTTTGGGGAGGCTGCCAACATCCTTCCTGACTGGGCTGGTTAGAGTGTGAAAGGTCAGAGGATTAGGGGGCTGGAGGCCAAAACGTATGAAGAACGGTTGCAGGAGTGGGCATGTCTAGTTTAATGAAAAGAAGGACTAGGGGGGACATGATAGCAGTGCTCCAATATTTGAGGGGCTGCCATAAAAAAGGGGGGTCAACCTGTTCACCAAAGCACCTGAAGGAAGGACAAGAAGCAATGGGTGGAAACTCATCAAGGAGAGAAGCAACTTAGAACTAATTTCCTAAAAGTGAGACCAATTAATCAATGGAACGACTTGCCACCAGAAGTAGTGGGTGCTCCAACGCTGGAGGTTTTTAAAAGAGATTGGAAAACCATTTGTCTGAAATGGTACAAGGGTTTCCTGCCTGAGCAGGGGGTTGGACTAGAAGACCTCCAAGGTCCCTTCCAACTCTGCTTTCCAGATTTCCAGAACCCAGGCTCTTGCCCTGACTGCCCCCTTGATGTTTGGGGCTCATTTCTGGTTCCAGGGGGAAGGGAGTTTGGGATGAATTTGAGGATAAAATCACTTAATCTCATTACGGTGCCAGGAACCACAAGCTATGCGAATGGGGGGGGGTTCAGCCATGCAGGGGCCCCCAAGGCCACATGGCAGGAAACATGTGTGCTGTGGGGCTGTTCTCCCTTTTTCTCTGCTGTTTCCTCACCTGACCTGCGTGTGTGTCCTTCAGGTGGCCTCCGCTGGGCTTCCCTGATGCTCCCCACACCCCAAAGGAGTTGGGTGCAATCTTTCCAACTCAGAAATTTAATGAAAAGGCAGCAGCTCTCCTAAGCCTCAGCTTTTACCAGTAATAGGATAGGATAGGATAGAATAGAATTTTTTTTATTGGCCAAGTGATTGGACACACAAGGAATTTGTCTTTGGTGTATATGCTCTCAGTGGACATAAAAGAAAAGAGACATTTGTCAAGAATCATGAGGTAAAAAACACTTAATGATTGTCATAGGGTCCAAAGAAGCAATCAGGAAACAATCAAGATTAATATAAATCATAAGGATACAAGCAACAAGTTACAGTCATGCAGTCATAAGTGGGAGGAGATGAGTGATAGGAACAATGAGGAGACTAATAATAATAGTAATAGTAATGCAGCCTTAGTGAATAGTTTGACAGTGGGGAGGGAATTATTTGTTTAGCAGAGTGATGGTGTTCGGAGAAAAACTGTTCTTGTGTCTAGTTGTCTTGGTGTGCAGTGCTCTATAGCAGGGGTCCCCAACCTTTTGGACCTCAGGGACCACTACATTCATAATTTTAAATCCCATGGACCACTAATATGATCTGCCTAATGACTGGCTAGGTGGTCATGTGACTAGGTGGGTGTGGCCAACTTGATGTCACTCACGAGGGGCACCTCGCCGGCCTCTACTTGCCCCTCCCCTCCCAGCCACTCCTTGCCTGGCCGCCCGGGCTCCTTAGGGCCCCAACAGGAAGCAGTTGTTGGAGCTAAGCAGCCACCATGAGAAAGAGTTGGCAAAACAGCTCAGTTCAAATTGGATCTGACTGAGAAGGAGGCTCAGCAGAAGGACCTCACTGAGGACTAGGAGCATAGGCTTTCCAAGCAGAGGAAAGACCTGTGGGAGTGCAAGGCCAGGTACCGGCGCCTGGAGGCTCAGCGGGCTGAGATGGTCAGCCAGTTCCAGGCCATGATGCAGTCCCACTGGAATGAGGCCCTCCGGCTCTTTGCCGCCAGCGGCGCTTCCCTCCAGCCTTCGCCCAAAGCCCCACACCAGGAGGCTGAAGCAGACCCCAAGTTGGAATTTCTGCCCCCCCCGACACCCACAAAAAGACCCTGAAGGGGGAGATTTTCTGCAGCAACACAAGCGTTCATTGCACGTATCCGGCCCAGGGGCCGTAGTTTGAGGACCCCCGATTTAGTCCAATATAAAAATGCAAATAATTTTTCTGCGGACCACCAAAATTTTCTCGCGGACCACCAGTTGGTGACCACTGCTCTATAGCGTCATTTTGAGGGTAGGAGTTGAAAACAGTTTATGTCCAGGATGTGAAGGGTCAGTAAATATTTTCACGGCCCTCTTTTGGACTCTTGCAGTAACCTATATGGCTTGGAAAACATGCGTCCAGACACCTGGGATCCCATAGATGGTTTTTTCCCCCAGACTTAGCGGAATTCAATTCTCAGAATCCCCCAACCAGCAGGGCAAATTCTGGAAGTCCACTCCTCTTAAAGCGGCTAAGTTTGAAAAGCCCTGCCCCAAGAGGGCCCCTCCCCTTCCCCCTCCGAGGCTCCCCTTGGACAATTTGGCCTGAGAGCCTAGGATCAGGTCCCAGGTGCATCACCCTGGCTGCCCACCACATCCCTGGTGTCTGAGGGGCCCTTTTTCGGACCTGCCTGGGTTTCTCCAGAGCAGTTCAGCCAGGCTAGATTCTGCTTAAAGTGTCCATGTTGTGTCCTTAGCAATACAACAGAAGTCAGGGGTTTGTCCACCAAGCTTGGGTTGGGATTCTCAGCTCAGGTTCCACTCCTGGGTTTACCTGGTGGTGCCCCATCCAAGGAAACCAGGGACCACATCCGTCCTTCCACTTTTCAAGGGAGGATTTATTTTCCTTGCAAGGAAGTGACCCAAAGGCAACGGATCTAGGGGGCAGGCTGGGGGGCAAGTGCAGATTCGGGGCACAGCTGTCTTGCCAGGAGCCACCTCTGGGCCCTCAGCAAGGGGCTTGGCCCTTGTTCTCCCCCAGATCCAGGAGAGGAGAAACCTAGAAGTGAGGAGAAATTTCCTGACAGAACAATTAATCAGTGGAACAGCCTGCCTCCAGAAGTTGTGAATGCTCCAACACTGGAAGATGTTGGATAATCATTTGTCTGAAGTGGTGTAGGGTTTCCTGCCTAAGCAGAGGGGTGGACTAGAAGACCTCCAAGGTCCCGTCCAACTCTGTTATTCTATTCTATTCAGATCCATGTTCCTCAACCCTTTTCCAGCCAGGCTGCCGGTCCCTTCCTGCAGCCCCTTCCCCAGGGGGATTCTTGAGGAGGATTCTCCAGCTCTGTCCCCGCTGCACCTGACGCCAGGCGAGCCTTCCTCTTGGCGGGGCTTCTGCCGCCCCCAGCCCGTCTCTCGCCGTTCTCCCCACGCTCCCCAGCCCAGCCCTCCGCGCGCGCCCCAGGGGCTTGAAGGGGGTCACGCTGCGCTGCTCCCCTCAGGAGCCGCCTGGGAGCTCCCGGAGACTGCTGGCAGCCCCTGCTGGAGCCCCGCTCAAGGTGGTCGAAGGAGGGCGACTCTCGGGAGCGGAGAGGCCGGCGGGCTGCGGAGCTCCATCGGAGACCAGGCGCGCCTCCGCCCCGGAGTTTCTCCATTTTATCCATTTGAAAATGCGCGGAGTAGAGGACGTGTGGGAAATAGACCGGACACCCATTTGACTGGGATGTCATAAATGGCTCCTGCCTTGAGCAGGGGGTTGGACTAGAAGACCTCCGAGGTCCCTTCCAGTTCTAGGATTCTATGAACTTCAGGTCCCAGAATTCCCTAGCTAGCACAGAATTCTGGGAGTTGAAGTCCAGGCATCTGGCAGTGGCTGCTGGAACCACAACATCCAGGATTCCTGATGGGTGTCTGGCTCTCTCTCTCTCTCTCTCCCCCCCCCTCCCCTCTTTTGTTTTCCCTTATTCTAGCCTCTGCTTGGGGATAGACTGCTTCTGGACCTGGAGGGTCCTTATGCCAGCATTAGAAGAATTGGGAAAACTGCAAATTAGCTGAATAATAAAGACTCGGTGAGAAATGTGCGTTGTTCATGTAGATATACAGGAATTGATTTTTAAAAAAAGAGTGGTCATTTAAAAGTGGTCCTTCCTGGCAATATGCCATTTTTTCCCTTAAAAATGAAGAGATGGAGTCCCTGTTCTAGCTTGGCTTCTTCAACCTGGCACGGGAGTGGGGTGGGGGCTTTAGGTGGGAACTCCACGAGGGCGGGGCTTCCCAGCACATCCAGCTCTCCCCCACAGCTTCCCCCCTCCCAGTTTTCCATCCATTATGTACTGCAACTCCCCCCCCCCTCTCCTTATTCATTTTTCCACCGCTGTCAGCAAGATCAAAGGTGAAGGCCGGAGGCTTGATAAATATTCCTCCGGCAACAGAGTGCTGACCCCACAGAGGGGCAGTCTTGAACATCCGACCGCTGGGTCTTGGCTGAACCCAGAAGTTGTGAGCTCCTCTTGGGTCTCTCCTTCTCTGCACCCCCCCCCCTCGCTGGGCTCCCAGGTTGATCGATGTTGCCTTAATAAAGGCAGAAAGCAGCCCACCTGCAGCCCATCCATCCCCCAAGTACAGGCTGTCTGCCCTAGTCAAGGGGGCTGGCAGAGAATGGGGGCTTTCCGGAAGACAGAAAGCTGCAGGAGAGCAAGAAAGAGACACGCCAGGAAGGAGGTGCCCTGTTTTCTGAAATAAAATCACCCCGGAAACTCAGTTTCATCACCACTCTGGGTCTGAGGTTTTGAAACTTCTCTCTGTTGAGAAAGCCGCGCAGACTTTCCTCACTGGTGCCGTTTATTGTTTTTTTAAAAAAGAAAAATTAATGGAGGGCAGGTATGTACCTGGCGATTGAAGGAGGATGTTGCAAGACAAGGCTGCTGAGGTTGGAAAGAAAATTATTAAAGGCCCAAAGACGCAACCTCTGTTGCAACGCCATGAAAAAACACAATGCGCAAACATCAGACTAAATGAACATCTTTTTTACATCGTGGCAACCAAAACTGAATGCAGTATTCCAAGTGTGGCCTTACCAAGGCATTATAAAGTGGTATTAACACTTCACGTGGTCTTGATTCTATCCCTCTGTTTATTCAGCCTAGAACTGTGTTGGCTTTTTGGGCAGCTGCCTTTTTAAAATGTCTTTTTTTTATTTCTTTATTGCGTTTTTCTCTCTTTACATGTCACAGTAACTTCTTAAGGAAATCTACAACTTTTTACATACATTACATTTATATTAATACATTTTGTACATTGTCTTGCAATATTATCTAATTCTACTTTTTATTTGTACATTTTCTCTTTATCTTTCTGTTATCAATCCAATCATACCACTTTTCCCATATTACATAATAATCCGAATCTTTTTGTCCTTTAAGTTCTATTGTTAACTTATCCATCTCCGCGCATTCAAATATTTTTTTGATTATCAAACTCTCGGTGGGTGTGTTTGTATTTCTCCAACATTGTGCAAAAGAGATCCTGGCTGCAGTTATAATGTGTAAAATCAAATATTTAGAATTTTTATCGTATTTCCCTTTAAATATCCCTAGAAGAAAAATTTCTGGGGTGTATTCGATTTGTGACCCTACTAATTCTTGTAGCCAACTGTGTATTTTTTTCCAATATGTCTTCGCTTCCGGGCACAACCACCATGTGCGAAAGAAGGTACCTTGTTCTTTTTTACATTTCCAGCAAAGTGGGCTTAAATTTGGATATATCTTCGCTAGTCTTGAGGGGGCCAAATGCCAGCGATAGAACATTTTATAGTGGTTCTCTTTATAAGATGCTGATTTTGTTATTTTATAATTCTTGTTCCAAATTTGTTCCCAGTCAGCCAAATGGATGTTATGTCCCACATTTTTTGCCCAGGCTAACATCGTCCCCTTTACTATATCCTCAGCTCTGTCAAATTGTAGTGGATAGTTATATATTTTTGTAATCATTTTTTCTTCTGGGCCCATCAAAAGTTTATCTAATTGTTGCATTTCAACCTCTATTTTGGCAGCTGCCTTTTATAAATGTCTTAATCTGTCCTTGGGAAGAACCTTCTTCTTACATCCTTGACAGTGAAGATTTTATTATGTATTTTATTGATAGCCTGCCTTTATTATGTTTTATAAACAACTCAAGGCGATGAACATACCTAATGCGCCTTCCTCCTCCTATTTTCCCCAAAGCAACAATCCTGTGAGGTGGGCTGGGCTGAGAGAGAGGGACTGGCCCAAAGTCACCCAGCCGGCTTTCGTGCCTAAGGTGGGACTAGAACTCCCCATCTCCTGCTTTCTAGCCGGGTGCCATAAATAAACAAATACTGACTCCCTTTTGACCAGTAAAATCTGCTTCCCCTTGTGGTGGGGAGCCTATTGGCATGGTGGTGGAGCCCCCACCCCCCAAGCTCAGGATCAAGCCCACCGGTACATGTGGCGAGGCTCATGGGCCGAGCAAGGTGTCGCTCTGGGTGGCATCCAGGAATCGAGAGGTCCCTCTGCTTTCCTCCGGTCCTGGGTTCAAAAGGAGAACAGCCAGCCAGGGCTATAAACTCCTCCAGTCCGTCTTCAGGTGATGTCGAACCCCCAGGAAGGCTCGACCTGTTCCTCCCACCACAAGCGGCACCCTACTTTTAAGAAAGCACCCCAATCCCGAATCTCCAGGGGGCCCCTGCCTTACCAGGGGGCCCTAAATTGCATCATTTTTACACCCCGACTTTTGTCTCTGTACGGCAAAGACGGACCCAGGATCCGTGTTTTAACAGTCTCATTTTAAGTCCTTGGATGTCCATAAGATAAAAAAGATAAGCTAATAATTAGAAGAACCCTCTAATAGTAATTCAGAATAATTAGAATATCACCCACATAATTGTTTCTCGAAAAGAAGCCTTCACAGGAAATGCTGGAAGAGACGTTTTGCTAACCTTGCAAATTTAGATGCCTCCGGAATGGTACATAATATTCAGTGACGCCTGAAGGGGGGATTTTGACTGTAGCCCTGTAGTGGCACAAATAAAATAGGAAGTCTTGCAGTGGGAGGGGTCTGCCCAGAAGTTATCTCTCCAGGAGTAGAATTTAGGCGCAAATTACATCCGCTACTTGGATGCTCACAAAAGTCACTGACTGAATTTCTCATTGGAATGTGTTTATTCTCTGGGCTTATTAAAATCCAGACATCCAAAGAGGGAGAATGCAGAAGAGGGATGATGTGCGCGAAGGGCAAGCAGAGGAAACTGACCTGAAAGGCGAGTCACACAAACATTGCAAAACAACAGCAGGAAAACAGTGGATCCTTTACAAGTGCAAGCTCTCTCTCTCTCTCTCTCTCTCTCTCTCTCTCTCTCTCTCTCTCTCTCTCTCTCTCTCTCTCTCTCTCTCTCTCACACACACACACACACACACACACACACACACACACAGACTCCCAGGGCTGGGGAGGGCAGCCTTGTTTTCCAGGGCTGGGCTTTTCTGCTCCAGCTATAGAAATCGGCCTTCCTTCCGACAGCAACTGACCCACCACAAGAGGCTCTTCATTCTCCTTCGCCCCCCCCCCCAAAAAACAACAGGCTTTGAAGCCTTTCAGAGTCACCAGCCCTGCCCTGGGGGTCAAAGGGCAACTGACCCAGCGCTTTCAGATGCAAATGTGGGCAGGCAAGCGTGTGCTGGGCAGGGTGTGTGTGTGTGTGTCTGTAGACACACATACCTGCTTGTGTGCTCTAGGCACTCTTTACCCCACTCCACCCCCCCCACCCCAGCTAAAATTTTCTGGTCCACAAAGAAGAGACTCTTTGCGGGGGGGGGGGGGATTCCAGGAGGGGAGGGGGAGAGGAGAAGGCCCCCCCATTGCCTTGCTTTGCCTTGCCCGGAGGGAGGGGCTCCGGGGAGCCAGAGGCCCCCACCTCCCAAGTTTCACCCTTCCATGAGTTTATTTTATTTTATTTGTATTAGTATTTTATTTTTTTATTTTTTTAATATTTTATTTTTATTTTTATCAGTATTTTATTAGTATTTTATTTATTTTATTTTATTAGTATTTTATTTTATTTCATTTCTATTTTATTAGTATTTATTTTTTATTGTAAGTATTTTATTTTATTTTTTATTATTTTATTTTATTTCATTTTACTTCTATTTTATTTTATTTTATTTATTTTATTAATATTTTACTTTTTTATTTTATTAGTATTTTATTTTATTATTTATTTTATATTTAATTTGGCGACTCTGCCCTCCAAAGCCTTCCCGGGCTGCCCCAGCCTGTGCCAGGCAGAAACGGGGGCCCTCTTCCTCCCCTTCCCCACAATGGGGCCCCGCTGGAAAGGAGGGCGGGCATTTTCAAAACTGGGGAACTGCCCTTCTGCCCCCAACTTGCTCATTTGGGGAAAGGGCCTTAAGAGGCTGGAAAGGGAGCGTCCGCTCTGAGTGTCAGTTCAGTTGGGCCGAGGATTTTGGGCTCCCAGAAATCCAGTTCGGAGCCCCAACTCGGATTCAGCTGCCCAGGTTCAGAAGACCAGCCTCCCCCTCCTCTTTCTGGGGCTTTGTAACTCTGGGATGTTCCCCTGGGTGGGTGGGGGGGGGGCAGGAGGAGCCCTTGGAACAAGCTGGTCTTTGGGGTGTCTACTTTGCACCCTTTAAAGGGACCCTGTGCCGGAATCAGCTGAACGGAGAGCCCACTTTCCTGAGGCCATACAAGACCCTGGAGCTGAGCTCCCCACCTTCAGTTTGCTCCTTTCAAAACACCAAGAGTTGGAAGGGACCCTGGAGGTCTTCTAGTCCAGCCCCTTGCTCAAGCAGGAGACCCTATACAATTCCAGACAAAGGGCTATCCAATCTCTTCTTCAAAACCTCCAGGGATGAGCCACAGCTTCTGGTGGCAAGCTGTCCCACTGGTTAATTGTCCTTACTGTTAGGAAGTTTCTCCTTAATTCCAGGTTGCTTCTCTCCTTGATTAGTTTCCATCCATTGTTTCTTTTCTTGCCTTCTGGTGCTTTGGAAAATAAGGTTGATCCCCTCTTCTTTGGGGCAGCCCCTCAAATACTGGAAGGCTGCTATCCTGTCCCCCCTAGTCCTTCTTTTCTCCAGACTGGCCAAACCCAAATCCTGCAACCGTTCTTCATACGTTTTATCCTCCATTCTTCTAATCAAGTTTGTTGCTCTTCTCTGGACCCGTTCTAGAGTCTCAGCATCTTCTCTTGTATCTTTTGGGGGCATTGAGGAGGCCATGTATCCACGGGCAGCTCCCTCTAAAGCCCCCTGCAGTAGTCCAGCTACCTGGCGAGCGAAGCATGAGGGCTGCAGAAGACCTCCAGACCGGAGGCAGGGAAGGCTGCAGTTGGCACACCGGACAATGGAGAGGGGATTCTGGGAAGCCCCCCCACTGTGAGCCTGCTGACCCAGGGGCAGGGCAGCCCCATCCAGAAGAGACCCCTCCCCTCCCTTCCACCTTGAAGACCGAGAGCGAGGTCCCCCAGGTTTAAGACCCTGCCAAATACCAAGTGGAATTGAGACCTGCGGGGTGGGCCCCTTCCCCATTCTGTTGCCTCCACATCTGCCCCCCAGCACATCTGTACAGAGTCACACCCAGCCCCACGCTGCTTCCACTCTGCATCCAGCTGTGGAACTCTGGCCTGGTGCTGCCTCTTGGCTGGCCCACCTTGCAGGGTGGTTGTGAGGTGGAAGAAGGGAGGGAGGGAAGGCAGGAGCAGGGCAGGATTAGGACGGAAATCCCCCAGTGAAGATGGAGACCCTACCAAGGGCCCCCTAGTGACATCAGAGGTTTCTTTGTGGTCCCCCCCAGCTGTGCCCCCCTCCCTCCCCAGATGGATCATTTGCCTAAATCTGGAGGGAGCTCAGCCCCTCCCTGCGGGGCTCTGCTGCCCCCTCCCCCCTCCCCCCAGGGGCCCTTTTTGCTCTGCAAACACACCAGCCAGGCAGCCTCCCCAGCCCCTCCCCCAGGTTTCCCAGGGGAAGGGCCCTCCCCCCCTCCCCGCCCAGTGACAGCCCTGGCTGGAAGAGTTGACCCCAGGTTGAAGGTCAGGGCCTCTCCCCCAGCCCCCTTTCAGATGCAAATGGGGGGCAGGGCGCTTTGTGCCAGGTCAAGCGTGGGGGGAGGGGAGGGGGCTTTCAGGGCCGGGAGGGAGGGAGGGAGGGAGCCAGGGAAAAGAGCCCCCTCTTGGCATGGTGCTGCTCTCCCACCAAGCCCCCCACCCAAATAGCTAGCTAGTATTGGTGTTTGGTGTGGGTTCCTATGTGTTGTGCACAGATGCTGAAGTCTTTACTGGTTAAGCAGATTTGACTTATATCTCCCATCACTAAAGCATTGATTGATTGATTGATTGATTGATTGATTGATTGATTGATTGATTGATTGATTGACTGACTGAAGGCCACTTAGTCAGGTTCAATATCTCACAAACCCCTGTGTAGAAAGACCCTGGCTGGATTCGCACCAGATTCCATGCCTCAACCTTTCTAATTTAGGGCCTTCCGTTATTCCATTTTCAAGCCAGACTGCCTCAGCAGAAAGGAGGGGTAGACTGCCTCCAGAGAGGGAGGTTCTATCGGTCATCTGTCTCCTGTTTTACAGGTAGTCCTCGACTTACGACCACAACTGAGCCCAAAATTTCTGTTGTTAACTGAAACATTTGTTAAGTGAGTTTCACCCCATTTTACGACCTTTCTTGCCACGGTTGTTAAACGAATCATTGTAGTCATTAAGACAGTCAAACGGTTGTTAAGCGAATCCGGCTTCCCCATGGACTTTACTTGCCAGAGGGTCGTAAAAGGGGGAATCACGTGACCCGGGGACACTGTGACCGTCATAAATACCAGTCAGTTGACAATCGTCAGAATTTTGATCGCGTGATGATGGAGAGGCCGCAATGGTCATTAAGTGTGAACAACGGTCATAAGTCACTTTTTTCAGTGCCCTTTTAAGTTCAAACAGTGGAGGAATGAACGGTCATAAGTGGAGGACTTATGGGAACTCCAGGCTACGCCTGTGCCAGTGCCAGGGTGGGCACCAGGGGTGGGCACCAGGGGTGGGCACCAACTCAAAGGCTTCGCACTTTTCCATCCATCCACCCGCGTCAGCCGAGGGGCACATAAGGGTGGTACCAGCCTCGGTGCCCTTTTGCCTTCTTTTTTTCATTTGGCTGCCCTTCCAGTTGCAGCTGCCAAGGAGAGACTCTGTTGTGCTGAAAAACAGGGAAACCGAGGCAGGATTTACCTCGCTGGAGCAGAGCAGACATCGCTTGGGCGGCCATTATGCACAGCAAGTCCATAACAATGTCCTGGGAAAGCCGAATAAGCAGCCCCCCGTCCGGAGGGTTCTGGAGACAGGCATCCATTAGTCCAGATTTGGGGGGGGCTGGCAATGGGTCGGAAGGGTGTGGGGCAGCTGCTCTGGCCCTCCTCCAGCCAGCAAAGACCTTGGAAGACTCTAATTCAGAAATGATAGGAAAGACTTGTAGCTCGGGTGGTAGATGTTGTTCTCCGAGGTTGGCGTTCCGAACGTTTCGTCACCAGTCTAGGTAACACCATCAGTGGGACGTCAAGAAATGGCTTGATCAACAAACATATCGATTTGAATCAGAATCAAAACCAGACTAGAGCTGGACGGGAGCTTAGAGGTCTTCTAGTCCATCCCCCTCTGCTCAAGCAGGAGACCCTACAGTATTTCAGACAAATGGCTGTCCAGTCTCTTCTTAAAAGCCTCCATTGATGAAGCACCTACAACGTCTGAAGGCAACTTCTGTCCCACTGGTTAATTGTCCTCCCTGTCAGGAAGTTTCTCCTTAATTCCAGGTTGCTTCTCCCATTGTTTAGTTTCCATCGATTGTTTCTTGTCCTGCCCTCTGGTGCTTTGGAGAGTAGCTTGACTCCCTCTTCTTTGGGGCAGCCCCTCAAATACTGTAATCCTGCTATCATGTCATCCCAAGTCCTTCTTTTCCCTAGACTGGCCATACCAAACCCCTGCAACCGTTGCTTGTATGATTTTGTCTGCAGGCCTTTGATCATCTTCATTGCTCTTCTCTGCACTTTTCCCAAAGTCTCCACATCTTTTTTTGTAATGTGGTGGCCAAAACTGAATGCAGCATTCCAGGGCTGGCCTTACTAAGGCTTTACAAAGCTGTAGTAATATAAAGATTTGGAACCAGCCTACGAGCCCTTAGGGAGCCAGATCAATCGAGAGACCAACCAACAATAGCACTGACCACCTCTTCACCAGGGGACTTTCGCAGAACGTGACCAGGTGACCATGCGACCAGCTGACCACATAAGACCAACAGAAGCGGAGGAGAACTGAAAAGGCCTGGAGACAAAAGCATACGAAGAGCGGTTGCAGGATTTGGGCATGGCCAGTCTAGAGAAAAGAAGGACTAGGGGGGACATGATAGCATCTTCCAATACTTGAGGGGCTGCCCCAAAGAAGAGGGGCCCAATTAGGGACTCGCTGATTGAGCAGGGGGTTGGACTAGAAGACCTCCAAGGTCCCTTCCAGCTCTATTCTGATTGATTGATTGATTGAATCCATGGATTGGTTCCCAAGTGCCAATCAGTCAGGCGTCCAGTCTCTCCTGCAGCCCAAGCCAACATGGCCAGGGAGGGCATTGTCCAGGGGAGGCAGCTTGCCCATCGCAGCCTCAGGGGGTCAACAGGAACTGGCAGAGATGCCCACATGTAAGATCCTTTGTGGCAGAGAAAGAGGGGGGGGGAAACTCCCTAGAAACTGGAGCAGTAGCTAAAGAGGACATGGGGGGGGTGTCTCCATAGGGAGGGAGGGGGGCTTGGAAAGAGAGCCAGAGCTCTTGGGGCATTTCAATGCTAGGATGAGCCCTCTGACGCCCACGCCCCCTGGCTTCTTCCTCCCCCAACCTGGCTTCCAAGGAAGGCTCCCTGCATTCAGCCCCTTTCTTGTGCTGGGGAGAGGGGGGTCTTTGGAGAATTGGACAGAAGAGGGGGTGGGCTGCCATCCTGGATTAGGGTCTGTAAAGGCAGAAGGCATCCCCCAGCCCTTTTGTCTAAATTTCCTCCAAGGCACACTTTAAAGAATTGTAAAGATAAAGGGGCCTCTGAGACCATCCAATCTGGCCTGCCCTTTCCCACCTTATCTGGGGCTCCCCCCGGGAGGGGGAGGTGAGGGGCTGCCTGTTTTGGGTGAAGGTTTCCTCCCGTGTTCTCCTTGGTGGGGCATTTTTGTCAGCACATTTTCAGTCTGGCCGTGTTTCCTATAATAAACTAAAAAATCAATTTATTAGCTTTATGCTTACTATTTCTTTGACTGGCCTGAAGGATAAAATACACAATTAGATCAGGGGAAAAGGGGGAAAAGCTGTATTTTAACCACTGATGGGATTGTTTTAAAGTAAACGTTGCCATGAAATTTTAAAACCCTCCCATCCGTCTCCTGGTGCAGCCGAGCTAAATTTCTCCGCTGTCTAATTGTTTGTCTTTTCCATGATTTAATTTCTAATCTGCTCTTCTCCTGCTCTTTAATGATGGCTTCTAAATTATTCAGAATTTGATCTGCATTGACGTTCTTTGACTAACTTCCTCGGTCTCCACCAAGCCCATTGCTCTACTTCTTACTAATATTGTGGCTCCCATCTTGATCCTATCCATGTCTGGGGCTCTTATTTGGAGACACCCCCCCCCGCCAAGAGAACCCTCACCTGATGCTCCCCAGGTGGTTAGATCACAGATCCCATCTTCCCCAGCCGGAGAACGATGGTGCACACTGCAATCCAAAACATCTGAAGGCCTCAGGAAGGCTGAACCGGGTTAGGGTCCCAACTGCCTTGGGACAGTTCATCTCTTTGCAGGGTTAGCCGCAGTTAGATGGAGAGAGCAAGCTATTGCCACATTTATTTATTAATATTATGAATATTTGATACTGCCTTCCGACAGACCCACCAAGCTGATGTACAGCAGTTGCACTGATAAAAACATAACCATCAATAAAAGCCTCCTAAAAGATTTAGAACAATAATAAACTCAGTCAAAACCATTTTCAAAGGCCGAAGTTATATATATATATATATATATATATATATATATATATATATATATATATATATATATATATATATATATATATATATATATATATATATATATATATATATATATATATATATATATATATATATATATATATATATATATATATATATAAAGGCCTTTATTTCTAAAAAGAAATCAAAGCCGTTTTGTTCTTTGATGTCGGGTGGTTACATGACATCCTGAATCCTTTTGTTTGTGGGTGGCTTGTTCTTCCTGCCCACGTCCCCTCTGGCAATGGCTTGCTGGGGCAAAGATGGGGCCCTTGGACCTCCCAGGGCCCCACTGGGGTCTTACCTGCAAATCTGGTCTCAGGAGGGGAGTGTTTAAAGACGCTCTGGTGAGGAGGAGGAGGAGGAGGAGGAGGAGGAGGAGGAGGAGGAGGAGGAGGAGGAGGAGGAGGAGGAGGAGGAGAATGGGCCTCCCTGCCGCAGCTCCTTCCTGATACATTGGAACAATGTGGAGTGGATGGTCCCACCACCAGATGGACTCAGAGCAGACAATGCCTGGTCCTTAGTGGTTTCTGTCCATCATCTGGTGGAGGAATGTAGTGAGGTGAACCCCCGATGGCAGGACAAGAAGCAACGGATGGAAACTCATCAAGGAGAGAAGCAACCCAGAAAGAAGGAGAAAGTTCCTGATAGGGAGAACAATTAATCAGTGGAAAAACTTGTCTCCAGAAGTTCTGCAGGCTTTTAAGAAGAGATTGGACAGCCATTTCTCTGTAATGGTGTATAGGTCTCCTGCTTTGGTAAGGGGGTGGACTAGAAGACCTCCAAGGTCCCTTCCAACTCTGTTATTCTGTTACCTTAGGGTTCTGTCCTGGGTCCAGTGCTCCTGAACATTTTGAGTAAATGTTGAGACTCTAGAGAGTGCAGAGAAGGGCAACAAAGACAATTAGGGGACTGGAGGATAAAACATATAAAGAACAGTTGCTGGAATTGGGTATGTCTAGACTCTAGTATGATGAAAAAAAGGACTAGGGATGACATGATAGCAGTGTTCCAATATCTCAGGGGTTGTCCCAAAGAAGAGGGGGGTCAACTTATTGTCCAAAGCACCTGAAGGCAGGACAAGAAGCAATGGGTGGAAACTAATTAAGGAGAGAAGCAACTTAGAACTAAGGAGGAATTTCCTGACAGTTAGAACAATTAATCAGTGGAACAGCTTGCCTCCAGAAGTTGTGAATGCTCCAACACTGGAAGTTTTTAAGAAGGTGTTTATTTATTTATTTATTTTGTTATTCTTATATGCCGCCCAACTCCGGAAGGACTCGATGGTGTTGGATAACCATCTGTCTGAAGTGGTGTAGGGTTTCCTTCCTAAGCAGGGGGTTGGACTAGAAGATCTCCGAGGTCCCTTCCAACTCTGTTATTTCAAATAACCCAAGTCAATGGAGAACAAGGATCTTCATAACAGTTTTGGATGACAGAAAACTGGAGGGGTTGCTAGAAGGCCAGAGGATATCAGAAGATCAGCTGGATTCCAAAGGATCCTGAGAGACTTGGGCTGAAACATTGTTTCAGTGCTGTAACGTTCTGCCCTTTGGCAAAGGAACAAGAGAAGGGACATTGGACCGTGGAGAGTAAGGAAGAAGAGCTTGACCCAGATGGGCCAGATCCCTTTCTCAAGTGACAAGGGGGGGAAAGATAGCTTAGGTCCAGAACAAGCAGGAAGCATGTGGAAACGGCTCAGACGCTCCCCTAATTTGCACGGGAATAGCCAGCATAATCCGACTTGCAGGATCCTGTTATTAGAGCCGCTCTCCAAAGGAGCTCTGGTCTCCCTGTGGGGTTGATTCCGGCTTTGGTCTCCCTGGTGGGGCTGGCGTTGACTCAACAGTCTTACTCCTTGTCAGAAGGATCTTGGTGGGCCAGAGATTCCGTGGGAGCCACAGCTGCCATAAGAACCAGGGCAATCCTGGGCTGTGCCAACAGAGTTCAATACTCAGAGCACAGGGAGTAAGGATGCCACTCTGTGCCACCCTGGTCAGGCCACAGCTGGACATGCAGAGAGGAACAAGGATGGTGAAGGGCCTGTGGGCGAATTCCCTGGAAGAGAAATTAAAGGAACTTGGCTTAATGAAGAGAAGGCTTGCAAAGGGAGTCAGAATAGAGCTGGGTGGGACCTTGGAGGCCATATAGTCCAACCCCCTGCTCTAGCAGGAGACCCTCTACCATTCCAGACAAGTGGCTGTCCAATCTCTTCTTTGAAGCCTCCACGGAGGAAGCGCCCACAATTTCTGGAGACAACTTCTGTTCCATTTCAGGCCTTGCCCAGCCAGCCTCATGCCATCTGCGGTTCTGTCACTGGAGGTTTTCAGGCCAAGGTTGGGCAGCCTTCGGTCTGGGGTGGCCAGAGGACCCCTGCTTTGGTGGGGGAGAGATGTTGGCCTGCAAGACCCCTTCCAAGTCTCTTCTCCTCATCTTTCCTCCCTGCAGTGGGGCAGACCCCCCCTTTTCAGGTTAAGCCTGGAGCCCAGGACGTTGGGCTCCCAGGGCAGGGCAGGGTCTCCTCTGACGGGGGCGGGGCGGGGGTCCTTTCCAGCCAAGGCAGGATTGAGGTCCCTGGTTTAAAACCAACCCACCCACCCACCCACCAGCCCTTCTTCAGCCTTGGCTGATGCCTTCCTAAATAAACCCTATTTTTCTAACCCCGCAGCCCCCCCTCGCCCCTTCTTCGGGAGGAAGATTCCGGGCCAGAGGCAAGTCCGGGCAGCCCCTTCCCGCCCTCCTCCCCAGCCGGGTGGGCGAAGGAATGCGCGCAGCTCGGGCGGAGGGGGCAGCTTCGCTCGCTCGGCCCCCTTTTGTGTCCCCGACCAGCCGAGCGTCTCCGGAGCGGCCCCCGCGGATGCCCCGCAGTTCAAACGCGCCGCGCCAGCTGGCCCGAGATCGGCAAACAGCGGCGGGTCGGGCGGGGGGCGCGGCGGAGGGGCCGGCTCCGATTTCGCCCTTTGTGTCCTGCGGCTCGCAGCGGGGGAAGGAGCAGCCAGGGGTTGGGCCGCCTGGGAGCCCCCGCTGAGGGCCTCCCCTGGGCAGCCCTTGGCAGAAAGGAGGGGCGCCTGGCCAAAGGGACTCCCCAGCCCTCCCCCCTCCCAAGCCAGGCATTTTGGACCGGAGCCGATGGGCAGCCGCCTTGTGAAGGGCGCAGCGGCCTCCGGCCCCATCACCCGCCTCGGACTTCAGGGGGCCGGACGGGGCGGCCTCGCTTGGCCCGGCCTTTGCCCCAGGGGGGACCGGCCCCTCCTGTCCAGGGCAGCGAGCGCGGGCCGCTTCCGGTCAGCTGGCCCTCTGCCCTTTGTGTGTCGGAGGGTGGCCAGGCCGGAGGCTGCGGCAGCCTCGAAGCTCCGTAAATAACACGATCCATAGATTGAATTTCAGTCTTAATTCCTGCAAACTTTCTGCTTTGGATGAGCTTCCTAGTTTTACCGGGGGTGGGGTGGGGTGGGGGGAGAGCAGTCCCATTTAAAACCTGAATCTGCTTTGGAGGAAAAGATCCAGTTGCTTTTAATTTTGATAGGGATCTGCCCAGCGTTGGTCATGAGTGGCTGAATCTGGGTTTTAAGTAGGAAGAAAGACAGATACGTGATAGAGAGATGGACAGATGACAGATATAGATAGCTAGGTAGCTACATGATAGAGAGAGATATAAATAGACAAAAGATAGATGATAGGGGGAGGGAGGGAGGGAGGGTGAGTGTGTGTGTGTGTGGGGGGGGTGTTTTGGTCCTCACAATGTAAAAATGATGTTGAGACTTTGGAAAGAGTGCAGAGAAGAGCAATGAAGTTTATAGTGCTTGGAGGCTAAAACATATGAAGAACAGTTGCAGGAATTGGTTATGGTTAGTTTAATGAAAAGGACTAGAATAGAATAATAAGAGAGTTGGAAGGGACCTTGGAGGTCTTCTAGTCCAACCTCCTGCTCAGGCAGGAAACCCTGCACCACTTCAAATTGTTATCCAACATCTTCTTAAAAACTTCCATTGTTGGAGAATTCACAATTTCTGGAGGCAAGCTGTTCCACGGATTAATTGTTCTAACTGTCAGGAAATTTCTCCTTAGTTCTGAGTTGCTTCTCTCCTTGATTAGTTTCCACCCATTACTTCTTGTTCTATCCGCAGGTACTTTGGAGAATAGTTTGACTCCCACTGCTATCATGTCTCCCCTGGTCCTTCTTTTCATTAAACTAGACATACCCAGTTCCTGCAACCGTTCTTCATATGTTTTAGCCTCCAGTCCCCTTAATCCTCTTTGTTGCTCTTCTCTGCACTCTTTCTAGAGTCTCAACATCCCTTTTACATCGTGGCGACCAAACTGAATGCAGTATTCCAAGTGTGGCCTTACCAAGGCCTTGTAAAAACACTTCATGTGATCTTGGTTCTATCCTTCTGTTAATGCAGCCTAGAACTGTGTTGGCTTTTTTGGCAGCTGCTGCACACTGCTGGCTCATATTTAAATGGTTGTCCACTAGGACTCCAAGGTCCCTCTCACAGTTACTACTGTTGAGCAAGGTACCACATATACTGTACCTGTGCATTTTGTTTTTCTTGCCTAAATGTAGAAGCTTTGTTTTTTCACCATTGAATTTCATTTTGTTAGATAGAGCCCAATGTTCAAGTCTGTCAAGATCCTTCTGTATCTTGAGCCTATCTTCTGGAGAGTTGGCTATTCCTGCCAGTTTGGTGTCATCTGCAAATTTGATGAGTTCCCCATCTATCCCCTAGGAGCAACATGATAGCAGCATTTCAATATTTGAGGGGCTGCCACAAAAAAGAGGGGGTCAGCCTATTGTCCAAAGCCCCTGAAGGCAGGACAAGAAACAACCTGGAACTAAGGAGAAACTTCCTAATAGTGTGGACAATAAACCAGTGGTAGGGCTTGGCTTCAGACGTTGTGGGTGCTTCATCACTTGAGATTTTTAAGAAGAGACTGGACAGCCACCTGTCTGAAATGGTATAGGCCAGGGTCTCCTGCCTGAGCAGGGGTTGGACTAGAAGACCTCCAAGGTCCCCTCCAACTCTGTTAAGTTTGGTAAGATGGATACAGTACATGATAGATGATAAATATACTGTAGATAGGTAGATGATAGATATAGACCAGATACATGATAGACAGATATAGATGATAGATGCAATAGATGGCAGTGAGGGAGAGAGATGGATAGACAGACAAATAGGTAGGCCGTAATTTGTGGCAAAAACAGATCAGATGGGGCCTGTCTGAAATCACCTTTTCTGAATTGTCACACTCTGAATTCAAAACCAGAGGCCAGAAGTGGCTGGACTGAGGCAGGGTTCAACTTGGGGGGAGGGAAGGGGGGGAGAAAGGGGGAGGACAGGTTGGTTGTGCAGATGTGAGTTACATATAACCTGCATGTGCACCAGTAGCCTGTCTCCCCCCCACTTCCCTTCCCCACACCCCAATTTCAACCCTGTCTCATTCCAGCCACTCCTGGCCTCTGAGGAAAAAATTTGAAGCTTTTAATAGTATTTATGAGTCATTAAAGGTGCTTGCAGGCTTCTTCGAATATTTGGCTACTACTGAGTAACTCCTCTCTCTCCTTCCTACAACACTGTTTTCAACCTTGGTAAGTTGGAGGTGTGTGGACAACTCCCAGAATTTCCCAGTCAGCTTTGCAGGGAGGGAGGGAGGAAACAGGAAGGAAGGGAGGAGGGAGGGAGGAAGGAAGGAAAGAAGGAAGGAGGGAGGGGGGAAGGCAGGCAGGCAGGCAGGAGCCTCCGGTTGTGGGTCAGCGTCTCCCAGCCTGGCGTAAGGCCCGAGAGGCCAGAAGGAGAAGAGGGGTATGGTGCACCTTCTTAGGTGGACTCCAATGTGTGATTAGGCCCAAGGCAAGATCAGAAGTTCCCCCAAATGGATATTTTGGGGGGATGAGCCTGGGGGTCAGGGAAGAGTCCCAGAGCACTAAACCCGGCCTCTGTGGCTCCATAGGCCCTGTGGCCCCCTGATCCCTGTACCCAACAGCTGTGTCCCTGTGATGTGGGAGGCCCCAACAAGCCCCCACCCCAGCCTGCTTCACACAAGCCCAGTGCTCCCCCCTTTCAGCTGCCATAAGTGCTGGATGGGGACCAGGCCCACTGCGCCCACAAATGGGGTCTGCCCTGGGCAGACATGAGGGTGGCCCAAGGGAGGCTGGGGGCCAGGCAGCGGGGAGGGGTGCCTTCTCTTGGCCGGACTGCCTGAAGCATCAGGTAGGCAGGGGTGGGTTCGATTCCAGGCCCTGGAGCTCTGACCAGAAATGCTTTCAATGCCCACAAGTTGAAGGGGGTGTCAGGAGTGCTTCTCAAGGGGGGGGGTTGTCCCAAAAGGCCCTTGTGCTCCCCACTTGGCATCCCTTTCACACAGCCAGTTGGAGACCAGCAGCTCCCAGGGATGGGCCTGCAAAGACCCCACAGTCCCCTTGCCCGGCCCTAGTGGTCACCATCTGGGGGGGGAGCTATCCCACCTTCCTCCTGCCCCACATTAACTGGAAAGGGCACACAAACTGCTGGGGGGGGGGGTTGTACAGCCTCACTCAGGCATGGAAAGGAGCCTTTCCCCACCTGGCCGGGACCCCCAGCCCAAGATTGTGCACCCACCTCCCTCAAGTGAAGGAGAAGCCGCAACCCTCTTACAAACGAATTCGCACCTTCCTCCACAGACCTCCACTCTGGGTCACTTGGCCCGCTGTTCAGAGCAGCTCCCACTAAGCGCGGCCCCGGATTCCCGTGGGGGATCCCGTGGGATCTTTGGGGGGGCGGAAGTGGCAGGCCAATCGGGGGGAGACCGCGGGAGGGTCCCCGCAAAGCTCGGAAGGGGCGAGAAGGAGACTCGGGCACCGCAGCGCCGCCCTTCGCTTCCCGGGTCAGAGTGGGGCGGGAGGGGTCCGGAACCCCACGCCAAGCAGCCTCCACCCGGGGCTCCGGCTCCATCATCCCCAGCTGGGAAGTGGCGCGCGGGCCGCCTGGAGCCCCTGGATCGGTGCGCCGGAGGGAGGGTGGGCGGGCGGGCGCCGGGCGCTCTGCACGCGCTCAGAGGCGGCCTCCGGCCGGGGCAGCACCACAGGGCGCGGGCAGGAAGCGGCGGCCGGAGCGGGAGGCGGCCCCGGCGAGCGGGCTGGCGGGCAGGCGGAAGGGGAGGGCCGGCGAGGGAGGAGCGAGCGAGCAGCCAGGCAGGCAGGCGGAGGAGGAGAGCTGTGCGCGGCGGGGCTGCAGCCGGAGCCCGCGCGGCCCTGAACTTTGCGCCGCCGCCGCCGCCGCCGCCGCCGCGATGCGCTGAGAGCGGCCGGCCGGGAGCCCCATCGCCGCCCGCCCGTCCCGCCATGGGCGCCCGGGACGAGCCGCCGCCGCCTCCCCGCCCGGCGCCCCCGGACCCGCCGCGCTGCTAGGCGCCCCACTCGGCCGGCCGTCGGCGGGGGGAAGCGGCGGGGGCGGCAAAGGGGCTCGCCCGGCCAACTTCGGCAGGGGCCGCGCCCGCCCGACGCCCCCACCCGGCCCGGCCCAACTTTGGCTCGCCGCCCCGGACGGGACCCCTCGCCGCCCGGCCCCGGGAGAGCCCGTCCGGCGCGGGAGGAGGAGCAGGGCGGCCGGAGAGTCCCCCGCGCCCGCCGGCCGCGCCCCGGCCGCTATGGCCATGGTGACCGGGGGCTGGGGCGAGGCGGCGGGCGGCGGCGGCGGCGGCGGGGAGAGCAACGGCCTGGAGAAGGGCTACCCGCGGCCCATCGAGGACGACTCGGCCTCCCCGCCCGGAGAGCCGGAGCGCGGCGGGGTCGGCGGGGGCGTCGAGGAGGAGAAGGCGGGGGCGGCGCCCGTGGACTGCGTGGTCTGCGGGGACAAGTCGAGCGGGAAGCACTACGGCGTCTTCACCTGCGAGGGCTGCAAGAGCTTCTTCAAGCGCAGCATCCGCCGCAACCTCAGCTACACCTGCAGGTGCGCGGGGAGGGGGGAGAGGGGGGAGAGGGAGGGAGGGAGGGAGGGAGGGGGGCGACGGCCTCTGCGGAGGCTGCGGGGCCGGGAAAGGCCGCCCTCCCCGGGCGACGGGCGGGGGGGCTGCGGCGGAGGGCCGGTCTCGGGGGCCGGGAGGGCCGGGGAAGGAGGGCTGAGACGGCCATCCCCGCGCCTCCCTTTTCGGCTGCCTTGTCTGGGCTGCTGCGGGAGTTTTGCCCGGCGGGCCGGCCCCTCCCTTCCCGGGGGGAGGCTTGCTGACGGATGGAGGGCCGGGCCGACGGGGGGGAGCAGCCCCCCAGGAATGGCCGCTCCTCCACGGGGGGCTCCCGGGGGGCTTCGCGACAATGGTGGCGAAGCAATTGCGCGGCGGGGGCTCCGGAGTGGGGATCCAGGCGCCAGCGACCCCCGGGGCCCCGCGACGCCCCCTCCGTCTCCCCGGCGATGGGTCGGCTCTGCCCGGAGCTGCAGGTGTTTCGCCCGCCCGCACCTGCCGCTCGGCTGGGCCACGTGGAGCTGCTTGTGCCGCAGGTTGCGTGGGGGTCTCGTCTGCCTCCTTGTCACCCCCGGGCCCATGCCCACCTGATGCCACGCGGGGCTCAACGCGCCTGTGGACCGGCTGGCTTGGCCTGGGGAGGGGCCTTGACTGGTCTCTGGACCTTCTGGGGGAGTGGCAGTGAAGGGATGAGCAGCCCAGGTGTGGGGCAGCTGAGCCCAGAGTGGCAGGGGGAGGGGGCACCGGCTTTGCCAGCCCTGCCTGGAAGAAGCAGAGAAGCCCAACTGTGGGGTTTGACTGGGGCAGGACTCTGGATGGCAAACAGGACCTGCGGTTTTGGGGAGCAGCAAGTGGGGCAGTTCAGGGTTTTCTGTCTTAAATGGTCAAAATTGGGCCACATTGGTCTCCCAGCCCCCCCCCCCATTAGGATTCCTGCAGAGGTGGGAGGATTCTCAGCTGGAATCTCCCCCTTTAATCTTCTACTGCCTCCCCAGGTTGAGAAAGAGATGGGTGGGGGGTCCCTTCTTAGGCTGGGGTTCTGGATGTCTGGGGTCATCACACCCCCTGCCTGGCCTGCTCTCTCCTGCCCAGGATCACCCAAAAGAGACCCCTCTCCCAAAGCTGTGGTCCTCAGACCCTTACCACAGTGCAATTGCAGATCAAACTCTTGTGGTGAAGCTAAGGCACTAGTTCTCATTGTTTTCTCCTTTGCTTTCCCAAAGGCCTTTTTATGCTCCCTGACCAAGGAGTGTGTGTGTGTGTGTGTGTGTGTGTGTGTGTGTGTGTGTGTGTGTGTGTGTGTGTGTGTGTGTGTGTGTGTGTGTGTGTGTGTGTGTGTGTGTTGGCATGGCCAAGACCAGATAGGTTTCTGAGAGCTGATTGCCACTGGATTGGCAATGACTGTCTACCTCCTCCCAAGTTTCCAGACCTCATGGTGTGAGTCTCAAGGGAGAAGCAGCAGCCTCAAAAGCAGTTGCGCACACACTCCGCACCAAGCAGGGTGGGGGCTTTCCCTACTTGGAGATGGTTGGGGCCAAACTGGATGCCCCAGTGGTCAGCAGGGAGCCCCTCCCCCACTTCTGCCCAGGCCTCCGATGGGCTGGACCTTTGCCTGTGAATTAAGAGGAGGTCCCTCCTGGAAGGGCCCCGGCCTCCCCTACCCTCTGTGCCTCGGCTGCTGCGTCCTGCCACAGGGAAGGGCCACTGACCCACCCGGTCAATTAGTGGCTCCTCTTGAGTGGGTTATGTGACACTGAAGAGGGAACTTGTGGCTCAGAGGCCCGTCTGCCCGGTGGCTGCTTTCAGCACTTGAATAACCTCCGTGTCTCCGCCATGCCCCTGCCCCTCCAGAGCCCCCCTTAATTCCTGCAATGTGGGGCAGACCTTCTCAGGAACCCCGGACCCTGTGCCTCTGCTGGGCGGCTTCCCTTCCCTGAATCTGTAAGCCGCTAGTCCTCATGAGACAGGGTTCATCAGCCTGAATGGTTGGTCTGTCTGCCTGGCCTTTCCAAGGGTGCTGCTGCTTTGCCTTGGTCTTGCCCCCTCCCTCTCGGGCCACGGGACAGTCCTTTGCTAAGGCCTGGTCAGTCTCCTGGGGAATGGCCTGTTTTCCTCCGGGGGGGGGGGCAGGTCGGGGGCCCAAGGAAGGAGGGAAAAGGAGAATAGCTTCAGGGTCAAAGTTCTGCAGATGCCTCACTGCTTGTCAGCTTTCCTCTTGGGCACTTATGCCCCCCCCCCAACAGAAGGCAATTGGCACATTTCTTCAGCTGGGCTGTTTTCACTAGGAACCCCCACTTCTCTCTCTCTCTCAACTCTTTCACTTTCTGGGGGGGGCCCTACTGGTCATGCTTGGCCCTCCCAGAATTTGCCAGCCTTTTGTGCCTCCTTGTGCCCAGTCTGGGCCTGACCAGTGGGCAGCATCCAGGCCAATGCCCACCTGGGTTGCAGTCACAAAACGCAAAGCTGCCAAGTGGGCGTCCCTGTGGCCCAACCTCTGCCTGGGGAAGGAAGCTTTGAAGAAAAAGGGATGCAGCTTCCCCCCCCCCCCAATATCCTTTGGGGGAGGGGCATTGCAGAATGATAGGACTTCCAGAACTGGGGGTGGGGGGTGTCTGTGCTACTTCCCCCCTCCTGGTATCCTATCCTGGTATCCTCCTGGTATGAGTGCCATCCGGACTGGGCTTCCTGAGCCAGCCAGCAACTTCTGCATCTCATTTTTGTGAAAAACCCACCCCTCCAGATGGAAATGGTGGGGGAAGCATAGGTAGGAAAGGGAGGTCCCGGGGGGGGGGGCTTCGGGCCTCTTCCCTCCCCAAGATGGAATTTGGTGTGAGAATCAACCAAATTCACAAACGCAGCTGTCCGGCTTGCTTTTTTTGCCATATCCATCCGGGCCTGGGTCTTTATGCGTGGGGTGTGTGTGGCTTTCCCCCCATCCCTTTGGAGATTCCTACAGTGGGACTTTTAACCTTACTCCCAATCTGCAGATGAATCACCTGGAACTTGAAAAGTGTGTGTATGTGTGTGTGTGAAGTTAGGTGATGTGTTGTGAGTTTCTTAAAATAGAGGTGTCGCCAGTTCCCGCAGTGGTGGAGGGGGCTCGCTCTGCAAATTATTGAAGTGCCCTGGGGGGGGGGGCTGTTTGGGATATGTCAGATTAGAGATTAACAGAGTTGGAAGGGAACTTGGAGGTCATCTAGTCCAACCCCCCGCCCAAGCAGGAGACCCTACAACCAGTGGTGGCCAACCTTAAGCATACTATGCACCAATTTTTTCACAGACGAGTTCAGATGCGCCATACAACTCAAGCACGTTTTTTACCTTCTTTTTTTTATTTTATTGTTTGTTTGTTTTTGAAAAAATAGTTTTATTGAGTTGTTTTAAAATATACAAAAATACGAAAAGACATAATACAAAAGCAAAAGGAAAAAATAAACACCATACAAAAAACAACATAAAAAAAAAGACGTATGCATATATATATGTATACTTATATAGGTATCTATACATAAATCCATCTTATTTGTTACTATATATTTTCATATTTAATAGTATTCTAAATATATGAATACAAAAAAAAGAGCTATATATTGACACACACACACACACACACACATACACACATACAAAAAATATATGTACATACATATAAATACAATAAGGAAAAATAGAAAAAAAATTGTATAAATTTATTACAGCGTTTGCATATCATGTCATTTCAATATCTGGTTTGTTTTATCCCTAGCTTATCATCAGTCTTTCTCAATTTGATTATTGTCACCCTTAAAGTAATTGATTTGTTTATTTTATTGTTTATTTTCCATCCACTTATACCAATTATCCCAAATTTTGTAATATTCTGAGTCTTCTTTATCTTGTATTTTCATTGTTAATCTAGACATTTCTGCGCAGTCTAAGATCTTAGTTATTAACATTGTATTAGTGGGTATTATATCGGTTTTCCAGTGTTGTGCGTATAATATTCTGGCTGCTGTGATTATGTGAAGTATGAGATAGTGAGTCGGTTTATCTATTTTTGTTTTCATTATGCCTAATAAGAAAGTTTCCGGTTTAAGGTCTACCTTTTGTTTTGTTATCTCTTCAATCCACTTCTGTATTTTTTTCCAGTATTTTTTGATTTCTGAACATGTCCACCACATGTGATAGTAAGTTCCGTACTCCTGTTTATACTTCCAACATTTCGGTGACAGATGTGGAAACATTTTTGCCAATCTTGCCGGGGGTAGGTGCCATCTGTAGAACATTTTGTTTTTTACCTTCTTACTTTCACGTCTGGGGTTGTAAAATAGGGATAGGGGTAGGATCTGCTTTGCTTAAGGGAGGAAAAGGAATAACTCAATCACGCAATTCAATTAATTAATTTACGCCATTTCAAAATTTGACAAACGTAATATATATTTAATCTTGAATCTGTCTTTCAATCACTCTCAATACAAAAACCACGCTAATACACTCAATAAAACACTGCTTCAAACTCCACGCCACGATGGCTCACTCAGAACTGACTGACCCTATCGAACGCTGGCCGCTCATTCACACATGACTTCAAACACATGATGTGTTGCTATTGCGCGGTGTTTGCGATCGTTTGAGCAGGAACGCGCAATAGCAACACCAATAAAAATATTCATACGTTTGTAAACCCGCCTTAAGTAACATCTCACAAGTTCCATTCTAAGTTTCAGACACCGAGAAGTTGAACATTACCGAAGGCTGTACGAATTGAACTGAGATCACTTTGGTGTTGAAAATATTAAGATGGATTCAGTTATGACACCTATTTAAAAAAAATAAGTAGGCGCAAGGATGCAATGCGCCACTTATAATCATCCAATGCGCCATGGTTTGGCCACCCCTGCCCTACACCATTTCTGACAAATGGCAGTCCAATCTCTTCTTGAAAGCTTGTTGACGTGGTTTGGTCATTTCCCCAGTCGGGGCAGGTGGCAGGTGGGCCCCCACCCACGGGATCCATAAAACCTCACCCAGATGCACACACACACACACACACACCGGAAGTGGCTCTTCATGTGAAAAGCAGACCTAGGTGATTTTAGGTGTTGTTAGTGGACAAGGTTAAATGTTTCCCTTCGTGCCTGGGGGGGGGGGGGGCTTTGATTTGTGTTTTATTGAAATCTTTTCTGGGGACGGACAGGTAACCCTCAACTTACAATTATGCCCAAATTTATGATGCTAAGCGAGACAGTTGTTAAGTGAGTTTTGCCCCATTTTACGACCTTCCTGGCCAAAGCTGTTAAGTGAATCGCTGCAGTTGTTAACATTAGCCGCACGGTCGTTAAGCGAATCTGGCTTCCCCCATGGATTTTGCTTGTCAAGGAGGTCGCAAAAGGGGATCGCGTGACCCCAGGGACACAGTGACCGTCGTAAATACGAGTGGGGGGGCCCTGTGGGGTGTGGGCCCCACGTTGGGAACCTCTGCTCTAGACAGTCACTTCAGGGATGGGGAGCCTGTGGCGCTCGGAGGCCTCTCTCCGGGCACGCCAGCCATCGCCCCTTGCTCTTCCGGTTTCCGGCGGGCGCATGTGCACCGGTCACCTGCTCTTCCGGTTTCTGGCACGCATGCGCACGCGAAGACCAGCTGGCTTCTGCACGCACGGGAGCGCTGGAAACCGGAAGAGCAGCTTCCTGGCACGAATATTCTATTCTATTCCATTCTCTATTCTATTCTATTCTATATTCTATATTCTATATTCTATATTCTATATTCTATATTCTCTTCCCTTCCCTTCTATTCTACCCGTCCCTCTGGGTAACTGGGGCATTGCTGGCCTCTCCTGGCACCCCGGAAGGTCTGGCAAGGCCTGAGCGGGCAGAGCACCAGGGGCTTCGGAGTGCCAGGATGCTGACCCAGCACCTGCATGTTGCTCCCTCCCCCCACTTGCAGCTTTGGAAAGCTCCGGAGGATCACCTGTGTGGGCCCAGCTGCAAGGAGGGGGGGGAGATCCAGCCCCTCCCCCCCGCATGTCTGCCTCTGAGCCCCCTCCCCAAGAGAGATTCCCCGGGACCAGCCGGGGTCAAGAGCCAGGGATGCCCTCCATTGGAAAAGGAGAACCTTGACCACGGGTTCAGGGGGAGGAGCTGTTTGGCCAGCTATTATGGTCTGGGCAATACCCCCCCCCCAGACAAAGCAAGATGGGGTGGCACAATCCTGGGGGGGGGGAACCAAATCAAAGGGGACAATTTAAAGGGCCGATAGCATCTCCAATAAGAGGTAAGTTACAACCGGTCATTTAGGGGCCGTTGAAGGTTACAACAGCACGGGAAAAGGTGAATTAAGACCGTTACTAACTTAACAACAGTGGCAGAAATGTCATAAAAACTCACTTAGTGACCGTCTTGCTTAGCAACATTAAATTTTGGGCTCAGTTGTGGTCGTAAGTTGTTACCTACATCCATGGGAAGTGGATGGTGGGGAAGCCGAGGGGGAGGCTTGGGCCTTTGCCAGCACTTATGTGGGGGTCTCTCTCCTTCCATTCCCCAAGAGCCCCCCCTCTGTGGACGGTACAATAAAGGGGGCGGAGAGACTCCCTGGGGGGGGGGCAAATGAGCTAAGCAGGCCTAAAAGGAGGCTGAGGTGGGGGGGGGAAGCCCCGGAGCTCCACAGCGCCCCTCCTTCCTCCACGTGGGGCTAATGAGCTCATTAGGGCAGCCAATTAAACGCCCAACTTGCAAGCCGATGGGTTTTAAATAGGCAAATCAGCCCAGCCCAGCATCCCAGCTGGGCAGGAGAAAGGCTTCTAAGCTTCCTTGCTTGGGCTGGAAAAGGTAGCAAGCCTCCCCCCCCCCCACCCGGGTTTATTGGGGGGTGGGCTGGGGGCACGGAGGAGGGCAAGGGCCGCTCTGCTTGGAATGAGCCACCCACAGAAGGGAGGCTGGAAAAGTCTGGCTCCCCTTCAGCGCATGCGGGCGAAGGCCGTGACCGGCTTTGCTGGTTAAGCATGTGTGAAAGTCATAAAATTTAAAGCAACGAGAGAGGGTGGGGGGGGAGAGAGGGAGGGAAAGAGAGGGAGAGAGGGAGGAGAGAAACAACGTTGGGGCCAGCGGGGTGGGGGGTGGGGTGGCCTTTCAGAGCCGTGGAAGAGAGCTGGGCGTGGATGGTCACTCCTGGTGCCCGGCCAGGCTGCCCTGTGTTGTTCCTGCTTGCCAGCCTCAAAGGTGCCCCTTCCGGGTAACTGGGGACTCTTCCAAGTGGCTTTTGGCCAACAGCCGCCTGATTTGGGGGCAGAGAAAAGGGGGGCTGTGACGACACTCGGTGCACTTTCATTCTCCGGGTGCTGATTTTTCTGGCAATAAAAGGCCTCTTTTCAGGGGGGGGGGGCAAAGTGCCTGCTGTCCCGGAGTTTGTGCAAAGTATGGGGAAGGACGCCTCTCCTTGGTTGCCCCTCCCCTGGGGGGTGGCAGGGGGCTTTGCTTGGGTCAGCAGCAGCTTCCTGGCCCCACGCAGCCCTTCAACAACCTTTGCAAGGGGCCTGAGAGATCTGGAGCACAGACTGGCCTGACTGCAGAGCCCTCCCCGCCCGGGACCCCCACCTTCCCCCCCCAAGCCCCTATGGCTGGAGGAGGCCGGTTCCCCGCCCGGCCCCTCCTGCCCCATAGCCCTTCCCCCACTGCTGCCGCCTGGGCGAAGGGAGGAGGAAATTGCTGGAATTCCTCCTTGCTCATGTGGGCCTTGTGGGGCGGGAGGGGGGCATGGCTTTGGAGCAGGGAGGTCACTGGTTTGGGAGGGGCGTCTGGGGGGGGCAGAGCCTAATCCCCCCTGGCGGCCACTCTCCCCACCCTCCCCCCAACCCAGCGGTCACGGCCTTCTTCTCTTGATTGCAACCAGGAGAGGCTCTGGGGCTTTGTGGATCTTGGCTTAGGCTGCCCTTTGCTCTTCCATCCCACATCCCTGCCCCCTAAGGGGAGGGGTCAGCTGCCGGGCCCCCTTTGCACCCTTGGGAGCCGGTCAGATGAGAAGTTGACTGTTGTGGGGCCTGGTGATTGCTCTGGCCACGGCTGCCTCAGTGGGGAGGAAGTGGCTGACTCTCTTTCTTTCCCAGCGATGGGCATTGTAGTCCCTTAGCCGACCACCAAGCACCGCCAGCGATGGCATTTGGGGGGGGGGAGAGCTGTGGGGGAGCTGCTCCCTTTGCCCCTCCAGACCTTTCTCAACAATGACTTACCAAAGGTCCATCCAGCTGGATGCTCTCTAGGTATCCCCTGTCCAAACCCTGCCTGGCCGGGTCAATGGTCCGGCCTGCTCCAAGCAACCCCTGCCTAAATCAGGCCCATCCCCAGTGGAAGATTTGGGGTGGGGGGGTTGCAGCAAAAGCCCCCATTTTGATAGCTTTGGGGGAGATGCAGGACTGACCACAAGCGAGGCTGAAGGGCTTTGGGTCACACGAGGTCCGGCTTCCCTTCCCCGAACCCTGGCCAGCAGGGGGGGCTGCAGCCCCCACCCAGATTGCGGGGGAGGGGGGGAGGAAGCCAGATGCTGACTTCGGATATTGCTAAAGAGCTTCGGACCAGGTCCGGTTATTGATTGATGGCATTTAAAGCCCGCCCCCCTCACTGTCTCAGCCGGGGCTCCTCCCACCTGGGCAACTTTAAGGCTGGAGGATTCTGGGAGTTGAAGTCCACCAGGCTTAAAATGGTCCTGATTGGACATCTCTGGTCTAAGCAGCTCCCCAGAGAAAATGTGAGGGTTTAGGGAAGGGTGGGGGGGTCATCCTTCCTGGCCTTGAGACTCCAGGCCCCATGGTGCACTGCTGGAAGGAGAGGCAGCCCCCAGGAGAGGCTTAGTTTCTGGGCTGTGGCAAAGTGTTTGGAGCCCAGGGCTTCTCCTGGGAAAGAAGCAGGCAGGGCCTCCCCCCTCCCTCTCCTTCCTTCCTTCCTTCCTTCCTTCCTTCCTTCCTTCCTTCCTTCCTTCCTTCCTTCCTTCCTTCCTTCCCCTTCCTCCCTCCCTCCCTTTCCTCTCTTCCTCCCTTCCTTCTCCGCCCTCCCTCCCTCCCTCCCTTCTTTCCTTCCCTTCCTTCCCCTCTTCCTTCCTCCCTTCCATCCCCATCCTGCCTGCACTCAATAGTCCTGCTGTGTTTGGGCATTAACAGCATTACTGGGCTGGAAGGGGCCTTGGAGGTCTTCTAGTCCAGCCTCCTGCTCAGCTGGGAGACCCTCGGCCATTCTGGACAAGTGGCTGTCCAGTCAGTCTCTTCTGGAAAGCCTCTCATGATGGAGCCCCCACCACTTCTGGGGGAGAGCCCCTCCTTGCGAAAGGGTGTTGAAACCCCTTCTCTTCTGTCCCTCCGCAGGTCCAACCGGGACTGCCAGATTGACCAGCATCACCGCAACCAATGCCAATATTGCCGGCTGAAGAAGTGCTTCCGTGTCGGCATGAGGAAAGAAGGTGAGGCCGGCCAGTGGGGGGCGCTCTGGGGGGCTAAAAGGAAGGCATGGGGGGGGGGGAAACTGGCTACTCCCCAGGGAACTGAAGTCAAAGAGAGGATTGGGGGGGGGGATCGGGGCCAAGGGCCATCTAGGGCCAGGCAGAGCCATGCTGGATGCTGGAGACCCCCCCTCTCTGTTTCCTTCCCTCCCCCAGAAGGACTCCCAGTTGGAAGAACTCCCAACCCAGAGGGGACTCCCTGGTGAAGCTGTAGTTCCAGTCCCCCGCCAGCAGGGGGCTTCCTTTTCTCTGCCTCTGGGGAGGTGCCCCCATGGGTCTCCCAGAAGTTGCAATAAAGTGGGGAGGCACTGATTGGCCTTCCAATGCACTTCATGGGCCCTTTCTGGTTCTCCAGCTCAGGGTGGGATCTGGGTGGGGAACAAGGACTGCAGAGGTCCATCCTTGGGTCCCTGCCCAGCTGAACCCCCTCCCCCCACAACCTCCCCACCCCCACCCCAGCATTGCACAGGAGCACCCAGCCGCTGAGCGCAAGAGAAGCCGGCGCCGGGCAGCCCAACCTCCCCCGCCTTTGCTCCTCAGACAAGTTGGGGCAGGCCTCCCCCCCTCCCCCCCTCACTGCCCTCCAGGAATGAAGACAGACGGGCTGAGAGGTTCCCAGGCCGCCTCTCCTGGTGGGGGGTAGGGGATGGAGGAGACCCTCCCCTCCTTGCTGGAAGAGATAGTTGTCCCATGGCAAGAGAGAGCTGGTGCCCGGGCACATGCCCTCACCAGGCCAGGCCTCTGCTCCGGCCAGAAGCTGCCTAGTGCCCCCTTCCCTGTGCCCCCCCTCACCCCACCCAGATGGCACTGCAATCCGCCCCAGGTCTTGGGGGGGGCAGCTGCCCTCTGGCTGAAATTCAGCATGATGGTGATGATGACGGAGGGGAAGGGAAGGTCTACAGGCTGACCCTCTCCCCCTGCTGCTGGGACCCCTTGGTGAGGGACTGGACGGGGGTCTGGGTTAACTATGGGGCAGTTGCAGCTCAGGGTGGAGAGCCGGTGGGACAGTGTGGCCCCTAAGAGATGCTTTGGGAGCCTGGATTTGACCCCCAGGGTGGACCGGGAAGTGCCAATGAAGCGGTTGATGTCCGATCGGTGCCCGCATCATTTCTTTCGTTGCTGCCCCTGAGTTTGCCCACAGCCCTCCCACCCGGGGTGCACCAGGTTGCAAAAGAGCATTCCAAAGCAGAGAAGGGGAACTTCTCCTCGTAGAGCCTCCTTGCTTAGAAGCACTATACCTTTGAGGACCAGCTGCTGAGGAGAGGCCAAGGGGCGGGAGGGAGGTTGCACTAGGGCACGGTTCAGAAGGGGGGGGGGCAGGGAAGTGCCCGGCTCGGCTGGGGAGGGACCGGTTGAGCAGGCCTGCTGGCAGGGCACGGCACCTGCGGGGCTGGGGCGGGGAGGGGGCTCACGTGACCCAGCCGGGGCAGAGGTCACAGCTGGAAAATGAGGCCAGAGGTGGGGAAAGGCGCCAGGTGGCCTCGGGCCCTGGCACCTTTCCCGGGCAAGCAGCAGCAGGCACTTTCCTTCTGATGCCAAATCGGGGCCAAAGGGCGCCTTCCCAGCCTGCTGAAGCCACCTTGCCGGGAGTGGGGAGGGTCCCGGCGCTGCCCACCCCATACCTTGACCTGCCCTCTTCCTTGCTCCCTCCGCACAGCTGTCCAGAGGGGCCGTATCCCCCCCAGCCACGCCAGCGCCAGCCCCAACACGGTGCAGAGCGGGGACTACTACAACGGGCAGCCGGTCTCGGAGCTGATCTCGCAGCTGCTGCGGGCCGAGCCCTACCCCAGCGCCCGCTTCAGCTCCCAGTACGCCCAGCAGGGCAGTGTGATGGGCATCGACAACATCTGTGAGCTGGCCGCCCGGCTGCTCTTCAGCACGGTGGAGTGGGCGCGCAACATCCCCTTCTTCCCGGAGCTGCCCGTCTCGGACCAGGTGGCTCTGCTGCGGCTGAGCTGGAGCGAGCTCTTCGTGCTCAACGCCGCCCAGTCCGCGCTGCCCCTCCACATGGCCCCCCTGTTGGCTGCCGCCGGTTTCCACGCTGCCCCCATGTCTGCCGACCGGGTGGTCTCCTTCATGGACCAGATCCGCATCTTCCAGGACCAGGTGGAGAAGCTCAGCCGGCTGCAGGTGGACTCGGCCGAGTTCAGCTGCCTCAAGGCCATCGCCCTCTTCACGCCAGGTCAGCCCCCGGGGCATCGGGAGGGCACTCTGCGCGTGGGTCTGGGCATGCACGTGGGTATGTGGGTGTGTGTGTGAAAGAGAGAGGCGGCCAGAGAGACTCTGCGCTCTCCCAGCACAGCCAGTCCCCGACTTACGACCGCCGTTGAGCCCAAAATTTCTGTGGCTAAGCGAGACGGTTGTTAAGTTGGAGTTTGGCCTCATTTTACGACCTTTCTTGAATCGGGCTTCCCCCATCGAGTTCACTTTTTGGAAGGTCACAAAAGGGGATCGCAGGACCCCAGAAGGCTGCGACCGTCATAACGATGAGTCAGTTACCAAGGATCTGAATTTTGATCACGTGGCCACGGGGGATGCTGCAACGGTCATAAAGTGTGAACAACAGTCATAAGTCGCATTTTTCAGTGCCATTGAACGGTCACTAAATGAACTGTTGTAAGTGGAGGACTACCTGAGAGCCAGCTTGGCTTGGGATGTCTGGCCCTGACGCAGATTCAGCATGGGATAAATCAACTGCTCCCCCCCCTCCTCCTCTGGGGCAGGTTAGTATTGAAAATCCTCGACTTACGACCCTGTGCCCTGTCAGTCATGACACCCGTAAAGTGGATCATCCCATGACTTTTCGGATTTTACGAGCCCCATTTTGCAACGGCCATTAAGCAAACCCATGGATTGCTATGGGCTGTTTCTGCCAAAAGAAACCTGGGAGAAAATGCAGACGGCTGCCGGCCCCCAAAATGTGATCCCACGAAGGGTTTGGAGGTTTGGAATGGGGTCATTGGCGTCTTTTGGGAGAAGTCATGGTGTCCGTCGTAATCCAAGGCCTGTCCTATCTTCTCTCCCTAGCCCAAGGCTGCCTGTCCAGAGGAGCCCCCTGCTGCAGGGCCTGGTGGGGTTGCAGCCCCCTCACCTGGGCAAGGCTCAGCCGGAGGAGAGGGGGGCTCAGACTTGGCACCAGAGGGCAGAGGCCGGGCGGGGCCTCCTTGTGCTGGCCGGGGAGGGTCTGGGCAGGGTCCGCCTTGGCCCCTGGCGAGGAAGAGGAAGCTGGGAAGGGCAGGCAGGCTCCCCTCCAGGAGGAGTGCGGGTATTCCTCGAATGATGACCACAATGACGGTCATAAAGCAGGTCAATTTACCAGTCAGCAGGAGCCTGGGCAGGGCAGATTTGAGATGGAGGTGATGAGAACTAGGATGATGAAAGGCCTGGAGACAAGAACAGGCGAAGGAAGGAGGCAAGAATTCCCTTTGGCCAGTCTAGAGAAAAGAAGGACTGGGGTGGGGGTGGGGGGCCCACACGATAGCAGCTTTCCAGTATTTGAGGGGCTGCCCCAAAGAAGAAGGGGTCAGCCTCTTTTCCAAAGCACCAGAAGGCAAGGGAAGAAACAATGAGCGGAAACCAATCAAGCAGAGAAGCAACCTGGAATGAAGGAGAAACTTCCTAACAGAGAACAATTAACCAGTGGAACAGCTTGCCACCAGAAGCTGTGCGTGCTCCAACACTGGATGTTTTCAAGAAGAGGCTGGACAGCCACTTGTCAGGAATGGCTCCTGCCTTAGCAGGGCATTAAACGAGAAGACCTCCAAGGTCTCTTCCAGCTCTATTCTGATAGATTGATTTGATTGATTGATTGATTGATTGATTGATTGATTGATTGATTGATTGTTTGATTGAAGAGTCCAAAACCAAGTTGGGGCGGGTTCTAAGAAAGAGAAGCCTCAATCTGGCCCTGCAGCCTCATTTTTCAATGTTGCATTTTGGTTGAGCTGAAACTAAATAAGGATGTTCATTCTGGGTGGGGAGGGGGGAGCTTCTTTGGGGCTTTGGATTTGGGGAGGGGGAATGGGGTGTGCAACAGCGACACCCTGTGGCCAAAGAGAGGTGATGCTCCAAGGGTTTTTGCAAAGGTCCTTTCACCCAAAGGTTGCAAAGGTTTGGGGGCTTCTCAAACGTTTTTTCCAGCCCCCCCAAACTGCTCCTCAGGCAAAGACAGGGGCAGCCCTAGGGAGGATTCCTGGGCCCTCCTGCCAATTCTGGTTCTCTCACCGCCACTTGCCAGCAGGGTGCAGCGTACTGGGGTGGGGGGGAAAACAAAGGCAGCCCTGGGGGGGGGGGCGCCCTGCCTTGGCTGCCTGCTGCCCCTTTGATCACCCCCTTCCTAAAAGCTGTTTTCCTGCTGCATCGGAGGCTTCCGGGGGGGGGGCTGAAGCGAAGAGGGCCCCTCCTCCAGCCGCTCTGCTGGGCACCCTCATTGGCAGAGGCAGCTGGCACTGGCCACCCACCCCGCTTTGCTCCTCCCAGCCCAAGAAGGCAGCCGTGGCGGGCAAGACCTTGGTGCCCCTGGGCTGCCAACGCAATTCAAAAAGTCCCCGTGGCCGAGCTGCTTGGATTGCCGTTTTTCTCCGGCAGGGTATTGTGTGTGTAATTCTCAGCAGTGCCAGGGCATCAGGCAGCCTCATCCGGTCAGGCTCTCTGGAACGACCGGGAGGCATCGGGAGCCTCTCGCTGGATTCAGAAAGGCGATCAAGGCCGATCTCTCAGTTGGGAATTCAAGCAATAAAGGAGAATATCTATAGGGGTCCCTGCTGCTCCCTGAGCTTGGTGGTTTTCTTGCAGACATTTCATTATTCAACTAGGTAACAGCATCAGTGCTGGAAGGGAGTGGGTTTACATAAACAAAACACCACTCCTTAGTAGCACTGATGATGTTACCTAGTTGGGTCATGAAACGTCTGCAGGAAAACCGCCAATATCCAAGAGCACCCAGGACCCCTGAGTATTCAACCTTCTGCAAAAGGACCATGAGGACTAGAATGTTTCATAGAGAGCCAGAAGCCCGCTGCAGAGGGAGCAATTGGGGCTGGGGGCACATGGGGACCCCTACGGCTGCCGGCTCACTTCTTCCTCTTTCCTGCAGACGCCTGCGGCCTCTCGGACCCTGCCCACGTGGAGAGCCTCCAGGAGAAGGCGCAGGTGGCGCTGACGGAGTACGTCCGCTCGCAGTACCCCTCCCAGCCCCAGCGCTTCGGCCGGCTGCTCCTGCGGCTCCCTGCACTGCGGGCCGTCCCGGCCTCCCTCATCTCGCAGCTCTTCTTCATGCGCCTGGTGGGGAAGACGCCCATCGAGACCCTCATCCGGGACATGCTTCTCTCCGGCAGCTCCTTCAACTGGCCCTACGGGACGGGGCAGTGAGGACGGACAGGGGGATGGACGCTGTGCCCACGATGTCCGTTTGCAGCCACCCCTCCCTCTGGCCCCAACCGAGACTTTGGAGGAGGGGCAGGTTGGCTTTCGTGGGACCCCTTTGAGAGGGGCGAGGCTGGAGAGGCCCCCCCTCTGCGGCTGAGAACAAAGCCCACCCCCCAATGCCAAGAGAGACCCGAGGTGGGACCGCTTGGCTTTGTCTGTTTCTTCCGGGTTGCACGCCAGCCGTCTCTGTGCCACACGTAGCCGAAGGAGGAAGAGGAAGGAGGAGGCCTGGGGGGGGATCTGGACCCCTCCCCCTCCTAGTTGGTTCTTCCCAGCATTTGCATCAGCAGCTTGAAAGGGGTCAGGAATGGCTCCCCGGCTGTCTGGGCAGCTCTCCAGGGGCCTGGAGGAGATCCGCCATGTTTCTACCCCCCCCCACTCATTTCTGCCCTCGGGGGGTGGGGGGACGAGAGGTGGCCAAGTTGAGAGTGCTTGAAAAGGCCCCCTTGGTGGGGGGAGGGGCAGCTGGCTTGCAGCTGCCAAGAGCCAAGAGCCCTTTTAAGGAGGGGCCCATCCTGCCAGGTTTTGACTGGCAAACTGGTCCCAGCCCCCCCCCCCCACTTGCTTGGTTTCCTCATGCTGTTCCCCCCCCAGGACCCCCAGGCCACCCCCATCAAAGATTGCCCTCCCAAGGAAGCACTCCCAGGAAGTGTTCTCTGAATGCTCCCCGGGGAAATGCCCCTTCTGTGTTGGCATTCGGCTCTTTGGGCATCCGGGGGCATCAGCTGAATTGTGGCCCCTGCATTGCAGAGTTTGGGGCCCTTGTGAAGCTGCAGAGAGAGGCGGGGAGTGCCCTGGATCCTGGCCTTCCCCAGCGATGCCCCTCCCTCTCCCAGGGACCACAGGGCCCATGCCCAGCCTCTGCCTGGGCAGGTCGGTTGCCCCTGCTGGGCGAATCCCCTGAAGAAACCCTGGTGGGAAATTGGCCCTGCCAATTAGATGCTTGTTGCTCCTCTTCCTCGCCTCCTCCCTGCCCACATTTTAATTTCTGCCTCCCTCTTTTGAAATTCCCCCCCTCCCCCCAAAAACACCAGGCTGTGCCAGCTCCGACGTTTGTGAAGATGCTATGCAAAGCGTTGGCCTGCATGCCCCTCCCCTCCACGCGTGGCCGCCCTCCTCGCCCGCCCTGGTGTTCCCGTGACCTTCGCTGGATGTCAGTTCGGCTAACATGTTTGATCACTTTGTGGCCTTTCCCCCCCCCTTTTTTCTCTTCCCTTCTGCTTTCCCCTCTCCGTGTGTGTATATGACGGTCTCTTCAAAGAGCGGGTGATGGAAATCCGCCATTAAACCCGTTTTGCAGACAGAGGAAACTGAGGCCACGAGGCCGGCTTTTCTTCAGTCGCCGAGAGTGGTGGGACTCGATCTCAGGTCTCGGAAGTCTAAAATACTGATTGTAATCTATGCAAACTTTTCCTCTCTCTTTCTCTCTCTCTCTCCAAATTCCGGATCAAGGAAGAGCCACTTCTGTGCTTGGAATAAAAATATTTGGGTACCGGATGTGATTTTATTTTAGCCTGGTTGGGGGAGGGGGGGCTACCAGAAGGGGGCAGAGAGGCCATAAGGGCCACCTTCAAAGGCCAGTTGCTGTAAATCCTGTATCCTCCCCCAGTCCTCCCCCCCCAAGGTCCATCTTCTGTGGGACTCCAGGGCCCATCAGCTCTGTGGAAGATGGTTTTTCTGCTGCCCCCTTTAGCCAGTGGCCGATGGAGCCAATTGTCAAACCAGTCTGTTGGATCCTTGGCGAGGGGGGGGGGGCACAGCCTTGTCCCTCAAGCTGGGGTCTGGGGGCTCCCCGGCTGCATCATCAAGAGATGTGGGGGGGGGCTTTTGTGTTCCTGTTGGAAGGATGCCAGTCTGGAGCCACACAAAGCCTCTGGGTCCAGGACTGGCATCCTTGGGCATGGAGGGGGCCATCTTCCCCACTTTCCTTACCTCCCCCCCCCCCCCCCCCCCCGTCTGACCTTGGCACCTGCAGCTGCGTGTGGCTGCTTTCCCTTCCAGGCTGATGGCTCCAATTACAAAAAAAACTAATGTTCTATATTTTTTTATCCGTGGGGGGGGGGTGAGGGCCCCTGACTCCCACCCCATGGGGCCCATCGCCAGACCTGCCCTGCAGCCCCAGTCAGAACAAACTCCGGGCTGGGCTCTGGAGTTGATCCCTCCTGGCCTCTGCCAGCGAGGCTCACTTCCCTGGAGCATACCAGCCTGGCAAGGCCTGATCCTGCCAGTTTGAATTCTGTGCCAGAGGCCCCCTTCGGTGCCCCCGAGCCGGCTTTGCTCTTCGGGAGGGGCCTGGCCTGGCAGGAAGGCCGTTTACAGTCCAAACCTTGAAAGGCTGCCAGGCTTCCTCGCCATCTCGTGCCCAGTCTGGCCCCAGGACTCCCCCGTGAACCTCCCTGCTCCCCCCCCATCTGCTGCTTTGGGGGTCTCGGTGGCCCAACCCCACCAGCAGCAGAGGGAGTCGGGCCGGAGGTCGGCACACTGGAGGTTTTCAAGAAGAGACAGGACAGTCACTTGTCTGAAATGGTCTGGGTCTCCTGCTTGGGGAGGGGGTTGGGCTAGATGACCTCCAAGGGTCCCCCTCCAACTCTGCTATCCTGTTCTTCCTTGCTCTCTTCTAAGTCCAGCTAAGTCCAGAGGCTGCTCTGGCGTCCGCAGGCTGTCTGGGGCCTCTGCCAGCTTTGCCACGTGTGCCTGGGGGCCCTCTGGAGCTGTGGGCCCAGAGACCACTTCCAAGGCTTCCAGACAAACACAGGGGCTGTGATGGGGCAGCTACATTGTGGGGCAGTCCGAAGGGAGGTGGCAGTGCCACCTTTGAGGGTCCCTGGCAAAGAACGTAGAGATTCTGGGGAACCATTTCGCACCCTGGACGTTGCCGGCAAACAGACAAACCAAGATAAATTTTCCCATGTTTATTAAAGGAATAGCTTCACTATTTTTTTTTTAAAAAAGGTCTGCCCCTCCCCATTTTCACAATATATACACCCTCCCCCATGAACAGAGATCCTGCTCGGCTGGGACTTTTTTGGGGGAGGGGGTCTCAAGAGCCGGCTGTCTGGGGGCGAGGGAGATGCTTTTTCTTGGAACCCCTCCTCCCCCCCCCCTCCCCGAGAGAGCTCTCTGGATCCTCTGCTGGCTTTTGGCAGCAAGCAGAGGCAGAAATGCCATCTAAGGTGGCACTGCCAAGCTGGAGCAAGTTTCCGACCGCAGAGCCTTTGGGGCAGCAGCGTTTGCCAAGCAGACACCGGTTGGCACAAGGGAGGAGGAGGAGGGAGGGAGGGAGGAGGGGGACAGGAGGAGAGGGAGGACAGGTGACTGCCAAGCGTGTGGCTCTGCCCCCTCTCTCTGGGCGAACACCACCTTCCTTTTTCAGATGCCACTTTTGGTGAGCAGTTAGGGGTTCAATCCCCCCCAACCAACAAGCAGGATTTGATCCCGAGACCTTCAGCACAAAAGCTTTCCTCATCTTTGGGGGCCAGAAGGGACTTTTTCCATTATGGGTGTTTTGGCCTCTGTCCCCCTCCTCACTGCACACTTCTTCGGGGGGGGGGGTTTTCCCCAACGTGATTTGCCCCAAAGAGAAGCCCCCACGGCAAAATAAAATAAACCCAGAGGCCACAAAAACAGAGAACTTTGGGTCGGTGCCCACCGTCCCCTCGGCTTGCCCAAGAACTGGAGGCCTCCATTTTGGCACGAAACGGGAGAAAAATGCATCAGCGTAAAAATAAGGAAATCTACAAAATCACACACACACACACACACACACAGACTGGCATCCTCATCTCTTGGAGGGGGGCCCACCAGCTCACGGGCACCCCCAGAGTCTCGGAAGGGCTTTGCCAAATGTCCCCCGGCCCAAACGAAAGGAGGGGGCTGCTTGGCAGATCGGAGTCCGTCCGTCCTGAGACCCCAGGAGGAAGCTGGGCCTCGGTCCCTCTCACGGGGGGTGGGGGGTCTCCCGGGGCCCCTCCCCAGGCTCAGCCGCGGTGCTTGTCGTATTCGCTGACCATCTTCTTGATGTGGAAAAGCTTCTTCCTCAGGGACTTGGTCTCCATTTTCTTGCTCTGGTAGTCCGGCGTCTGGCATGGGGGGGGGGGGGTGGAGGAAACCTTGTGTAAGCGGAGCTGGTGCCAGCCTGCAGCCCCCCCCCCCCGAGAAAGGCTGGCAAAGAGCGCCCCCTCGAGGGTGCTGGACTACAGCCTACATCATCCCCAGCCTTGATTCAGGGAGTCCTGGGCTAGTGCCCTTAGGGGGCATTCATGCCACCCCCAATCCAGAGCCACCCGGAGTGGAGACTTGGCACACACAGGTGGGGCCAGAGAGGGCCTCCTCCGGCTGCGACTGGACCGTCGGACGTTGTGGGAGCTTCACCACTGGAAGCTTTCGAGGAGACACGGGACTGCCATCTGTCAGGAATGGTGTAGGGTCTCCTGCTTGGGCGGGGGAGTGGGGGTTGGACTAGATGACCCACAAGGTCCCTTTCAACTCTGTTATTCTCTATATTCTGCTGTGGGGAGAGCAGGACGGAGGGGAGAGAGACCCCCTCTTCTGCCCAAATACCATCCCAGAAAGTGCCCCTCCCCCCCAAATTCATAGAAGCCCTCAGTTCGTTTAGTGACCGTTCAAAATTACAACGGCATTGGAAAAAGCGACATGACCATTTTTCACACTTATGACCTTTGCAGCACCCCTGTGGTCTCGTGATCAAAATTCAGACACTTGGCAACTGACTCATACTTATGACCATTGCTGCGTCCCAAGGTCACGTGATCCCCTTTTGCGACCTTCCGACCAGCAAAGCCCATGGGGGAAGCCGGATTCGCTTAACGACTGTGTGACTCACTTATCAACTGAGGTTTCACAAAACGTCTTCCGCTGTTCTGTTTTTATGATGTTGTTTGTAAACCGCCCAGAGTCACTGAGGCGAGGTGGGGGATGCAGACGTTTGATAAGTCAATAAAATGAATAAATACGGTCGCCCCTCCCCCTCAAGGGCAGAATCTCTACGGGAGGGGCAGATTCACCCGAGAAATGTCAGCTGGGACCCCCCACCTGAAAAAACGCAGAATCCGAACACAGGTCTCCTTAGGCTTCCTTTGCAGAAATGAGAGAGGGGGTCTCTTTTGAGCCCTCCGAAGGCCTCGCCCTACTGCTCCCCCCTCTGGGTCCCAATTCTGGAGGTGGGTTGGGGGCAGGAAAGAGGCCCGGGGGTCCCAGCGGGGGGGCTGATAAGGGGGCGGAGCTATGTCTCTTCCCTTCCCCACTGCCTTTCTATTGAAATTAGAGCCCCCCACCCCCATCCCCACCCCCCACATAATGGCACCCCTTCAGAGCCCAGAAGGCCGGCCTGCTTCTAACAGAAAAGGGCATTTCTCACAGGGCTGGGCCGCCCATCGTCCCCAACCCAGGCATTGGGGCTGATGGGACCTGGGTGGGGGGCAGCCAGGCGAGGGGACTCACCCGCTTCAGCTCCTTCATCCGGTTGTACTCCTCTGCCACGCCCTGCCAGAGAAACACCGGAATTGGGAAAGGAACAGACCAGGGGACACAAAATGGAGCTTCCAAGTTCAGGAGCAGTACAGCTCAGAGCAAGGCAGGAACCTCCATGGGCAGCTGTGGGCCAGGAGCTGTGGGGCTGTTGAACTGGGGGAGAAGGGTCTGCCGGAGGGGGGGGCTGGAGGAGCAGGAGGGCAAAGCCAGCCTGCCCCAGACACAAGGGCCCTCAAACGCCCCCCCACTCAGCTTGCAGCTGGCATAACGGCATCTGCAGGGCATCCACGGAGTTACCAGGAAGCTGCCATGCAATGGAACAGCCTTTTCCACCATGCCCGTGAAAAGGCGGGCACCCCTGGCAGCTCAATTCCGCAGGCAACGAGCCAACCTACCCTGGCACTATTGGGGTCCCTGGGGGCCCGAAGGGATGTCTTGGGTAGGGGCCCCTCCCTTCCGCCAGGGCAGGGCCGGCCCTGCTCCCCGGGGTTCCCTTCGGCTGGGTGCCCACCTGGTACTGGAGAGTGTCCTCTGGCAGCTGGTCCAGCTGCCTGCTGAGCTGGTTGATCTGGTCGTTGATGCCATCCATCTCGCCACAGAGCCTCTTGTAGCGCTTGAGGTCGGTGTCAAAATCTTGCTTGTATCTCTGGCGGGCATCATCGGACGTGATGGGCGGGTAATGGCTGTGGGGAGATGGCGGGAGAAGCTCACCCACAGGCCGGGGGGCACCAGGACACCCCGAGATACACACACACACACACCCTTAGTTTACGGCTGGCAAGACTGGCAAGTCGGGGGGGGGGGTAAGAAGAGGGAAGGCGAGGAAGGGGCCCCTCTTCACACACTTTGAGGGGTTCGGAGTTCCCCTTTCTGGGGAAGAGCCAGGGCAGAGGGGGCAGAGACACCCCAGCAAGACCAAGGGCCTGTTCCCCCAATGGGGTTCCTTCCACATGGTGATTTAACGGGCACCCCAAAATTTAGATCGCCCACAAACTCTGACCTGTCCGATTGCCTGCCCTCTTTCGGTGCCAACCTCTCTCGCCCAGCCCCAGTTGCCCTCCTAAAATCCTCCATCAGTCCACCCCCTCCCTCCCTCCCTTCCACCCTCCGGGCCCCTGCTCCCTAAAGGCCTTCTCCCGGGGTCTCTGCCCAGCTCAGAGGGGTTTGGGGAACACCCCCGACTCCTCCTCTCCCTTAAGGAGAGACCCTCCTTAACGTGGGGGTTGAAAGTGGGTCTGTAACCCCCAAAGGCTGGGCTGGCTGTAGCTGCTCAGTTAGGAGACCCACACGGGGTGGGGGGGTTCCCACTGTAAACCCACCCCCCCTAATTTCTCACCCCCGGAAGGTTTGGGCTTCACTTATGCTCCCAGCCCATCCCATTCTATCCCTGTTCTGTCGTCCTGTCCTGTCCCTGTTTTGTTCTGTTCTGCTCTGCTCTGCTCTGCTGTCCTTTCCTGTCCCCGTTCTGTTCTATCCCTGTTGTTCTGTTCTGTTCTGCTGTCCTTTCCTTTCCTGTCCCAGTTTTGTTCTGTTCTGTTCTGCTCTACTCTACTCTGTCCTTTTCTGTCCTGTCCCTGTTCTGTTCTGCTCTGCTGTCCTTTCCTGTCCCTGTCCTGTCCCTGTCCCTGTCCCTGTCCCTGTCCCTGTCCCTGTCCCTGTCCCTGTCCCTGTCCCTGTCCCTGTCCCTGTTCTGTTCTGTTCTGTTCTGTTCTGCTCTGTCCTTTCCTTTCCTTTCCTGTCCTGTCCTGTCCCTGTCCTGTCCCTGTTCTGTTCTGTCCCATCCCATCCTGTCCTATTCTATCCCTGTTCTGTCTTGTCCTGTCCTATCGGGATGGGACTCCCTCGGAGGAACATGCTGGAGGAAACCAGATGCTTGGTCAATTCCTCCAAATGTTTCATTATATAGGTAGTCCTCAACTTACGACCACAATTGATACCAAAATTTCTGTTGCTAAGTGAGACATTTGTGAGATTTGCTCCATTTTTCAACCTTCGTTGACATAGTTGTTAAGTGAATCATGGCAGTTGTTGTTAGTCACATGGTTGTTAAGTGAATCCGGCTTTCTGGACTGACTTTGTTCGTCAGAAGGTCGCAAAAGAGGATCACATGACCCCAGACCGTCATAAATATGAGCCAGTTGCCGAGCATCTGACTTTTCATCACGTGACCATGCTGCGATGGTCGTAAGTGTGAAAAACGGTCACGTCCCTTGTTTTCAGGGCCGAACGGTCGTTAAACGGATGGTCGTAATTGGAGGGCTACCGTTAATGCAGCTTCTTAGGATGATGGGCGTGGCATTCTTGCAGAGCGCTTGGGGAGGGGTCCGCTTTCAACCTCTCCACCCCCCAGTTCCAGCTCCCTCCCCGCAGGGACCCTCACCTGCCCCACTCCTCCGACTCCTGCTCGTCGCTGGACTCCACGGCCGTGGTGTAATCGGTCTCGTACTGGGGCTCCTCCAGGTCGGGGTTCCTCTGGCAAGCCCTCCGGCCCCTCTGGGCGGGCGGCTTCCGGGGGGGCTCCTCCCAGGTGCTGGAGCTCAGCGTCCGGGCACGCTTGTCCAGGGGGGGCTGGAAGGGAGAGCTGGAGGGGGGGGCAAAGAACAGGCCAGAAAATCAGCTCCCCCCAAGGACAGGACCTCTGACTCCCCCCTCCCTATGACCCCCTCAGTGAATCATAGAACATCACAGTCGGAAGGGACCTTGGAGGTCTTCTAGTCCAGCCCCCACAACTTTGGGAAGCAAACTGTTCCAATGTTATAGAATAGAATAGAATAGAATAGAATAGAATAGAATAGAATAGAATAGAATAGAATGGAATGGAATGGAATGGAACGGGAACGGGAACGAGAACGAGAACGAGAACGAGAACGAGAACAAGAATAGAATGGAATGGAATGGAATGGAATGGAATGGAATGGAATGGGAATGGAACGGGAACGGGAACGGGAACGAGAACGAGAACGAGAACGAGAACAAGAATAGAATGGAATGGAATGGAATGGAATGGAATGGGAATGGAACGGGAACGGGAACGGGAACGAGAACGAGAACGAGAACGAGAACAAGAATAGAATGGAATGGAATGGAATGGAATGGAATGGAATGGAATGGGAATGGAACGGGAACGGGAACGGGAACGAGAACGAGAACGAGAACGAGAACAAGAATAGAATGGAATGGAATGGAATGGAATGGAATGGGAATGGAACGGGAACGAGAACGAGAACAAGAATGGAATGGAATGGAATGGAATGGAATGGAATGGGAATGGAACGGGAACGGGAACGAGAATAGAATAGAATAGAATAGAATAGAATAGAATAGAATAGAATAGAATGGAATGGAATGGAATGGAATGGAATGGGAATGGAACGGGAACGAGAACGAGAACGAGAACGAGAACGGAATGGAATGGGAATGGAACGGGAACGGGAACGAGAACGAGAATAGAATAGAATAGAATAGAATAGAATAGAATGGAATGGAATGGAATGGAATGGAATGGGAATGGAACGGGAACGAGAACAAGAATAGAATGGAATGGAATGGAATGGAATGGAATGGAATGGGAATGGAACGGGAACGGGAACGAGAACGAGAACGAGAATAGAATAGAATAGAATAGAATAGAATAGAATAGAATAGAATAGAATAGAATAGAATGGAATGGAATGGAATGGGAATGGAACGGGAACGAGAACGAGAACGAGAACGAGAACGAGAACGGAATGGAATGGAATGGAACGGGAACGGGAACGGGAACGGGAACGAGAACGAGAACGAGAACAGAATAGAATAGAATAGAATAGAATAGAATAGGAATGGGAACAGAACAGAACAGAACAGAATAGAATGATCTGGAAGGGACCCTGGAGGTCTTCTAGTCCAGCCGTGGTCTAGTCATGGGGAGGGGGGGGGGTCTGCCTGATCGGATTCCAAGCATTCTCTGGCTTCCAGATAACTTCCTGGAAAGTTTCAGCCCCCTTTGCGGGCAGTCCTGCAGTTATGACCATAATGGAGCCTGCCTACTAGGGCCGTAACTCGTGACAGTCGTAAAGCAGGTTATGGGACTGAGCCAATTTTACTGACTTTTTTGCAGCCGTTGTTAAGGAAACATGGCGGTCGTAAAGCTGCTACGGCAGTCATTAAGCAAGCCTGGTGGTCATTAAGTGAACCCATGGGGGGCATGGGCTGGTTGGGCTGGAAACCAGAAGCGAATGCTGTTTTGCGGCTAAACCGTCGTAAACTGCAGTCATGTGACCAAGGGACGCTGCAAACAGCCGCAAGTGCAGGCAAAATGAGCCGTCCTAAACCGAGGACTACTTGCGATGGTTCTTGCACAGAATGTCCTCTCCGTCACTCCCTGTAGACCCACGTGAAGAATTGGGCTGCGTCTGAAGACCGGCCAGGAGAGAATCAGGCCAACTGGGAGACCCTCCTTCCACAGCCAACAGCCGGCACAGCTCAATGGAGCCCCCCTATCCAGGAGCAGTCTACCGCTTCTTAACGTTAGACAACACGAGAGGAACCAAGAGAAGGTCTGCTCGTGTCTCTGCCTGTCCACTACTGATGGGCTCAGGGGCTCCTCCTTGGTCCATCATCCCCAGTCCTGGCAGCCCATCATGTCTCTCTGCCTTGGGTGAGTTTAGGGGGACAAGGGTGGGTCCGATCGGGTTCCAGGACTGCGGCATTCAGTGGAACCTCCACAGGCAGCTGCAGTCTTCCTCTAGCACTAAAGACGGCATTGCCAGGAGGGGGGGCTGGCAATGTTCCCCTCCCGGCCAAGCCCTGCTGCCCCCTCCTCCTCCTCTGGGGGGGGGTGTCCCCTTGGCCCAGGTGCTAGGAAACCCTCACCTGCTCCGGACATCCATGGAATAGTCGGTCTCGGTGTAGCCGGGGGGGCTGGCGGGAGCGTTGAGGGGGCTGGTGGGCTTCTCCGAGTAGGCCAGGGTGGCCGTGTAGGTGGGGCTGGCTCGCCCATCCACGTTCTTCACCTGCAGAGGGGCAACGGGCACACCTCAACACCCCTGAGGTTGGGCTCCAGAATGTGACCTTCTGACCTCGGTCTCTCCCGACCTCCAGGTGAAACTACAGCGCCCAGCATTCCCAGCTCACCTGGCTGTAGCAAACTCATTCATGTCTGGTGTCCCCATGCGGAGTTCCCTCCGTAGGAGGCCCAGGGCTTAGCAGGCCGGCCCCCTCCCCCCAAAATGATTCCCCACCAGTAAGAGGGCAGCCTAGCCTGCCCACCCCAGAGAAGGCACAGCAACAGCTGGGAAAGGGAGGCAGGGAGGAGGAGGGGGGGCTGGATGGAAGGGAGAGCTCATGGCAGCAACATCTGGCATGCCGGACTCAGCCACCTGCCCGGGCTTTCCAGATGCCCACTGCGGAAGCTCCCCCCACAGCTCCCCAAGATTTGGCTGGTGCCCTCCTTCCCTACCCCCCCCTTGGTTGTTGCACCCACCCCATAGCTGCAGAGTCCCCTGTGCCCGCAGTCCCACGCCTGGGAAGAATGTGCCAGCCGGGGGTTGTGCAAGGCTGCGCACTCCTCTCCCTGCGTGGAGCCAGCGTGGGATGCCACAATGCCACCTTTTGCGGTTCAGCCCTTGCCTGCCCTCTTGAGCAGGGGGTTGGACTAGAAGACCTCCAAGGTCCCCTCCAACTCTGTTATTCTGTCCACCCAACCCCCACTGGCTGACCCTTTGCCAGAGGGAGACTTAGAAACAGCTCCCTACTACACACACACACACACACACACACACACACACACACACACACACACACACACACACACACACACGATCCTCCTCCCTGTCAAATTGCCCCCCTTCCTGAAGGCACAGCAGGAGGCCAAAGTCCCCAGCCTCCCCCCCCATCAGAGTTCACCCCCCCCTCCCCGGACAGAGGCAGCTCCTGAAATGAGGGGCAAATCCGGGTGGGAGGCTTTCTTCTGGGGAAGGGGAGGCTGCCAGGCCCCATGGCCACCAGTCCGGCCACCTGACACTGTGGGTCACAGCAGCGGCTCCTTCGGCCTCAGTGGTTAATCATTGATGCAACCGAAACCAGAGAAGCGATAAACAACCATGTGTACTCTCGATTATATATATATATATACACACACACACACACACACACAACATGCACGCACGCACGCACACACCCCTCCGGTGCAGGGAGCAGGCTTGTGAACGTGTTGCTGCAGATCAGAAATAGAAAAAAAAGGGGGGGATTATGGAGGAATTGAGGGAAATTCTCAGTGGGGAAAATGCCCAAAGGGATTGGAAGTGGAAGAGTTCTAACACCAGGAACAGGGAGGAAAAATGGCCGGAATAATAAAAAAAAAAGGCTGGGCATTTTTTCCTGAGCTCAGTTGGGCAGACCAGGAGCAACCAAGAGAGGGTCTCCCGGGGGTCTCTTCCTAGTCAGGGAGCTGCCAAAAGGGCCAGGTGGGCACTGCAATGTCACAAAATGTCACAAAAAAGCTAAATTCTGGGGCCTTGGAGGTCATCCAGTCCAATCCTCTGACCAAGCGGGAGACTCTATGCCCATTTTGGACAGATGGCTGTCCAGTCCCTTCTCAAAGACTTCCAGTGATGGAGCATTCACAAAGTCTAGTGGCAAGCCGTTCCACCGGTTAATTGTTCTAATGGTCAGGAAATTCCTCCTCAGTTCCAGGTTCCTTAGTTTCCAACTTTGAGGCAGAGTTTGCAATGGGCATTTTCCTCCCTGCCTAGGCAGGATAAGCACTATTCAGGGGCCCCAGAGGAAGCCCCCTCCCCAAAATGATTGCATTGCTTGTGCCAGGAGAGGCGTTGCACCCAAAACGGCCCCCTTCATCCCTTCCCAGCCTGGCCCGGCTCAAATTCCCAGCCCGGATGATGGCCGGCACTGCCAGAGCAACCAGGGTGTCAAGGGCAGCTGCCCCCCACCAGGGCTGGGTGGGGGGGCTTTGCCCCTGCTCCACTCACCCATTCCTCCACGTTGGGACCCTCCTCCAGCGCCGGCAGCCGGTCCCAGTAGATGTTTTGCTTCCCAAACCGCCAGATCTTCTGCCGGGTCTTGTGGGCGAAGAAGCAGATGACGCAAAGCAGGATCACCAGGAGGAAGCCGCAGACGATGGCGACGGCCTTGGGGGGAGGAACAGAGGGGGACAGTTAACCCCCTTCCAGGTCTCCCTCCCCTCCCCCAAATTCCTGAGAGCAAAGCGTGGCTCCCTCCCCCCATCTCGGCTGGTGTTCAGGGTCCCCACGGATGAGTGAGGGTCTCATTCTCTGCTGGAGAACATCTCTGCAGAGCAAGGGGAGCCCCCCTCCCAAGACACACACACCCCGCCAGGCCTCCAAAGCAAGCCACAAAGAGGTTGTGCACATCCACAGAGGACAAATTAGGCAGTCCACGGCACCGTGGCACGTGTGACATCAGTGGCCTTTCGTGGCCTCCTTGCAGATCGTCCCACAGCTGTGCCGTCTGCCCCAAAGTCCTCAAGATGCCCCCCCCTTTCATCTGGGGATCTGTTTTGGGGGGTTGGCACAATTCCCTGTGCATCACACCCACAAAGCCTTTTTGGGCTCTCAGGGCACAAAAGAGACACTAAGCCAGACTGGCATCCTCCAAGCTGTGCCTGCTATGGGAACGTGAGAATTTGGGGAGGGGGATCAGGGCATCGGGCACTGAGACTTCCCTGAGGGGGATTGCCGAAGTGGAGATGAAAAGGCAGGAATGGGGAAGGGGAGCGACCCCCACCTGAAAGCAAAGCTTCCTTGCCAAAACCTGAAGATCATTTTTCCACCTGGCCTGGAGCATTCCCAAAACCACCCAGCCCCCCCCCCCCCAAGGGCTCCTCCCAAACCTTCTTCCCTCCCAGGCCAAGAGACCTCCCGTCACCCCAAATATAGCCTGAGCTGGTCAGTCCTGGGATGGGACACCACCAGGAAACCCAGGGAGTTTAAATATAACTAGGAGTCAATGAGGAAGCCAGCAATAAAGCTGCAAGTTTCGGTTACATAATGTCTCACTTAATGACCAGGTGGCTGGTCAACAATTGCTTTGTTATTAAACGAAGACTGGCAGATATGTTTCCTCCCCCCCCCCAGAAGCCCTCTTGTGTCTCCCAAACCGAGACTGGACTGGTATTCGTCTTCCAGCTCTACAAAGGGTCCTGAGGAGGGGTCTTCAGCAGGGGTGGGCCAGTAGGGCAACTTTAGGACTTCAACTCCCAGAATTCCTGAGCCAGCCGAGCCCACAGGTTATAAACGTTGGCACATTGCCCACCCACCCACTCCCAGGTCTTGAGGAAGCAGCAGCCTTACGCCCGTCCACCCAGGTGATTCATGAGGCCAGCAGCCACTTCCCCAGGCCGGGCAGACAAGGCGGCTGGGCTGGATGCCTCCGTGGGCTTGTTTTGTTTGCTCAAGTGGGCAGTTCCGAGGGTGCCACCGCCGTGCCCATTGATAAGCCTCCCGGATTGTTCTCGCCTGAGCCCGAAACCGATTTCGCGATAGGCTCTTCTGCTCGCTCGGGAACAAGAGTCGCTCCTGCTTGCTTTCACACACACACACACACACGCAGAGACACACACACACCTTGGTGACTTCCGGGGTGGCAAGCAGGTGATAAAAAGAGAGGTGGTGAAAGGCGGTGTCAGACAGGCAGTGGGGCTGCCCCACTCGGTGAAAGGCCAGCCTCACCCGCAGCTGGCAGAGTCCTGCCCAAGGTTCAAGGCTCCTGTCCCTTGCATGACTGTCCGGTTGCTGGGCCGATTCAGCCAGAGGCAGGGCGGGAGGGCGAGAGGCAGACCCTGCTCCGGAGGTGGTGGGGGAAGAGGAGGGGGCAATGGCTTAGATTAAGTTGGCCAAATACGGGCACTACTAAGTTCTATCTAATGTGTAGGCATACATTAACCCATAGAGTGTGGCTGTAATATTATTTATCCTTTTATCACCTTTTTCTTCCGCTTCTACTGGAGGTACACTTTATTGTTGTTATTGTTATTCTGCACTGATTATCATTATTATCATTTTCATTAGTATTATTGCCTCCATTGTTTTGCAAGTACACTGAGTCTTTCTGTACCAGACACAAATTCCTTGTGTGTCTAACTACACTTGGCCAAATACTGTGGACATAATTTACTTAGACTTCAGCAAGGCATTCGACAAAGTAGATCACAACCTACTTCTTCGTAAGCTAGAAAAAAGTGGGATAGACAGCTTCACCACCAGATGGATTTGCAACTGGCTGACAAACCGTACTTGAGTAATCCTTAATGGGTCTAAGTCTACATGGAGAGAAGTAAGCAGTGGGGTACCACAAGGTTCCGTCTTAAGCCCAGTACTCTTCAATATCTTCATAAATGACTTAGATGAGGGAATAGAAGGGGAATTTACCAAAGTTGCAGATGATACTAAGCTGGCAGGAATAGCCAACACCCTAGAAGTTAGGCTCAAGATCCAGATGGATCTTGACAGACTTGAACACTGGGTCCTATCTAACAAAATGAAATTCAATGTAGAGAAAAGGAAAGTCCTACACTTGGGCAAGAAAAACCAAAAGTACAGATATAGACTGGGTGAAACCAGCCTTAATAGCAGTGACTGTGAGAGGGATCTTGGAGTCTTAGTGGACAACCAGCTAAATATGAGCCAGCAATGTGCAGCGGCAGCCAAAAAAGCCAACGCAATCCTAAATTGCATTAACAGAAGGATACAATCAAGATCAAGGGAGGTACTAATACCACTCTATAAAGCCTTAGTAAGACTACACCTAGAGTACTGCATCTAGTTTTGGTCACCACACTATAAAAAAGATGTTGAGACTCTAGAGAAAGTGCAGAGGAGAGCAACCAGGATGATGAGGGGACTAAAGACTATAAAACATATGAAGAACGGTTGCAGGAACTGGGCATGGCTAGTCTAGTGAAGAGAAGGACCAGGGGAGACATGAGAGCAGTCTTCCAATATTTGAGGGGCTGCCATAGAGAGGAGGGGGTCAAGCTATTCTCCAAAGCTCCTGAAGGCCAGAAAAGGAACAATGGATGGAAACTGATCAAGGAGAGATTCAACCTGGAAATAAGGAGGAACTTTCTGACAGTGAGAACAATCAACCAATGGAACAGAAGTTGCTTTCCGGAAGTTGTGGGAGCTTCATCACTTGAGACTTTCAAGAAGAGATTGGACTGCCATTTGTCAGAAATGGTGTAGGGTCTCCTGCTTGGGCAGGGGGTTGGACTAGATGACCTACAAGGTCCTTTCCAACTCTGTTAATCTGTTAAAATAAAGCTATTATTTCCTATTCTAGTCTGTTCTATGTTCTATATCAGGGGTCGGGAACCTATGGCTCGCGAGCCAGATGTGGCTCTTTTGATGACTGCATATGGCTCGCAGCAGGGGTGAAATCCTCCCGGTTCGCCCGGGCCAGTCCTTCGGCGTATAGCCGATGGAACTGGCGGCGGTTGCGGCGCGGAGCTTCTCCTGCCCGCTTTCCCGTCCCGGCTGAACACAATCACCGTTTTCCCGTCCCGGCTGACCACAATCATTTGGGTTATTTTTCCCTCTGTGCATGCGCGCGCATGCACAGAGGGAAAAATAACCCAAATGGTGGCGTTCAGCCGGGACGGGGGGAGCTAAAAAACGGCCATGGCCACATCCCCGCCGTTCTCCAGCCAAGCGGCTGAAGAAGCCCCAGAGCCCCGCCGCCAACCTGCGTCTCCTGCTGGGAAGGAGCCTCTGTCGCTGTCTCTCGCGGGGTTCCAGCCACCCGACTGAGTCCCTGACCGCGGCACCGGCAGGGTTAATGCGTATGGGAGAGGAGAGAGAGCGCTACCGCCGCCGCTGCTACTTTCACCGCTTCGATATTTCTTTGGTGGGCGCGCGCGGGAGGGACCATGGAGCAGAGGCGCCCGGCAGCTTAAGGCAAGAGGCGGGTGGGAGACGCGGGCAGGAGCCTGTCGCCGCCGCCGCCACTTCTGGCATCCCCACGCCTCTCACCCCACTCGCCGGGTGCCTCTGCTCAGCGGTCCCTCCTGCGGAGGCCCACCAAAGAAATATTGGAGCAGCGCAGCGGCGGCGGTAGCGCGCTCTCTCCTTCCCTCCCGGAGGGAAGGAGAGAGAGCGCTACCGCCGCCGCTGCGCTGATCCAATATTTCTTTGGTGGGCCTCCGCAGGAGGGACCGCTGAGCAGAGGCACCCGGCGAGCGGGGTGAGAGGCGTGGGGATGCCAGAAGTGGCGGCGGCGGCGACAGGCTCCTGCCCGCGTCTCCCACCCGCCTCTTGCCTTAAGCTGCCGGGCGCCTCTGCTCCATGGTCCCTCCCGCGCGCGCCCACCAAAGAAATATCGAAGCGGTGAACGTAGCAGCGGCGGCGGTAGCGCTCTCTCTCCTCTCCCATACGCATTAACCCTGCCGGTGCCGCGGTCAGGAACTCAGTCTGGTGGCTGGAACCCCGCGAGAGACAGCGACAGAGGCTCCTTCCCAGCAGGAGACGCAGGTTGGCGGCGGGGCTCCGGGGCTTCTTCAGCAACCCACCCACCTACCTCGCTTGGTGCGGTTCCCCGCACTTGACGTCTTGGAAGAGGGCTGGGCGAGGGAGAAAGGAGCCACGGTGGGGATTGGTTTGCAGAAAGAAAGAAAGAAAGAAAGAAAGAAAGAAAGAAAGAAAGAAAGAAAGAAAGAAAGAAAGAAAGAAAGAAAGAAAGAAAGAAAGAAAGAAAGAAAGAAAGAAAGAAAGAAAGAAAGAAAGAAAGAAAGAAAGAAAGAAAGAAAGAAAGAAAGAAAGAAAGAAAGAAAGAAAGAAAGAAAGAAAGAAAGAAAGAAAGAAAGAAAGAAAGAAAGAAAGAAAGAAAGAAAGAATCATTACCAATGCTATGATGGAAATCACCAACTCAAAGACAAATATCACTTTGGAGCAAGGAAGCTGCTACAGCAGCAACAAATTAAACAGCACAAAGACAGGGATTCTCTCAATATCCCATTGTCCCTATTGACATTTAGTTGAATTCACTTTTAAAATATATTATATGGCTCTCACTGAAATAAATTTCCAAATTTTTTGCTTTCATGGCTCTCTTAGTCAAAAAGGTTCCCGACCCCTGTTCTATATTCTAGAATAAAAATTTCCTGACAGTGAGAATAATAAACAGAGGCTTGCCTTCAGAAGTTGTGGGTGCTCCAACACTAGGAGCTTTTTAAGAAGAGACTGAACAGCCACTTCTGGGATGGCCTGCTTCAGCAGGGGGTTGGACTAGACGACCTCCAAGGTCCATTCCATTCCATTCCATTCCTATACTCCTGTTCTGTTCTGTTCTATAATTCAATTCAATTCAATTCAATTCAATTCAATTCAATTCTCTTCTCTATTCTCTAATTCTGTTCTATTCTCTAATTTTATTCTATTCTCTAATTTTATTCTATTCTATTCTATTCTCTAATTCTATTCTATTCTCTAATTTTATTCTATTCTATTCTATTCTATAATTCTATTCTATTCTATAATTCTATTCTATAATTCTATTCTATTCTATTCTATTCTACTCTACTCTATTCTATAATTCTATTCCATTCTGTTCCGTTCTACCCCACCCAACCTTATTTTTATCCTGGGCCACAGCTGCTTCCCCACCCACCAGCCGTGGCCCCAAGAGAAAGCAGGCAGCCCCTCCCATCTCTGCCCCCCATCCCATCCCCCAGCCAGAGTCCTACCTCCTGAGGGTCCACCATGCAGTAGTGGTAGAGGTACTGGTTGTAGTAGGCTCCCCCGGTGTAGACCTGGTTGCACAAGGCCAGCATGGGGCTGGAGGAGTAGTAGCTGCCCCCCATCTGGGCCTGGGGATTGACCCCCATGATGTAGACGATGGAGGCGATCAGCATGACGAAGGCCAGCAGGGCGCAGACCACGAGGGCCACCAGGTAGAACCTCCTGGACCGGGACCCGTTGGACTTGGTGAGGCTGGTGATGGCCAGGGCCAGCAGGGCGATGAAGCACAGCACCGACATGGCGATCATGAAGCCGTTGGCCGCCCGGGGGTTGGTCATGCCCCCATAGTAGCCCCCCATGCCATAGCCTCCGCCGTAGTAGCTTCCCATGCCTCCGCCGTAGCCGCCCATGCCTCCGCCGTAGCCCCCGCCGTAGTAGCCCCCCATGCCTCCACCGTAGAGCCCCCCGTAGCCGTAGCTGTAGTCCCAGACCAAGGTGGAGGCCACGCAGGCGAAGATGGCCACGCAGAGCAGGATGCCCAGCCCCTCCAGGATCCTCACCACGTTGGGGGGGGAGGTCCACTTGTAGAAATGCTGGGGCTCGTCCTCAATGTAGTAGGAGCCCGGGGTGGGGGACTTGATGGGGTACCCGTAATCCTCCCCAGGCGGGCCATAGCCAGCGGAGGGGCTGTCGTAGGGCTTCTTCGGACTGAACATCCTTTGCGCAGAATCGGGCAGGACCGGCGGAGGAGCTCCAGATGCTACGGCTGTGGGGGGCCCAATGGAGCCCCGTCAAGATTCCCGGAGCTGCCAAGAGGCTCCTGGACCGCGTCTGGTTGGCACTGCCAAAGAAAGCGGAAAGGGAAGGTCAGCGTCCTTCCTGAGGCTGTTGGGCAATTCTTGCACCCACCCAATGTTGGTTGAACAAAAGCGGCCGTCTCCTGGACCGACAGCAGCAGAAGTCACGGGGGAGGGGAAGAGATTCAACCCAGACCTCGCCCCCAAGTGTCAAGGGGAGCCAGCCAAGGATTCGAGGACCACCCGGGCATCAGAAACATCAACTGGCACACGCCAGGCATGGTGCGTGGGGATCATTAAAAAGATCTATTCTTCCCCACGTTGTTGGCACATCTAGCGGTTGTGAAAGAGAGGAGGAACTGGAGGGAGATACCCATCCCTTGGTGACTGTGGGGTTACTCCCTTCCCTGTGTCCCAAAGAAGGGGGCAGAGATGCCCCCCCCCTTAAGCTGCCAAATAAGACAGGCTGACTCTCCTCGGAGTTGACCTTGGCTCCAGTGACTTGATGTGTGCTGGACTTCCTGGGTGAGTCTAACGCCCCGGGGCAGCTGCTTGCTCCACGTATCACCCACCTCCACTTCCTGGCCAACTTTGAGACAACTTTCCCCCATGTATGCATGGTTTTGTATGTCTTTTTTAAAACTCTTTTAAATTGTTTTCAATAATTTTATTGTTTAGTTGTTCCTTAAAATGTTGTACCCCGCCCTGAGTCCTCAGGGAGTAGGGCGGCATAGAACAACACAAATAAATAAATAGATAGATAGATAGATAGATAGATAGATAGATAGATAGATAGATAGATAGATAGATAGATAAATAGATAAATAAATAAATAAACCTGGCAGTTCCCAGGGGATGCAGCTGCCTCACACCAGAACGCCTGCCTGCCTGCCTGCCTGCCAAATCCCCCCAGGCCGCTTTGCAACTCTGTCTCTGGATTTCAAGGTTGTTCCTGGAAGCCAGAAAAGGAAGTCAAAGGTCTCCGTCGGGCCTCTCGCTAGCTCAAAACCAGGAAGGGGTTTTTTTCAGATGGGCAGCTGCCCAGGAGCCCCTCAGCGCTTCCTTCCCTGCAGCCAACATGCCTGCGAGGTGGGCTTCCTCTGCCCCCACCCCCTGCCAAACCACAGACCTTCCCCCAACTCTGTGGGTTGAATTTTAACACAAGAGGCAAGGCAGTTAGTTATTCTGTGGCAAGATGGAGAGCCAATAAACAAAGAAGCAAACACACAAATAAACAAATGTTGGTGCAAGCCACAAATAACCACAGCCAAGTGGGCCCTTCCATCAGGACAAGATGGCCCCACTGAGCCCCGAAGGGAAGGGACCAGGGGTGAAATCCAGCAGGTTCTGGAGAACCGGTAGCGGAAATTTTGAGTAGTTCGGAGAACCGGTAGTGGAAATTTTGAGTAGTTCGGAGAACCGGTAGTGGAAATTTTGAGTAGTTCGGAGAACCGGCAAATACCCCCTCTGGCTGGCCCCAGAGTGGGGTGGGAATGGGGATTTTGCAGTATCCTTCCCCTGCCACGCCCACAGAACCGGTAGGGAAAATTTTTGAATTTCACCCCTGGGACCCACTGCAGGGCTTTGCTAATTGCATCAGTGGTAACCTGGCTCCTCTGGGGCTCTGTGGGGCCCAGCCTTGAGATTTTCACTGAGCCCCCAAATCATCTCTTCCTGCCAGACTCAATCCTGGGCAGTTTCTCAAGAGTAAAGGGCTTCCTTAATCTGTGTGGGGCTCTGCCCCCCATCCCCAAGGCAACCATCCCCATCCAAGGGAGGGAGCCTTTATTGTTTCCACTTTTCACCCTTTTGCAGATTCTCCCCCAGGGTCTCCACTTCTGGGTGCCTCTTGCAGGGACACCAGGAAGCACCAGGGTTACAAGCGAGTAAATACAAGCAAGGTTGCACTTTAACCCATAAATGTGGGTCCCTTTGATTCCGATCAATCAATCAGAATAGAGCTGAAAGGGACCTTGGAGGTCTTCTAGTCCAACCCCCTGATCAAGCAAGAGATCCTAGTATACCATTTCAGACAAGTGGCTGTCTAATCTCTTCTTTAAAACTTCCAGTGATGGAGCACCCACGAATTCTGGTGGCAAGCTGTTCCACTGGTTAATTGTCCTCACTGTTAGGAAGTTTCTCCTTAATTCCAGGTTGCTTCTCTCCTTGAGTAGTTTCCACTCATTGTTTCTTCCCTTGCCTTCTGGTGCTTTGGAAAATAAGTTGACCCCCCTCTTCTTTGGGGCAGCCCCTCAAATACTGGAATGCTGCTATCATGTCCCCCCTTGTCCTTCTTTCCTCTAGACCGGACAAACCCAAATCCTGCAGCCGTTCTTCCTATGTTTTTCTCTCCAGGCCTTTAATCATCTTAGTTGCTCTTCTCTGCACTTTTTCCCCAAAGTCTCAACATCTTTTTTTGTAATGTGGATGCAGTTATTCCAGGTGTTGCCTTACTAAGGATTTATCGAGCAGTACTAACGCTTCCCATGATTTTGATTCTATGCCTGTTTATACAACCCAGGATTGTTATATTATACAACCCAGGATCAACCCAGGTTTTCTTTTTTGCATAAAAGAAGGATTGACAGAGAGGTGGATACCTGGGAAAGAGGCTCTGGAGGAAGCCAGAAGGAAAAGACCCCCCCCAATTCTGTGGGGCGCCCAAGGGTGAGGGCAGGGGCTGGGAGCAGGGCTGGAGGTGAAGGAGAGCCACTGAGGCCTTGTGGGGAGAAAGGGCCCATTCAGAGGCGACAGGTGAGGAGAAGCGGGGGGGGGGGGGGGGGGCAAAATCCTGCCAAGGCCTACAAAAATGATCTTCCAGGATGAGGAAAAGCCAATTTATATTTTATTCTCCCTATCTTACGGTAGCTATAAAACTGAATGTTGTTTTCATTGACACAAGGAGGAGAGATTTATTATTTCATTTATTTTATACGTGGATTTATATTTATAATCTTAACTGGGGCCTTCTTTTGGGTTGGGCACACAATAAAAACCCAGAAAGGAAATGCCAAGCGCTCCCAGCCCACAGAAAGCGGCAGAGTCACCCAGAAGCTGCACCCCAAATCCGGCCTGGGGGAGCTTAAAGGACTTTGCAAGGCAACCAGAGAATTGGGGAGGGGGCGGCAACGGCTTTCCCTCTCCCCAATCGCCGAGGCCAAGGCCAGCCCTCCCCTCTTCTCCGCCGTGGAAAAGAGGGAAACTTTCCTTACTTGTAGACCCCCAAACACACACACACACACACACACGGCGACTGCAACTGCTGGGATCGCAAAGCCCCCCCCCCACTCTCCCTCCGCCCCCCCCCAACCCGGAGTCTCCGGCGGGGAGATTTGCAAAGCGAGGGAACATTTCTGGCCGCTCGCTGGCTCGCTTGGTGCCCGGCCAAATTCCTGCGAGCCACACCGGCGCTGTGGACGTGCGCGGCCGGGTGTCTTTGGGAGCCCCCCGCGGCTCCGGTACACAATGCCTGGCGGGGCTGGGAGCTGCTGCTCCGCCCCGGCTGCGATGGACTGCGGGCGGGAGGGAGGAAAGAATTCTGGGCGGGGAGGAAAGAGAAGACGGGCTCCTCGGGGGGGTCTGCCTTCCTTCTGAGCCCCCCGTGACCCCCCCAACGCCACTGGGGCTCCAGCAGCTGAGGAGGAGGAGGAGGAGAGGAGCGGCTTCCCTCCCCCCCACGCCCTTCGGCTGAGCAGCGCCGTCCTCCGCCCCCTGGAAGCGCCGGGAAGGGGAGTCCGTGCCCGCCTCTCTTCGCCCAGCGCCCCTCGCGTCCTGCCGGCCTTGGCCCTTCCCGCCGCTGCCCTCCTCCTCCCCCCCCCCCCCCAGTGCCCAGGAATGGAGGCGGCGCGCTGGTTTCCCTCGAGCGGAGAAGCTTCGGGGTCAGGCTGAGCTGGTCTCCCTCCCGGCCTGGAGTTTGCTCGAGAAGGACTGGGAGGGAGGGAGGGAGGGAGGGAGGGAGGGAGGAAAGAAAGAAAGAAAGAAAGAAAGAAAGAAAGAAAGAAAGAAAGAAAGAAAGAAAGAAAGAAAGAAAGAAAGAAAGAAAGAAAGAAAGAAAGAAAGAAAGAAAGAAAGAAAGCAGAGAGAGGGAGGAAAGAAAGAAAGCAGAGGGAGAGAGGGAGGAAAGGAAAGGAAAGGATGGAGCAAAGGAGGAGGAAAAAAGAAACGGAAAGAGAAAGAGAAAGAGCGGGCGGGGCGAGCAAGCGGAGCAAAGGCGGGCAGCGGACTCTTGGCCGGCCCTTTGCCCGGACGAAGCTGCATAGGCGGCGGGGCGAGCGCCTCCAAAGCCCCTCCGGACTTGCAGCGCCGCTCCTCCGCCCGCCCGGTGGCGAGGGTCCCCGCAGCCCCCCCTCAGCCGGGGCCCCGCTGGGAAGGAGCCCCCCCGAGGGAGGGATGCAGGCAGGGCGGGGGGGGGCGACTCTCCTCCCGGCCGCTCCAGGCGATCCACGCGCCGCTCCCGCCCGCCCCGCCGCGCACCTGTCGCCCTGGCGGCCTCACCTTGCTGCGCCCGCGGCCTGCGGGTCCTTCGCGCAGGACTGGAGGCCTCGGGGCCGGTGGCGGAGTGAGGCCGAAGGGGCGGCTCCGCGGCCCTCCCCCTTCTCGGAAGCCGCCCCCGCCCCTCCCTCCCCCCCTCCCAGGTCCCACCTGCCTGGCGCCCCGCCCCGCCCGCGCCCCCGCCTGGAACTGCGGCACGGTGCCTGCTCGCCCCGCCCGCCCCGGGACGCCCCTCAGCGAGCCTGGATCCCGGCTGCCGAGGGACCCCCGCCTCCCACTCCGGCCCCACCGCAGCCAGCCCCAGCGCTGGGCGGGGCCAGGATCTGCTTGAGGCGGCGGAGGCTCTCCCGTGGAGCCCCCCAGCATCCCTCAGCCAGCCGCCTTCCAGCCAAGCCCCCCGACACCCCCCCCCCAGAAGCGCTCCCGGAAGGTTGGGGACTCTGCGACCCAGGAGCGGCGGGGACGCAACCCCAAAAGGCCGTCTGGGCGTGATGGGCCTTGTAGTCCAAGACCCTCGGGCTGGGAGCGGCGGCTGCAGCGCCCGCGGGGGAAGTCAGCCGGGCAGAACCGGGCTAGTGTCGGGTCCCCGGGGCGTCTCCAAGGCTCCTCCTGGCTCAGCCCCAGAAGGCCGGGCGTGGGGGCGGCGTCCTTGGCGCTCTCCGGGCGGAGGTTTTGTTGACCGACCAGGCAGGTAACAGGTTAACTAGGCCGCATAATGAGGTTACCTTGTTCCCCGGTTGGGTCAGGGAGCTCTGGAAGGCAAGCCCCACCATTCGGCCCTTCTCCTCTCTTGGAGCCCGGCTCTTGCCTGCAAAGTTTGTGCAAAGCCAGAGGAGCAGCAGGTGCAATCATGCTACACAACCAACTTATCTAAAGTGACTCCTGACACACACACACACACACACACACACACACACACACCCCTCCCCCCCCTTTGTTGACAAGGGTTGAAATCCTTTTTCCTGGCTCTGCTTCCGGCTTGGCCAGGGGAAACCCAGGAGCTGCTTGCTCTCAGAGGGGGGGGCCATAAAAAGTGGGAAGGGCCAGACACCAGAGACTCCTCCACCCCTGGCAAGCAAGACCCTCTGCTCGGTCTCCCAGTTGAAGGCCCTTTGACCACTTAACCCAGCCTCCTGCCTTCCCACTTAGTTTCTGCGGATTTTATTTAAAAGAGGTATATCATTTTGGGCCCCTGTGAGTCGCCCGCAGAAGCCCAAAGGCCCCCAAAACCGCCCCACTGCCTAGACCCCTCTTCCCACTCTCTCCCTGCCACACCAGTCCAGTCTTTCTTCTGGGTTTCCCCACCAGAGCTGGGTTGCCTTTGTGGGGTCCGGTTTTTCTCTGAGCAAAGATTAAATCGCACAGAAAATCATTTTCGTCTCTTCAATCCACTCTTTATTCTCAAAAATTGCTGCGAGGCGCTGCACAAGGTGGAAACCGGGCCGGTTCTGTGGTCCGAGGCTCAGGGGAAGAGCCCCCATCTACCCCCCCTTTTTCTGTTGGGGGCAGAGCAAGCAGTTTGAGGTGGGTGAAGGCATAAAGTCCCCCAAAGAGCCACCTTCAACCTGGGAAAGGAGCCTCAGGATGGACAGGACATCCCCAGCTGTCCGTGGGGCCCACAGGCAGATTGATCCCAACCCCACCATGAGGATCTCGACCCCATAGAGAGATTTCTCCAGGGAGGCCCCAGCACTCCCAATAGGGCGGCTGACACCCCTGGAAAGGAGCCCCCTCCCCCCCCCGCTGCTGGTTTTCCTCCTCCTCTTTCTTCCTCCCCGTTTCCCATCCTGAGGGGCTTTCCCAAAGGGCTGCTGGGTCTGCCATCCAATGTCCGAAGCCCATTCTCCATGGCCAGGCTGCCCTTCGGGCCCCTCGTCAAAGGATCACGGACGGCTCACTCTGGTCAGCGTTGAAGGTCTGGATCTGACCCTTCAGGTGGGAAAGCTTCTTCCTGAGATAGTCGCAGCGGTCCTGCTTCTCCAGGTAGGAGGGGTCCTGGGGGGGCATGGGGGGCATGGGGGGGGAGCAGAGGGAGAAAGATGAATCTTCAGGCTGGCGCCAAAAGCATTTAACCCTCCTAATTTTTATTTATTTATTTATTTTATTTATTTAGGATTCCTATATGCTGCCCTATTCCCTGGGGACTCAGGGCGGCGTACAACATTTGAAGAACCACTAAACAATATAATTTATCCGATGCGCAATTATTGCTAATTGAAAACTTTTCAATTTTAATCTATTGCTTCCTAACAGACAGGAAGCAGCAGGTGAAGCTAGGCAAAATCACACCAATACCTGTACAATTAGCACAGCCCCCCCCCCAAGGCTGTGTGTCTTCTCTCTATATACCAATGACTGCATCTCTAACGATCCATCTGTTAAACTACTGAAGTTCACAGATGATACAACAGTGATTGGTCTCATTCAAGACAACGATGAAACCGCATACAGACGGGAGGTTGAACAACTAGCCTTGTGGTGCGACCGGAACAATCTGGAACTGAACACACTCAAAACCGTAGAAATGGTGGTAGACTTTAGGAGAAATCCTCCCATTCTATCACCTCTTACAATACTAGACAACACAGTATCAACAGTAGAGACCTTCAAATTTCTAGGTTCTATCATATCTCAAGACCTAAAATGGACACCTAACATCAAAAACTTCATCAAAAAAGCACAACAAAGAATGTTCTTTCTGTGCCAACTCAGAAAGCTCAAACTGCCCAAGGAGCTGCTGATCCAGTTCTACAGAGGAATGATTGAGTCTGTCATCTGCACCTCTATAACTGTCTGGTTCGGTTCTGCAACCCAACAAGACAGACACAGACTTCAGAGGATAATCAGAACTGCAGAAAAAACGATTGCTGCCAACCTGCCTTCCATTGAGGACCTGTATACTTCACGAGTCAAAAAGAGGGCCGTGAAAATATTTACAGACACCTCACATCCTGGACATAAATTGCTTCAACTCCTACCCTCAAAATGACGCTATAGTATAGAGCACTGCACACCAAGACAACTAGACACAAGAACAGTTTTTTCCAGAACGCCATCACTCTGCTAAACAAATAATTCCCTCACCACTGTCAAACTATTCACTAAGGCTGCATTACTATTACTATTAGTCTTCTCATCGTTCCTATCACCCATCTCCTCCCACTTATAACTTGTTGCTTGTATCCTTACGATTTATATCAATATTGTTTCCTGATTGCTTATTTGAACTGTATGACAATCATTAAGTGTTGTACCTCATGATTCTTGACGAATATATCTTATCTTTTTATGTACACTGAGAGCATATGCACCAAAGACAAATTCCTTGTGTGTCCAATCACACTTGGCCAATAAAAGAATTCTATTCTATTCTATTCTATTCTATTCTATTCTATTCTATTCTATTCTATTCTATTCTATTCTATTCTATTCTATTCTATTCTATTAAGAATTCTATTGCAGGTAGTCCTTGACCTACGACCCCAATTGATCCCAAAGTTTATGTTGCTCAGTGAGACAGTCATTAAGTGAGTTTTGCCCCATTTTACGACCTTTCTTGCCACCGTTGTTAAGTGGATCACTGCAGTTCTTCAGTTAGTCACATGGTTATTAAGTGAATCCGACTTCCCCATTGCTAGTCAGAAGGGGATCACGTGACTCCGGGACGCTGCAGCGGTCATAAGTACAAGTCAGTTGCCAAGCGTCTGAATTTTGATCACGTGACCACAGGGAGGCTGCAACGGTCATAAGTGTGAAAACCGGTCATAACTCCCTTTTTTCAATGCCGTTGCCACTTTGAATGATGACTAAACGAAGGGAGGTAAGGACTGCCTGTATCGGTTTTATTTTTTATTATTTTTAATGAATCATTTTTATTATTCTTGTAGGCTGCCCGGTTGCTGTGAGATGGGAGGCAGATGCATTTAATAAATATAATAAAAGTGTTTTTGAAACTGAGCCTTGCGTGATGACGACTGCCCTGAAGGAGAGGGGGGGCACCTAGGAAACAGCCCCCCCGGGGAACATCTCTTGGGCGACTTCCCTTGTTTGTCACCACTTGCCCCCCTCTTCCTTTCCTTTCCTTGGGGGGGCCTTGGGAGCTTATCTCCCCCTCCCCCCAGCCACAGTTCCACCCCCGCCCATTTTAGAGGCTTGCAAGGAGGGGTTTCTTTATATGTTTGTTTGTTTGTTTGTTTGCAGGGCTGCCTGCCCACCCCCCCACCCCCCTCTCACATACAGGCCGTCCCCAACTAGCCATCATTAGTTTAGCAATCATTCAGAGTTGCAGCAAAGTTGAAAAAGGTGACCTGTGATCGTTTTTCAAACTGATAACTGTTGTACAGGGGGGGGGGATTGTGTTTTCACACATTCGGGGTTTGCAGCCCCCCCCAGAGCCCAGACCCAAACAGGCCAGGAAAGAGGGCGTTTATTTGGCCCTGCCAAAACCTGCCATGGGGAGACAGAGGGGAAGGAGGGCTGTGCTTTGCCCCTGCAGGAGGAGATGAGGTGAACTCAGTGGGGCAGGAAGCTCCCCCACCACCAAAAAGACCCCCTCCCCATGAAACCCCAGCTGTTGAGTAACTGGGGAAACCCCCCCCCCCATTACCTTCTTCTTGCCCCTGTAGGCCCTCCGGACAGCCGAGAGGCGGCTTTGCTCCTGCAGGGGAGAAGGGAGGTTGGGTTCCTTCAGAGAAGCCCAGAGAGACCCTTCCCCACAACTGCAGACTCGGGAGGGGAGACGATCATTGTCTTGGGGGTACATGCAACAACCTCTTTATTCTGCGGATGGGCTGGCAATCTGGACATCAGGGCATCCAGCTCTTTAAATCTCTGCCTCGTGGCGTGGATTTCGCGGACGAGAGCCTGGTACTCCGAATATTGATCCTTGAAGATGGCCGTGTACCTCTCACGCTCGGCCGGACTCCCGATGGCCGGGTACCTCCTGTCCGGAGGAGAGAACGGAAGGGGTCAAGAGGAAAAGAGCCCCTGCTGTGGGGAGACTAAGGGCAGCTCTGCAGTTTTTCCCTGTCTGAGTGTCACAGGGTTCCAGGGAGGGTGGGGCCCTCTGAGATCCCCCAGAGTGACTCCCCCCCCCCAAAGAGCTTGACACTGCAGGTTCCCGGAGGCCAGCTGGCTGCAGGCAGGAGTATTGGGGTGCAGCTCAGCAGAAAGGGGCCTGCATAAGCGCACCACTGTGCCTACCGTCCCTGTCTTACTGTCCTATTCTCTTCATTTATCTGTACTTCTTTACTTAGGTTTATACAAACACCTACTATCTTGTACATGTTTGACAAACAAACAAACAAATAAATAAACAAATAAATAAACAGGGAGCTGAAGAAAAGGTTGGAATTGGGGCCTGGGCAGAGAGCCAAGGCTGGCTGGCATTGGTTCTGGAGGTGGGCATCCTTCCTTCCAGGGCACCCTGAAACATTCCCTCCCCCCCCCCCCGCTCAGCTCCAGGGGATGTTGAGGCCTGGGGGGGTTCCAGCAGACCCCGGATGGCAGGGAGGGTTTCAAAAACTAAGGACTTGAATAGTACACCTTGATATTTGACACCCTTCCACGGACGCCTTTGGCCGTAGCATCCAGGGGTCTCCAACCTTGGCAACTTTAAGACTTGTGGCCTTCAACTCCCAGAATTCCCCAGACAGCTAGTGAAAAGCTGCTGAAATGAACAAAAGTAAGGGCAAACCCCCAAAAGTTTTTAAGAGATTGGATAACCATTTGTCTGAAGTGGTGTCTAAGCAGGGGGTTGGGCTAGAAGACCTCCAGGGTCCCTTCCAACTATTCTATTCTATTCTATTCTATTCTATTCTATTCTATTCTATTCTATTCTATTCTATTCTATTCTATTCTATTCTATTCTATTCTATTCTTCTGTTCTGAATTCTCTTCTCTTCTGAATTCTATTTTAAAACTTTCTCTCTCCGGTACTTACACAATATAATCGGGGATGGTAAGGGGTCTGGGGTGATGCCCCACTGGGATGGCGCTGTTGAGCCTTTCTGGGCCTCCTTCCTCGGAGAAGACGACACGCCTGGAGCCCCGGCCGGCTGGACGTCCCTTGCCCGGAGGGATCCTGGGGTGCTGAGGAGACGCACCTGGCAGGAGAACCGGCTTCAGCTGTGGGGGGGGAGGCAAGAGACCAGGACACCCCCATCAGGAGGAGAACGCCTGCAGCCTTGGTAGCCCCAGGCCTTTTCTCCCCAAGGGTCACGTTTCCACCTGAGGGGGGGGCTTTCTTCGGGAGGAAAGGGGGGGGAGTCCCCTGTTCCTGGCAACTGGCAGCCTCCCCCCCCCCTGATTGCACTGAATACCCTGGGATTTTTTTTTAATTGAATACTTTAATTTGGCCAAGTGTGATTAGACTCACAAGGAATAAAACGTTCTCTGGTGCAGAAGCTTCCAGTGTACATGCAGAGGAGGAGGAGGAGGAGGAGGAAGAATCCCAAGGGGAAGAGTTGAAATAGTTTCTTCCCCAAACCCCCAAAACTTTAACCTTAGATTGTCTACAGTCGACCTCACCCCATTCCTAAGAGGTCCGTAAGGGGCCTGCATAAGCGCACCATCGTGCCTACCATCCCTGTCCTAATGTCCTATTGTCCAAATTTACCTGTACCTACATTGCTTTTGTTTATGTTTATACCATACCTGCTATCTTGTACACGTTTTGACAAATAAATAAATAAATAAATGAAGTTTATGTCCAGGACGTGAGGGGCTTTCTCAGCCCTCCTCCTGACCCCCCCGCAATATGCCGGTCTCCCTCTAAATGCAGAGCCTCTGTCCTGGGGGAGGGGGGAGGGCTGCTGCCCCCTTAGGCCTCTTCCACCGTCCTGAAGATGCCGACCCCCAGGATTGCAATCAGGGGCCCCTGTGAATGAGGCAGAGGGTCTCCCAGAAGGTGGAGGTTCCCCCCCCCAGCCCCATCCATGCCCTCCAGCAACCCTTTCACTGACCCCACCCCACCCATGGGGGTCTTACCGGGAGCAACATCCTCCGGGCCGCTTCGTGCCGCCACATCTTGAGACAGACGAGGGAGCCCGTCAGGTACAGCAAGGGGGTGAGGAAGAGGAAGGTCATGGCGCCCACTTGCCCCCCTTCGACCCGGCACAGAGCCGTGATGAGGGGACCGTAGGCAAAGGCCGAGTAGCAGAGCCCACCCCGGTTGACGTCGTGGATGTAGGCGATGGCGGCCACCAGGTAGAGCAGGAACATGGAGAGGTTGAGGGCAAACTCAGCCAGGGGCCACCAGTGGGAGTTGAGGAGGATGGCCCGGTAGTGCATGGTCAGCCCCAGGGTCAGCAGGATGACCGTCAGCAGCCACACCAGGCTGGCCACCACCAGCACAAATGGGGTCATCGGGACGTAGTAGCCATAGTCCGTTCCGGTGAAGCTGTTGCCATAAAGTTGGGACCACTGATAGTCCTTCTGGATGTAAGCCGCGGTGCAAGCGAAGGCCATCCCTCCCAAAATGAGCTCCAGCCCCCCAAGAAGCCTCAGGAGGCCAGGCCAGGACTTCAGGTAGCTGTATTTGCGGTCGCAAGCCTCCAGCTTCTCCTCGTACCCCGGTGGAGCTGCGGAGGCCCCTCCGTGGCGAGTGACTGTCGTGGACTCTCCAGACTTGGAAGAGGTGGTGGCATCTGAGGGGGGTTCCTTCCCATCGTCCTCATCCTTCCTCTCACCAGTGGTGGAACCATCCTCCCCAGCCAAGCTGGTTCTCTCAGGACCCTCCAGACCTGGATTTGCGGGTGGGGAGTTTGGGAGCCCGGAGGAGTGGGCCAAGGGAGAAGGTTCTTCTGGCGTCCACCTCCAGAAAGTGTTCCTCCAGGACGGAGGGAAGAAGCGTCGGGTGGGCTTCAGAGAGGGCTCTTCTGGGTCCTGAGGTCCATCAGGGAAGGTTGGCTGGGCTGACCAGTGGGGGGGGCCATGTGGGGAAGAGGGGGAAGCAGCCGGGGAGCCAGACCAAGAGCTCCATCCAGAAGTAGGCGCCCTTGGTGCCCCTGGATGGAGAGGGCTGGAGGGAAGCCATGGGTCTGCCCCCAGGCCCACCAGAGGCTGCCTCTCTGCCCCAGCTGAAAGGGGCTTCTCAATGGTTGAGCCAAGCATCGGATCCCCCGGACGGAGGCACCACCACGGAGGAGTCTCTCTCCCCCTCCCCTCCTCCCTCACAGCCTGGCTGAGTCTCGTCTTCAGGGCCCAGGAGCAGCTGATTTGGAAAAGATAAAAGAAACAGAAATGGTGGTCCTAGCAGGGAGATCTTTTCTTAAGCGCAATCAAATTAAAGGTGGGGGGAGAAGAGAAATTAGCCTTTCTGGTGATTCCACCCATTAAGAAAAGGCTAAAATCGACTTTTAATGTGTGTTTTTAAGTGTGGCTTTTACTAGGCGGATCTAGAGCTAAATAATGGAATTATGACGCTCAATTACGAGAAGACGAGAAGACGAGAAGACAAAGAGGAAGAGAAGAGAAGAGGAAGAAGAGGAAAACAAAGAGGAGGAAGAGGAAGACAGGAGGAGGAAGAGGAGGGGGAGAATGAGGAGGAGGGGGAGGAAGAGGAAGAAGAGGAGGAAGAGGAGAGATCCCCTCTCAGCAAACCACCTCTGGCTGCCCCTTCTCAGTCCACCTCCAGATGTTTACTTTCATCCCCCCCACAGCTGGAGGGCCCCACCCTTGGAGCCTCTCCCCCCCCCAGATGGTCCCCATACCTTCCGCCTGCTTGTAGTTCCCACTCCAGAGAGGAAGAGGGTGGTGGGATCAGGGCCCGGCTGAGCCCACATCAAAGGCCAGTGAGGAAGCGCGCAACTTCCTCCTTCCTTTTGCATGTGGGGGGGGAGGGCTCTGAGCTGGTGGGGCTCTGGCGCAGCAAAAGACTTGGGCTCCAAGCGGGCATCTTATCGGGCTTTGCGGAGGTTAATGATTAACGGGAGGCTGCCCTGGAGAAAAGTGCCAGGCCCAGAGCGGCAGAGGGCAAGAGCTAAATTCCCCGATTTCACTTCAGGACCAAGATGCCCATGTGGCACTGCCCAAGTGGTCTCGATTGCAACAGCCACTTTGCAGGGACCCATGGACCCATGTTCTGGAAGGCGAGGAGGAGGAAGAGGAGGAGGAAGAGGAGGACAGGCCTCCTCCCAACCTCTGACCACCCCTTCTCTGTCCCATGGGGCAGGATGGGCTCCGCGTCCGGAGGGGGGCTGACTGAGGCCCCTTCAGAAGCTCCTTCCAAAAGTTTTCTCCCAGCCGCAGCGCTCGTTTTCCAGGGGGTGAACTGGGTGCCTGGAAACTCTTAGGGGTACCTGAATCCAAAGCCCCCCCCCGCAGCCATGGAAAGACCGTATGTGAAGCCGGCCAGTCTTTGTAGTTCTCGCTCGGCCTTCAGTTTGAATCCTGCTGCCTTGACCGCTTGGGGAAATGGGCAGGCCAAAGAGTGAGGCGGCCTTCCCGGGTGGACAGCTGCCCCTGTGCTCCCAAGGTGTGTCTGTGCGATTGTGTGCAGAGTCCTTGTCACCTGCAGCCTGTGCGGTTAAGGGGCAGCTTTTAAGACAGGGGAGGCTTTTGCAGATGCAGATCCTCCGGCCAGGATCCGACCCTCCCTGCAGCCCCCGCCCCAACCCCAGAGAGCTTCTGGAGACCCTCCCAGGGACTTTCCCCCTCTGGAAGGCTCCGGCTTTTCATTCTCTTTCAATGAAGTGGCTGAAGGCCTTTTCTCATCCTTTCACCTTCTCTTCATGCCGGGCGCTTGAATGCTCGACCATCACTGACCCTTTGGGTGAAAATGGTAGGAAATTGGCAAATATATCAGCAACTCAATCAAAACCCTAAGAAACCCCCTCCTTTACGGACACCGGCCAGTTCAGGTAAACGTTCCTTTCAGGATATCAGGTGTCACAGATCCTTTCCTCTGGGGCAGGGGTCAGCAAGCCGCATGTGGCTCTTTCATCCCTCTGCTGCGGCTCCCTGTCGCTCAAAATATGCATCACAACCGCCAATGTGTGATACCTGCCGGCACGCGATTTATTGAGCTTTTCACCCCCAGTAGGCCAACCATGGATAAATCCAAGAAAAGAAAAGTTTCATAAGAAAACAGAACGTTTAATTCAAACACATATGCTAGTTCTGTGGCTACTCAGGAAACAGTCAGGCACGGGAAGGGTTTTGTGTCTCCCGGTGTTTTCTTTCCTGTGGGAAACGGGTCCAAATGGCACTTTGAGTGTTTAAGGTTGCCGACCCCTGCTCTGGGGGATCGCCCCTTCTGCCCCCCTCCTTCCTAATGGCCCATGGAAAAGAAAGAGGGGGGGGAGAAGGAAGGAGAGAGAGAGAGAGAGAGAGAAAGAAAGCGAGAGAGAGAGAAAGAGAGAAAGAAAGAGAGAGAGAGAGAGAGAGAGAGAGAGAGAGAGAGAGAGAGAGAGAAAGAGAGAAAGAAAGAAAGAAAAAGAAAGAAGAAAGAGAGAAAGAAAGAAAGAAAGAAAAAGAAGAAAGAAAGAAAGAGAGAAAGAGAGAAAGAAAGAAAAAGAAAGAAAGAAAGAAAGAAAGAAAGAAAGAAAGAAAGAAAGAAAGAAAGAAAGAAAGAAAGAAAGAAAGAAAGAAAGAAAGAAAGAAAGAAAGGGGGAGGGAAGATTACAAGAGAGCAATGCAATCCACAGGGTGCAATTAAAAGAATGGAGACATTTATTTCCTATCCTAAAAAGAAATACTAACGGGACGCCCACTCCCCCCTCCGCCGGCCCACGGACTGAGTTCGGGCCGGAGAGAGAAGCGGCGACGCAGCCACGCGCGGCCTCCGCGGTCTCGGGGGCCGATCGCCCCGGGCAACAGGGGGGAAGCCGGGCAGGGTCTGCACGGGAACGGCCAGGGGAGCCTCAGGCGGAGCGTCCTTGCAGGGAGCCCCCCGGGCAGCCCCGGAGCCCCCTTGGCAAAGGCCCCTGGCGCTTCTGGAGGGGGGAGGCGTGGAAAGCGGCCCCTCGCTGCACCCCCGGCGGACAGCGGGGGAGGCGGCGCAGGGGGTCCGCTGCCCAGGGGAGGGGAGTCAGGGAAGGGGGGCCGCCGACTGAATCGGGCACGGTTAGCAGCTGCCGGAGGGAGCCTCCCCGGCGGTGGATGGGCTACCTGGGAGCTGCAAGGAACCCGGCCTGACATCACTCACTGGGACAGGGGCTGCTGCACAGCGCAGCCTCTGTGTGTGTGTGTGTGTGTGTGTGTGTGTTGTGTCTTTGGCTGTTGTGTTCTTCTTCTGCAACTGTTCCTTAGCTGGGCCCAGAGCTTTCACACACACGCACAGACATTAGGTCCCTTGCCAAACACAGCATGGCAAACTCAGGAGCAGCAGGGCTGGTGTTTAATCTCTTCACAGGATTGTCAAGGACACAAAACCACACACCTGACATCACATTTGAAGTGCATGGAAAGCTACAAGGCCACTTTTATACATGGAAAAGGGAGGCACAAACACACAGAGCCCCAACCCTGAGCACAGCCCAGCGGGATGTCCCTCTCCACAGATCAACCACCAAGACTCCACAAACAGCAGCGAAAGAGTTAAGGGCACAAGAGCTAGGATTTTCCCACCTGGTGGTGCCCTTTCCTCTTGGCGCCTGAGGGAAGTGCTTAAATCTGCTGAATGAGCCAGGTCTCTGGGCATGTGAAGCAGTGCAGAAAAGCACAGGCTCTTCGTGCCGAGGCCGATTGAGGACTTGAACCCAGAGCCGGTCCATTGCTGGGGGTCAAGGAAGAAGTGACCATCGGGCAGTTTATTTGCCTGCCATTTTATGCAAACAGTCGCTATGGAAATCTTTCCGAATGGCTGACCAGCCTCACAGAGAAAGCCCAGCAGATGGTAAGGCATGAAACGGGCAGTTTAAAAAAAAAAACCACACAGAAATTGATACTACTTTAAAAATCATTCTTAAGTGTGTTTGGTGTAAATCGCCATTGTAAGTAAAACTATACAATTAAAAGAAATAAAATTCTGTGCTCGGAGTAAGGAACAAGAAAACCACACTGACCTTTCAAGTGTTTATTTAGAAAGGATATCCTGTTCTGGAGCCTTAAAAGGGCTTGCATAAAAAAATTAAAAACCGAAACCCACTCCCAAATCATAGATCAAAGTGCAAAATAAAATAGCGAGTCCGTTTTGGTGCTCCAGGGCTACCACTAAATCATAAAATCCAAGGAGGGAGGCCGTTTTGCTTACTGCCTGGAGAGAGACTGTGGCTTGCTTTAAGACGGTTTGTGAATGCTTGGGGGGGGGCTCCACGGGGGGGGGGGGAGAACGACTCAGCCTTCAGCCATGACTCCTCTGGGTTGGTGCAGGAAATCAATACACTAGGAAATTATTCATATGGTAGGCTTATAAGGTAGTCCTTGACTTACGACTGTTATTGGGACTGGCATTTCTGTTGCTAAGCAAGATAGTTTTATCATATGTGGTGGATATGCGTAAAAGCAAAAATACATACATGGTTGGAGAAAACGTTAAAACAACATATAGATTATAAGCCAGAAATATTTTTGCTAGCCATAATACCTGAAAAGTATGAAAAAGGGAACCTATATTTAATATGACATGTCTTGACAGCAGCAAGAATTGTATTTGCAGTCCTGGAAAAATGAGGAAACTCCTACAGAGGATGATGTCATTGAAAAAAATTGCCCAGAAATGGACAGATTGACATTAAAAGTAAAAGAAAAAGAAGATACAGAATATTTTTGAACATGGGACTTGTTTTATAAATGGTTGGACAGTAGAGGTAGAAATTATTGTATATAAATAAATTGATCCAGACAATACGCTGTTCACTAAGCACTTATGTATGTAATGTGAAAACAGATAAACTCTTAAAAAACCCAAAAAAGGTAGTTTTGATTTTACGACCTTTTTGCCAATCTCTGCAGTTATTAAGCAAATGAGGCGGTCATTAAGCGAATACGGCTCCTCCCAGGAGCTCTGCTTGTTGGAAACCAGCTGGGAAGGTCGCAAGCGGCGATCACATGACTTTAGGATACCACAACCGTCGCAAATACATGCCGGTTGCCAAGGGCCCAGGTTTTGGCGGTTGTTGAGTGAGAACCAGTCGTACGTCAGTGCTATTTTTCAATGCCAGTTGTAACGTTGAATGGTTGCTGAAGGAAGGTTGTAGGTTGAGGACTGCCTGTGGATGAATCAACTCTCAATCATTTCCGAAGCCCTCACCACCATTCCTTAAACCTGCGGTTCGCCAGGATGCTGAAGGAGCCCGGCTTGGCTCAGCCACGATCTCAAAACGGGTTTCACCCCAATCCACGTTTTCCAGACATGGGTGCAGAGGGAACACGGCTGCCGAATTTCTGGTCACACGCTTCCCATTTACGCTAAGCCGTCCTTGGCTCAAAAAGTATCAAAATGCATAGAAAAGTATTTGTCAGAATCAAATGCATATAAAATTGGAGTATTCATGAGAAAGTACATTTAAAATAAGCCTCTAAAAATATTTCGGTGTGATTTTATAAAACCAGGCGGAAGGAAGGCAAAGCAGAGACATGACAGGAGCGGAGGGGAAACCGTGAGGGGTCAGGAATGGTATCGGCAGGGAAGGGACAGAACGGGAGGGTCTCCAAGCAAGTCACATCCTTCCCAAGGGGGGAGGTCAATACAGCCAATGGCTCAAACTGGAAAGATACCAGTTCATTCCATTTTCGGAAATTGGGATACAGGAAAGAGCCCAAAGGAGCCTGTGGATCTAATCAGCTGCCCTCCCACCTGCATTTCTCCTCCGGGGAATTTTAGGAGCAAAACTACCTTCTCTGGGACCCCTGCCTGAATCCCTGAAGCTCCACTCTTGGAATTGGCCCTCACAATCCCAGTCCAAGTCCAGCGGGTGGACGGAGGCTGCTGGGAAGGAGTTCCTGGTTGCCCTCCATCCGGTGGGACCAAGCCAGCCCTTCAGCATCAGACCTGCATCTGCTGTAGGCAACGGGCAATTATAGGAAGTTCCCCAAACAGGGCAGATCGTCCCCAAACCTGGGTTGGGGGGGGAGAATCAAGCAAAAAGGGTTAAAATTGTGTTCCCTGGGTCCAATCAGCAACTGAAGAAGGATCCAGGGTTGGCTTTGGGGTGCAGGTATAGCTCCAGCCTAGAGCAGGGAGACCCTCCAGACAGAGAAGGGGTCTCCAACCTTGGCAACTTTAAGGCTTGTGGACTTCAACTCCCAGAATTTCCCAGGCAGCTGGCTGAGGAATTCTGGGAGTTGAAGTCCACAAGTCTTAAAGTTGCCAAGGTTGGAGACCCCTGCTCCAGAGGACCCCCCAACCCAGCCAGACCAAGGACACGTCCCCTCGCCCTGCCTTAGCCCACCTGGCACCTTCAGGCAGCAAAATGTCTTTCCCAGGTGACCTCAGAAAGATTTGATTGCCAAGCCTCGCTCCCTTTTCAGACAGCCTACAAAACTGGACACTACTCGACTTAAACAATAACAACACGACAAACACACACAAAGGACACCGTTACTCTTGAATTCCCTCTTGCTTTCCGCCTTGCTGGCTTGTGCTCGGACCCTCTGGCGCCAACACACCACCCTCAGGCTGGACACCCCCCCCCTCCAGCCCCCCTCCCCAATCACGTGCCCAGCCCTCTCCAAAGGTCTCAGCCAAAGTCTTCAGCAGCAGCCCCTTCCCCTCCCCCCACCCCTCCCCCCACTAAGGACCCCTTGGAAAATGGAAATTTCCTGCTAAGACACAGCTGCCCTCTGGAGACTGGAATGGAAGAACAAACATTCTAAGTGAAATAAAGAAAATGCTATTTGTCTTCGGCCATTAGAGGTGGCTGCTGAGACTTTTATTTTCATAGACCTGTAGTGAATTATCCGACTTCTAACCTCAGGCTTTGGAAAGGTTTCTTCCATAAGCAAAGAGGAATTCAACCCCCCTCCTGGTTTTGCCAAATTGTAGGACCCGAGAAACAGTAACTGGGATTTTGGGACAGCAGATTCTCATTCTGCCAGTGGAAATATTTCCTGAAGGCTTCTCTCCCTGCTAAAAGCTACTCTCTGAGCCAAAATGCAGCCAGAATCTGGGGGTCTCCTTCCCCCCAAGACCCCCCTTCAAGCATCACTCGAATGGCGTCTTTCCCAAAACCGTGCATGCCACCTGACTCGGGGCAGCTTTTCTTGAAAAGGGGCCGTTTCATTTTCAGGCTGTTTGTGTTGCAACGACCCCAAGTCCCATCGTCATTAAAGTGGGGCCTCAGAGACGAAGGGTCTGAGCCCCGGAGGTCCACTCAGAAACACCACAGTCCATCTCTTTAAAATGTGAGTCAGAAGCCCAACGCCAGAGCTGCAAATGACTACCTAGACCAGCGTTTCTTGACTGCAGCAACTTGAAGACATGTGGACTTCAACTCCCAGGTGGGGAAATTCTGGGAATTGAAGTCCGCCGGTCTCCCAAGTTGCTAAGATCCATAAAGAGACCTTAACAGATGCTAGTCAATTGTGATTAGGGCTTGTAATGGATCACCCACTAGAGGGCAGCAAAGGGCTACAATTTGAATTTAGTCTCTCCCCCCCCCCCCTTTATTGGGTTCCTGCTGATGTTTGCAGGGAAAAGAAGAAGGAAAAAAAAAACCAGAGAATAGGGAGACCCCCAGCCCTTTGACTCTGAGCCCCCCAGTTCCTCTCCTAGGGGAAGAGCGGGGCTGCCTTTTGTGGATTTTGCCTGGATTTTGCATCTCGGATCAGATCGGATGGATGCAGCTTTGGCCTTGGGCTCCAGAGGCCCAGAAAGCCAGAAGGCCTCCCTTGGTCTGGCTTCAGCAGAGCTTCCTTCTGCCAAGAGTCTCTATCTGATTGTCCCTGGATGGGAGACCCCTTAGAAATAAGGGGGGGAGGGAGGGATTCGCAAAGCCTGCAGCCACCAGGCCTCCCCATGCAGCTGGGTTTTGGCCAAGGTTGGGGAGCCCTGAATTGAATTGGAATTGAATTAAGGGGGGGGGCTGGAGGACTGGGGGGGGGACCAGAGGTGCCCATCCCATCTCAGAAGCAGGAAGATCCTCGAGCTCAGCTGGGACAAGAGACAATAATTTCCCATTTAAAAAAAAGTTTTAACGTTGATTAGATTGTTTGCACATTCTTTTTGTCTCCGCAAAGCATTGAGGCCAATTCTCACAATACATTCACAACCTTAACCCGGGTGAACAAGCCTTAATTGCTTTCTTCCCCTCACATGCAATGCCCTAGTAATAAACCCTGTTATGGCTTACATTGATGGTTTGGGTCACATACACAGACAGTCCCCCCCTCCCACAAACACCCACAGAGTCCCCCACTGCCCCATCTCCTCTCAGCCCGGTCAGTTGTGCGAAGGAGGGAGGCCCAGCGCTGGAGGCCTTCAAGAAGGGAGTGGAAGGCCACTTGTCTGAAATGGTATAGAGACTCTCCTGCTTGCTTGTGCAGGGAGTTGGACTAGATGACCTCCAGGCTCCCTTCCAACTCTGTTATTCTATGTTCTATGGAGCGAAGTGGGGCGGTAAGAAAACTTCAGGCGGGGAAACCAGACCCCCAGGAAGCCCTCCAAGTGAGGAACAAGGACAAGTTACACAGATCAGGATTGGGGGCTGGATGTGTGTGGAGGGGGACACAGAGGGAGGGAGACCAAGAGGGAGGGGGCTTGGGAGCTATTGCATCATTTTAAAAACTGACAAGGGAAAAATAATCTGCCTCTGGAGTCCGGCTAAGAGTCACCTCCAACTAGACCCCCCAGCAGGAGTCCCTCTGGCACACAGCCCCCTCCCCCCAATTTCCCTCCAGCCGCAGGGCCAGTTTCAATGCAACATTTGCCAGGCAAAGCCCAGGGAGGGGTCTCCTCCCCCCTCCCCAGCCTCTTAGCTTTGCCCGGCTCCCTCCTGGCCCCTTTGCCCCCACATGCAACCTTGGAGGGGGCTTCTGAATCCAGAAAACCCCAGGGGGGGTGGGATTCCGGAAGATCCTTCCCTGGGTCTCCTTCCTCCCACCCCATAGTCCCTCCGGGCAGAGAAGGGCCAAGACAGGACATGCAGCCTGCAGAAAGACGGGCGGCAGCCACCAAGCCTTTTTCTGGGGCTGAGAAACGGCTAGAAGCATCCGCTAAGTGAGTAGGTAGCTCCACACCACACCACGTATTCGCTTGTGAAAAACATAATTAGGGGACCTCCCGTGCTGTGAAAAACGCTGGTTCAATGCACTGCAGGAGCCCCCCCCTCATCTCCCCGCTCAGAGGCCAAGGAACACGGGCCAACTTCTACACAGGACAGGGTCGGAGTAATTTGGAGGTGGCAGCAGTAAAACGCTCAGGATTTTCGGACCGTCGCAGACCAAAAGTTGTGCATGCATCAGCGGGTGACGAGGTTGCCAAAAAAGCCAAGTGTGGTTTTGAGGTTTGCAGCCCCGTCTGCAATTATCTAGCCTCACCTGGAATGACGTGTATAAGGTTAAGCGCTACGAAAAGGGCAGAGGCCGGTTCAATTGGCCAAATGGAGACGGCCGAGGCACGCCAAGGAGGGTCCCCAAGGGAAAATGGGCAGAGGATGGCCGGCAAAGGGGGCTTAGGGTCAGGAGCCCCCCCTCCAGGTCCCGGGAGAGGACAGCCGGCGGTGGCTGAATGTGAGGAGGGATCCCTGGAAGAGAGACAGACGGTGAGGATGGCGAACAACCGCTGGGCCCTCAAATAGGCCCTGTGTGCATAGGGCATGTGTGTGTGTGTGTGTGTGTGTGTGTGTGTGTGTGTGTGTGTGTGTGTGTGTGTGTGTGTGTGCAGACTCAACACACCTACCCTTGGAACCTTAAATCTCACATAGCAAACTGGAGGCTTCCCCACCCTCAGGGGTGTCCGGTGGCCTCCAAAGCTTTAGTCACCCCGTTTCAAACAAAGTCAAAGTGAACAGAAGTTGACACAACCGCTATGCATAAAAGATAAACACAACAGCTTTCAGAAAATCTGAACGGCAGGATAAGAAGTTAGAAACCAAGCAGTGAGCATCACCGGGGAAGCAGCTTTAGCCCCCCCCCCCCCCAGGGCAGGAATAAATAACAGCTCCCAAACATTTCCTGGGGCAACAGAGGGTCAGGCTCTTCTGGACTTGGGCCTCCCCCCCCTCTTCCTTGCAGAACTTTCCTAGCTCAGAAATATTCTTAGCTCTCTTTCCATGCTTGAGATCTCCCCACAGAGTTTCAATGATACGTGGGGTGTGAAAGCCACCCCAAGCCTCCTTTCCTTTCTTGAGAGTCTTTTGTGGTTGATTTGGAAGCATTTCAGAGGTCTTCTGAACTATCAAATCTCTTTTCGGCTTCAATTTCTTCATTGACTGTCAGGTTATGTCGACATTTAGTGGAATCCGTTCTCCCTTCCACCTGCACATCATTTCCTGGGCCACGGGCTGCACACAAACCCCCCCCCTCTTCTTAAAACTTCGGTGGAGGTGCTCCTTTTTTTCACATGCCTCATCCCTTGCCCCCCCCCAAAAGTATCTTGCTCCATTGCAACTGAGCCGTTTTGGCTCCTTGTCCCAAAGTATTTGAGGCTCATCCAGGTTTTCTTTGGTGTTCCTTGGGCAAAGGTAGGGGAATGGGTCTCTTTTTGACAACTGCCCCGATGACTGCTGAATAAGCAATGCTGGGCTGTGGGCCAGGAGATTTAGATTTAGATTTATTTAGATTTATTATTTAGATAACAACTCCAGGAGCAGCAAACTTTTCCACTGGTTCTTTGCAGTGATTTGTGGACTTTGTTTAGCCACCAGATTAGATTTCAGGTGGTTTTCTTATTCTGAATCTGCAAATAATTTCACGTAAATATTAGGTGTGGCTTCAGACTTTGTCTTTCTCTTTGCACCATCCTAGACAGAAGGGGCTGAGTGGATAGAAACTGCCTAAAATGCTTCCACGAAGCCTTCAACACAGGCATCTCCAAACCCAACGCTCTGCTGCAAGAGCTCTTAAAGGTGCCGTCTAAGCCAGGCCAATGGCCTAAGCCACTGAAGATGTATCTGGTGCTTAAATCCACGCACAAGGTCATCCCAGGTCACAACACCCTGAAGAAACTGGACTGCCTGGTTCGCTCTGCGGTGACTGCTAAGGGATTCTCCCCTGAGCTTACTTCTACACCAGTGTCAAAGACGGAGGGGTTTTGGGGGTCTCCTGCTTCTCCACCTCGATCCCCTTCTGCAGGCGGCCTAGTCTGAGAAGACTGCGTCGAACCCTGCCACGCTGCGTGACATCCTGCAGTGACACGATGCCTTTCGCTCCACGGAGGGGAAGCTTAACAAGCCGTGCAAACCGGACTCTACAGTCGTCATCACCAACGCAGAAGTGCGAGTCGAGGGGAGGAAGCTGCTCTTCAAATCCATCGGCGGCCAAGAGTTGAGTGTCCCGAACGTCACACAGCCAGTCATGAGTGGCTCTTGTGCCCCTCCTGGGTGTTCCCCCACCTCTACTTATGGGAAAGCCAGCCGAGGGGCCGCCTACTCTACGCCAAGTCAAGGAGCGTGCGGTGCACTTGCTGCCAAGTCACCAACAAGGGCTGCAGAGGAGCCTGCCGTGACCCCGAAACCCTCAACCGCATCCTGCGTGTCCGCGAACTCACCCACAATGCGAGATGTGCACGACACAACCATGTACTTCAGCACCTTGAAGAGCTCCTGTGCAGAGAAAGCGTCTGTTCCTGGGTCGAACCCATCATCCCATCCGATTCGTTTTTCATCACACCGGACCTGATTGTGCCCAGTAGGAACCAGCAATCTCCGTGGTCACCGGCTACTGGGTGAGAGACGGCTGGGACTTCAAAATCACAAAACATGGACATCCTGACTGTATCGCCAGCCTTCGTCGTTGGGCTAAAGCTTCCGTTTCCATTCCGGTACACCATCTGCCCGTCATAATCTCCAACCGGGGATTCTTCCACCACTCATCGGGTGGTGGACTTGGCGCTTTGGGCTTGAGCCCCAAGGACATTATGGACCTGTGTTTACTCACCATCAACTGTGCTTGCTCAAATGCTACAACCTGTAGTTGCGCCGAACCAAGGCTGGTGTTCCTGAACTGTAAGACATAACATGAGCTGCTGGCGGACACTAACAGCTCTCACCCTGCCAGATCCCACCCTGGTCCTCACTGCCCTCGTCCTGCAGGGTCTTGGTGCAAGAGGTGGCTGATAGTGGGGCAGCTCAGTAATGTACAGTAGCAATTTGCTTACAAATAGGACAGTATCCAAATTTAAAAAGAGCGCAAAAGACAGCTTCAAAACAAGTGTTGCACTGAACTAAACCAGACATTCCAAAATAAAATTGCAATCACAAAGCGCTTACCAGAGATGAACTACTGTGTCTTAAGATTTTCCGCTTGTATGATTTGTGCACCGTTAGGTGTGTGGGCCGCTAACTGGACTTTGTCTCAGTCCTCCTGAACTCACAGTGAGCAGCTCTTCCCAGCAGCCTCTGGTGCTATGCAGATGTTATGCAAATGCAACCAGAGACTCTGACATGGCTGCCTAGCAGCAAAGTATATCGCCTTGTCAGATTGACCTGTGAGGGGAGGAAAGGGTTGCGTTCAACCGTTTCTTTTGCTGTATGGTTGACCCATTAATAATAAAATGTTACCTTGCCAAGTTTGGAGACCCACTTTTAACACTCTCTCGGGAATTCCCCACTCCTGAGCATAGATCAGGGGTGGGCAGTTAATTTTCCCAAGGTGGTGAGAAACCAGAACTACCCCACAGCCAACACTCCACTTCCACCAATACCACACACTCCTATGCTGCAGCACCACTGCCCTGCCTTCTGCTGAGACACCCCCCACCCACGAAACCCCAACCGTCGCTACTGACGCACCGATGCCAATGGTGCAGGCCAGACTGGGACCGCCTGCAGGCTGGATGTGGTTCACAGGCCATAAAATGCCCAGATCTGGTATAGATGGTACACTCTTGTGACAGACAAGGCTGAGATCCTGCAGAAGTGGGCTGGACCCTTTGAAGCCATCCTTAACTGATTTGACATTAACGATGAGGCGACAGACAGGGTTTCCCAGGCTGGCACCCTCAGTGCCAAGGGTGATCACCTGTGGCAGTCATGGGAACTGCCAGCCAGCTCTCTAGTGGCAAAGCCTGAGGGGCAGACGCCACATCTGCACAGATCTACAAAGTCGATGGTGGTGTATTTGTAGAGAAACGTCCCTGTTTTTTTAAAAGCAGGATCCATCGCTCTGGAACTTAAAGATGCATCCATTCTACAGGAAGAAAGGGAAACAACATGCATGCCACGACCACCAAGGAATCTCACTGCTCTCCAACCCAGGAAAAATCACTGGAGGTTTTTTTTTTCTGGTCATGCATCTGGAGCTGTTGCCAGAGTCACAGTGTGGCTCCCACAAATATTGTGGGACTGTTGGCGTGAATTTTGCCAAATGCCAACTTCAGGAGAACGGTCAGGAGCAGAATTGTCAACTCTGTACAATCTTTGTTGACCTCACAAAAGCCTTCAATGTGTCACCCCACAAGGCGCATGGAAGATCATGTCAGAACTCGGCTACCCAACATGGTGTGCCAGTTTCTTCACGGCCAACGGGTGCTGGATGGTGGAGAATCCTCCCAGGCACTCCCAGTCCCCAGTGGTGTTAACTGGGCGCTGTGCTGGCACCCACACCGTTCAGCATGAGGTTTACTTCCACGTCTTGCTGTGCCTTTCAGGACGGCTGCGCTGGAATCAGCCTCAACTACAGCGTGGATGGGAAGCTCGTCAACCTGAGGATGTTCACGATGATGTGATACGATTCATTCCATCGTGTCCGACTCTTGGAAGTGTTCTGGGCCAGGCCTCTCCCTGTCTTCCGATATTGCACTACTTCTTTTGAGTTTTTCTATCCTCTGGTGGGTGTCAGCTTTGATGGCATCCAGCTCTTCAACCTAGGAGACTTCAAACTATCACCCGTGTGAAGGAAACTGTACTGGGCAGCTTCCTCTCTGCCAACGATTGTACCCCAAATGCTGCCTCAGAGACAGAGACGCCAGTCAGTATGGACAATTCTCTACGGCTTGTGCCAACTTTGGACTCACCCTCAACACTCAAAGACCATGCCCCAGCCTGCTCCTCCTCATGCAAAGGGCAATTCAGACCACTTCAGTTCCCTTGGCTACTCCTGTCCCGAGCAGTGACCGCTCAGACTGAACTCAACTGCAGAAGACCAAAGTTGTAGACTGTGCCCCACTGTGGGGGAAGGTCGAAGGAAACCGTCCAGGTACAAAACTGAAGGTCTGCAGAGCTGTGGGAGCCATTTCCTTTCTGTGTGCCGGTGGAACGCGGATTGTGTATCAGGCACGCAAGGCAGCTCAACCGCTTCCACGTGGCTGGTCTTGGCAGAATACTGGGCATCAGAGGCTGAGATGAAGGACCAGAGACCAAAGTTCTCTCAAGAGCATGCCTGCCATCTGCCCACATGTGGCTGAAGAGAGCACAGACTGGTGGGCAGCTCATGCCACCCATGTGCCAGGAGAGCACACACCCAAGCAGATTATTTTTGGGAAAACATTCACACGGAGGGGAGAAGAAACTCCACAAGGGCACTTAAAGGCCTCCCTGAAGTTGTTGGACACAGACACAACTGTCTGGGAAGGGCTGGCACAAAGGCAACCTGCCCGGCGTGGCCTCATCCACAAGGCCTGCCAAGCCTACAAAGTAAAGCGCACTGCGGAAGCACAACGTGTGAGCTGTCTAGAGCCAGCAATGAAACAACTGTGGTGCCTACACATTTTCCCCTTGTCTAACAGGTGCCAGGGCAAGGGTCTGCGGCCCAGTGCTGGACCACAGTCCGTTCGGAACTGGGCCGTGGAAGTGGTGAGCAAGCGCACGTGCACGAAGCGGCATTTGTGAAAGTGGCACACGCCTGCGTAACCATCCCCTCTTCCCCCCCCCAACCCAGCCACTTCTGCCAGTCTGCCAAGCCAGAAATGTTGGGGAACGCTGGGCCAAGACATTCCTGGCGGCCTGGAAACCCCCCCCCCATTGTTTTAACATGTCTACTAGTGTTGAGATCTACATCCACAACGATGGACAAACAACCACCACCACGTAGAGGTCGTGTCAGTTTCTCTTCACTTCGCTATTCCTTGAAACACCCAACTCGGTCAGGGCTGCCACCTCTTTTCATGCTGTTAAAAGACACGTTTGTGGGGTACATTTTGGGCAACAAATTAGAATATCAATCGCGCCAAGTGATGCGATGCACTTCGAGGCTGACCCAAAAGGTATTCCTTCCATTTTATTATAAAAAGTAAAGTTCTCCTGGGCTCCCTGGTTCAAAGCAAGTCACGTGACACACACAGACATGCCATCCCCACAGGCTGTGACCCGTTCCCTGCAGTGCCCACGGGGAAGGGGGCAGCCCCCCACTTCCTGAGAGTGCTGAGATTTTTCCTTACTTCTTCAAACTGAAAATCTGAAGCTGCCCACCATCCTCCCTTCTTCCTTTCCTTTCCTTTCCTTCTTTCCTTCCTTCCTTCCTTCCTTCCCATGAACATGCATTATTTCTACCAAGACGGCCCCTCCCTGCCCCAAAGCTTTGCCAAATGTTGCACTGGAACTGGCCTGGCACGGTGGCCTCTTCTCCAGGCTGAGCCAAAGACCGCCCAGCCCTCCCTCTCCAGCCGGGGGAGGCGGCTGTGCTTCAGGGGCTTTCCACAAAAAAGCTCAGAGGGAATCCGGCCACACGATGGCCATAGGTAGCAGAGCTGCTCTGGGGCTCCGGCGCACGTCACCCGCTGTTGGAGGACGTGTGGGGGGCAGTGGAGGGAGACTTCCGCCGCTGCGTAGGGGTCCACAGGGAGCGCTCCGAGCCTTGGGAGGTGCCATAGACGCGGGGCAGGGCCCGGTGCTGGTGCTGCTGCCAGATGGCTTGGCTCACGAGGCCGGGCAGCGCATGCAGGGTGAACCCCAGCGTGTCAATTTTGCCCTCCAGCGCACTGATGCGCTTCTCCAAGTCTTCGTTGCGCTCCTGCAGTTCAGACACCATGTCGTACATGATGTTCTGGGTCTGCCGAGGAAGAGAAAGAAGGTTACCTGGAGATGGATAGACTACGGCTAGACTACTGCATTGCTTTCTTTGTGGGGCTCCCCTTATGAGCATACAGATTCTCAGGGGATGGGTGGGAGAGGGGCAGGAGCAGCAGCTCGCTTACTAAGTGGTGCACAGTCACGTCACCCCTCTCCTGCCAGCCATCCGTTTCCCCACAACGCCCTGAACTGACCTGAAATGGCTTGAAGGCTGAGACATCCCTGCCCTACTTTCACCTATAGATTTCCTATAGATTTAACAGATGAACTGTTCAATCTGTGAAGTTCAGAGCTGGAAGGGGCCTTGGAGGTCTTGTAGACAACCCCCCCCACCCGCCCCCCGTTCAAGCAGGAGACCTTATACCATTTTGGACAGGTGGCTGTCCAGTCTCTTCCTAAAAGCCTCCAGTGACGGAGCAGCAACAACTTCTGGAGGCAATTTCTGTTCCGCTGGTTCCTCAACACGAACCAATTTAAAAACAAACAAGAAGCCATACAAGGCTACTAATAGGTTTTTAATGAAGGAGGTTTTTAAGAAGAGATTGGACATCCGTTTGTCTAGAATGGCCCAGGGTCTCCTGCTTGAGCAGAGGGCTGGACTAGAAGACCTCCAAGGTCTCTTCTGTTGTCCTGTTAATAAGCAAGGCAGGACGTGTTTAAAGCAAGAAAGTTGAATGATTTGCAGTGAATGTCGGATGGATTGTGTGCTGCCACAAGGAACACGAAGGGTCTGAAAATTAAGGTATCAGTGACTAACGTAGTTGGCTGCAGGGAGGTGAGTCGTGTACACCTGGGAGCAACCATATAAGTCAAGGCCAGTGAGAACGGAGCACTTAAGAAGTGGGGGGGTGGGGGGGTCAGCGGCATCGGCAAATATCAAGATGGCAGCCACGACGGGTGATCAAAATTCCACCTGGTTCTTTTTTTTAAATGTTGTTGCATGCACCACACACAGAAAAAGGGGAAAGCTTTTCAAAACTGGCGGTCACAGATGAAGGGAATGGGCTAAACGTTTGTGATTCTGAAATGCCTCCAAGACAATTGTTTAATAAAGGGAAGGAAGGCAAATATACCTGACCCAGATTGCAGTCAATGAAGTTGCTCTGTGCATCCTAGCCCATCCCTCTCCCGGCCCCCCATCGGAGGTGGATTCGAACCCTTCTCCAGGCCAAAGTCCAGCACCAACCCCTGTGGGAAAGTCCCTCTGCGGCCGACCCAGTGACTCAGACCTGGGAGAGGCCTCCCACCCACCAGAACTCGGGGGGGGGGGGGGGCAGAAACCTCCTCCTGCCTTTCCGGTTTCCCCACAAACCTTGGATAGATCCACCAGCATGTTGGCCTGGTCGCTCAGCTTCCTTTGCTCCATCTTCACGCTTCTTAACCTGGAACGCAAAATCCGGGCTCACCCTCCTCTTCCTCATCACCAGAACTTGGCAGAAAACCAGGTGGGGGGGGGAAGGAGGGAAAGAGGGAGGGGGGAGCATCTTCCCCCTCCCCTGCAGGGAGGGGAGCCCCCCCTCTTCTCTCTGGGGAGGGCAGGGGGGGAGGCCCCTTCCCCCCCCCCGCCAGCTGCCTTTCTGCCTTCCTTCAATTCTCCATCATTTCTGCCCCCCTTTGGGGTCCTTCCCCCGATCCCCCTCCCAGGCCGCAGAACCTGTGGAGTTTCTACCTACGCAGCCCAAACTTCTGGGTCGTGCCGGCAGACACCAGAAGCGTCGCTGGGTTGGGAAAAGGGCTCTGCCACAGAGTGACCCACCTAAGACGCTGCCCACGAGCCCACCTTTAACGGGGAGAATCGCCCACTGCAGCTTTCTCCTCTGGAGGGCAGCCACAGGGGTAGCGGAGTCCTCCCTGACCCCAGCTGACCATTCAGAAATACTTTGCAAAGCCCTCGCCCCCTCCCGGGTCCCCAGGCCCATCGGGGGTTCACCCACGGGGATTAAGTCACGTGGCACAAAGTGCCAAGGGGGAAGGAGCCGCTCGGCCCTGCCATCCATGCCCCTGTTTGGCGCAGGGTAGGTAGTCCTGGGGCCGAGCGCTGGGCTGGGTGGCAGAGCCTGGCGCTCCTTGTGAGGTCAAGGTCTGCCAAGGCCAGCAATGGGGCTTCCCTGCCTGCCCACTCCTCCGCCCCTCCAGCCAAGCCGAGGCCTCAAAGCCCAGCTAGCCCTGCCCTCCCACTGGCACCAAAAGGCCTCTCCCGAAAGCAGCCTTCCCTTTGCAGCCATGAGGACTGGAAACTTAGCATCTAGGGTCTACTCCTCTGCTAGGCATGTTTCCACTTAAAGTCAATCAGAATAGAGCTGGAAGGGACCTCGGAGGTCTTCTAGTCCAGCCCCCTGCTCAAGCAGGAGACTCTAGACCAGGGGTAGGCAAAGTTGGCTCTTCTATGACTCATGGACTTCAACTCCCAGAATTCCTGAGCTAGCATGATTGGCTCAGAAAGTCTGGGAGTTGAAGTCCATGAGTCATAGAAGAGCCAACTTTGCCTACCCCTGCCCTAGACCATTCCAGACAAGGCTCTTCCTGAAAACCTGACCAGGGATGGAGCTCCCAGGACTTCTGGAGGGAAGCAAGATGGCCTCAAAGGCTGGGAGGGCCCTCACCTCGCACTCATCCCTCCAGAAGCCATAGAGGCAGCAGCTCCCAATTTGGGGGAACCCCTCCCCCCATTTCTGGACCAGGCCAGGCAGGGCAGGGTTCCCAACACCTGCCTTGAACAGCTGAGGGGGGGCATCGGATGGACCAAATTCCCCCCTTTAGAGGCCTGGAGTTTAACAGGGGGTGACGGGCAGGGGGGCTTCCCTGATCAATGGGGGGGGTGGCAGAGAAGGGGAGGGGGAGGCAGGGGGAGGGGCAGGAAGCAGGTAAACAGGTGGACTTACTGATGGATGGCTTGGAGGAACTTACGCTGGTGTTTCCGCACCTTGGCGTGGTCGAGCTTTTTCACCAGCTTGGTGTGTTTGTAGATGAGCCACGTTTCCCTGAGCACATTGGCCGCTGAGTTTTTCACCTGGGAAGGGTGGGGGGGGCAACAGGTGAGAAGGGAAAGCCCCCCCACCCCCAATAGGCAAGGGAAGAGAATAAAAAGAAACCTCTTCTTCCCTCGGTCCCCCCCCCATGCCTGTTTTCCCCAGGGAGGGGGCTCTCTTCCCATGGGATCCCAGGAGGGGCTTTGTGGGGACCCCCCTTTAAAAGCAGAAGCAGGGAGGGGCAACGGGGGGGCACCATTCTCCCCCCCCAAGAGACAGGCCAAAGGGGTCTCCAGGGAGCAGTGGGGAGGGGGGTCAGGCTTTTGAGCCTTTGAGTAACCCCAAGGAAAGGCCGAGCAGTGGGGCGCCCACATTTACAGATGAGCCCCACTGCCCCAAAGTCAGGAGGGATCAAGAAGATCCCAGTGGATCTCTCCCAGGGCAGAAAGGGCTTCCAAGGGGCAAATGCAGCTCAGCCTCCCCCTCCTCAGGGTCTCACCCGCTTGGTTAGCTGGGTGTCCATCATGAAGTTGTGTACGTGTTTCTCAGCTTTGGTGAGTTCCAGTTTCCGGGCCACCACGGCAACCACAAGCGCTGTGCACCCGGCACCCTGGAAGACAACGAAGGGGGGGGGGGTGTAGAGAGGCAGGAAGGGGGAGGGGACGCCAAGCCCACCCACCCCTCCTGGCTCAGAAGGCGTTTTGGGGGGGCCTGGAGGGCAGGTGTGTGGGCTGAGCCATCTGCCCTCCTGTTTCGGTTTCTCAACCTCAGATGTCTAAAATCCCTTGCAAGGAAAAATCTAGCAGCTCAGGGACATAAAGCAGAATCCTGCTGAGGTAACAGGCATTTGGAAAGCTCTCTTTGCGCAGGGAGTCCTCGACTTACGACCATATTTGAGCCCAACATTTCGGCCGCTGAGAAGTGAATTTTGCCCCGTTTTACCACCTTTCTTGCCACAGTCATTAAATGAATCACTGCAGTTGTTAAGTTAGTCACACGGTTGTTAAGTGAATCTGGGCTCCCCATTGACTTGGCTTAAGTTTACAAAAAGGGATCAGGTGATCCCGGGACACTGTGGCCGTCATAAATATGAGTCAGTTCTCAAGTGCCCGAATTTTGATCACGTGACCCTGGGCTGCTGCAACGGTCGTAAGTGTGAAAAACAATCATAAGTCGCTTTTTTCAGTGACGTAACTTTGAGTGGTCACTAAATGAACGGTCGTAAGTCAAGGTCTATCTGTCTATGTGGGGGGGGGGAAGCAATATATATATATATTGGAGGAAATTCAAATCCTGAAGGGAAGTTTGATCTTGTGATGTGGAGAAACCCTCAACATGCAAAAGACAAAGAATTTCCCTCCCCCCCTCCCCCCCCCCGGACTCTTTGCGGAGGGAGCCTCTTCAAGCCTCTTTGGGGATTTGGGGTGAAATTCTCAGGGGAGAAACAGGCTGGGGATGAGGGGCTGCGGAGTGCTCAATGCCTCATTTCAAAGTGTGGGTGGAAAAATCAGGGTTTTGAAAAACACCTGAGAAACAACTTTGGCTCTCCAGATGAGGATAATCTCCCATCTGGAAAGTCTGGGTTGGCCTAGATGACCTTTTAGGGACCCATCCAATCCAGGACCTCCGGAGGGGAAAGGCCGCCAACTCTGGAGCCTTACCATAATCCCAGTGAGCAAGCAGACCCCTTTCCCGCAGTAGGTGTGGGGAACCATGTCCCCGTAGCCGATGGAGAGGAAGGTGATGGAGATCAGCCACATGGCGCCCAGGAAGTTGCTGGTCACGTCCTGCTTGTCGTGGTACCTGCGTGAGGGAGAGGTAAAGGTCACGCCTCGTGTGCCCCCCACCCCCAGCAAGCAGGACCCCACTGCGGGCCTTCCCGGGGCGGAGATGCCCCTGCCTGCTGTAGGTCACCGCTGGGTGCAAGTCTTCGCCTCAACCTAAGATCTGGGCATGCTGGCCGGGCACCATGGGTGCTGGAGTCCAACCACCCAGCCACAGGCCCAGATCTTCAAGTAAGAGAGTTGGAAGGGACTTTGGAGGTCTTCTAGTCCAACCCTCTGCTCAAGCAGGAGACCCTCTACCATTTCAGACAAGTGGCTGTCCGGCCTCTTCTTAAAAGCCTCCAGTGTTGGAGCACCCACAACTTCTGGTGGCAAGCAGTTCCACTGATAAATTGTTCTCACTGTCAAGAAATCTCTCCTTAGGTCTAGGTTGAATATCTCCATGGCTAGTTTCCATCATTCAGCTTCTTGTCCTGCCCTCTCAGGTGCCTTGGGGAACAGCTTCAACCCCCTCTTCCTTGTGGAAGACCGTCAGATAATGGAAGGCTGCTCTCATGTTCCCCCCCCCCCGGTCCTTCTCCTCACTAGACACACCCAATTCCAGCAACGGTTCTTCCTAGGTTTTAACCTCCAGCCCCCCACCCCCACCCCCCAATCATCTCCCTTGACAGACAAGGAACAATGGATGGAAGCTGACCAAGGAGAGATTCAACCTGGAAACAAGGAGGAATTTTCTGACAGTGAGAACAATCAACCGATGGAAGAGAAGTTGCCTTCGGAAGTTGTGGAAGCTTCATCACTGGAGGCTTTCAAGAAGAGACTGGACTGCCATCTGTCAGAAATGGTGTAGGGTCTCCTGCTTGGGCCAGGGGGGGTTGGACTAGATGACCTACAAGGTCCCTTCCAACTCTGTTAATCTGAATGATCTGAATTTCTCTGCACCCTTTCTAGAGCAGAGGTGTCTAACTCGATTTCATTGAGGGCCACATCAGGGTTGCGTTTGAGCTTTGGGGGGGCGCAGGGTGGGTGTGACCAGCTCATCACTCATGTCAGGTGTGGGCCCGAGGGCTCTGCCAGCAAAGACAGGCTCCCAAGCTCCGTTTTCAGCTGCGACCGCCTCCTGCAACCATCTGCCAGCAAAAATGGAGCTTGGGAAGGCCACGTGCCCCCCCACCCCCACCCCCCACCCCGAGCTCCATTTTCACTGGCAGAGGCACCGCAGGCCAGTCCTTCACGGTTTCCAGGGTGACCCCGTGGGCCAGATCTAAGCACCCCGGATGCGGCCTTTGAGTTTGACAGCCCTGTTCTAGAGTCTCAATGTCTTTTTTTATATCGTGGCGACCAAAACGGGACGCAACATTCCGCGTCTGGTCTCATCAACCGAGTACAAAGTGCCACTAACCCTTCAGGGGACCTTCTGGAGAAGCTTCCGGGTCTTCGCCCAGCCTGCTTGCGCCCCCGCCTCATCTTTGGGGGCCGGGGGGCTTCCCCCCGGCCTCCCCTGCAGAGCGAGGGGGGAGGGCTCCTACCTCTCGCAGACGCGCACCGTCCAGGCGGCAATGATCCAGGAGGAGATGCTGAAGACCAGCAGGACGGTGCCGGGGCAGATGGTCATGAGGGTCTTCATGACGAAGCGGGTGTTGAAGTTGATCTTGTTCAGGGCGCCGATGCTGCGCGAAGAGGCGTCGGTGAAGAGCTTGCTGTGCAGCAGCATCACCCGCCCGATCAGGTAGAGGCGCAGGAACATGGGGATGGAGAGCGTGATGTCCACGTCGGTGCTGGCCTCCGAGGTGGCGTAGGTGAAGGCCAGCCGGGTGGTCCAGGTGAAGACGTACTGGCCGGGGATGGGGTGGATGGCGCAGACCAGCAGCTCCAGGGCGATGAAGAAGATGCGCTCGTAGGTCATGGCGATGCGCCAGTCGTCCGCCCCGTTGTCCACCATGAAGAGCTGGAGGGGGCACAGAGGGCGGTCAGCAGGGGGGGCTCTGCCCGGCTCTAAGGTCAGCCAGCAGCCTCCGTCGGATGCCCCGTCTCTGCCCCCAACTCTTACCCTGCTCTGACTCACGAGGAGGAAAGAGCTATAGAAATACTCCCCGACTAACAATAGTTCACTTAGTGACCGTTCAAAGTTACATTGGCGCTGAAAAAAGTGACTTCTGAGAGTTATTCCCTCTTACGACTGTTGTTCTCACATGATTAAAATTCGGACTCTTAGCAACTGGCTCGCATTTATGACAGTCGCAGCGTCCTCGGGTTGTGTGATCCCCGTTTACGACCTTCTGAGGAGCGAAGTCAAGGGGGAAGCCAGATTCACTTAATGACCCTGTGACTAATTTAACAACGGCAGTGATTCCCTTAACAAAGGTGGCGAGAAAGGTCGTAAAATGGGTCAAAGCCCTCTGGGAGCAGAAACGTTGTGCCTGTAAGCCAAGGACGGCCTGTGGAGCGGGCATGGGCAGAGAGTGCGAGGGGCCGATTCCCTGCCAAGCAGCCCAGGCCCAGAGGGAGGCAGGGGGCAGGCCGACCGAATGATCCCCTGCAGCCTCTCGGTTGCCCCCAGGGAGCCCAACCAGAGAAGCCCAAGCCTGCTTTGTTTTAAGAAATTCACCCGCAGCAGCCTCCCCGGGCATCGGCCCACAAGAGAGAGGCTTCTAGCCTGCCTGGCACCCATCTCGGCCAAGGGCTTTGAAGGAGGGCCAGGGGCAGCCCTGCTGGACCCTCCGCTTCTTCCTGGACCAGGCTCCCTGTCCCGTCCCATCCCGTCCTCCCACCCCATAGCTGGGCAGGCCCTGGGGCACAGCCCTCTGCTCCTCCTGCCCCTCCTCAGGACCGACCCCGGGAGGCCTGGAGCTGCTGGCAAAGCCGCTCTCCTCCCCCCAGGTCAGGGGGCGCAAGGGCATTGGCGGGTGTAGGGGGCAGCCCCTCGGCACCTCACCTGGATCTCCCGGGCGTGGTACATGATGATGAGCCCCAGCAGGATGGCAGTGGAGAGGCTGATGAGGCATTTCAGGGCGAAGGAGTAGGAAGAATCCTGGCAGGAGAGAGAAAGAAAGAGACGGAGGGAGGGAGTCAGGAAGAAAGGAGCCAAACCTGCCACACATCCTCCCCATCCTGTGGGTGGGACTGCCACATATTTTGCGGGGGGGGGGGGGGAAGAGTGATGGGAAGGGGCTGAAGCCAAGGCAATATCCTGGCAGTCAGGGGCCGAGTTGAGCCATTCTGGAGGGTCGCAGCCCCGGATGGCATCCTGCCCTAACAGGAGGGAGGAAGCTGCAAGGGGATAGAGGGAGGGGAGATGACAGGGGCAGGGGGACCAGAGGGGCCAGCCCAGAACAGAGCCTGGCAGTTCCAAGGACACAGGGCATGAGAATGGAACGCCAACGCCCACCAAAGAGGCGCCAAATTGTGGAACGGGAACCAAACCATCAAATTTGAATGCCATTGGATATTTACGAAGAGACCAAGGCGGGAGGGGGGCTCGGGGGAGGGGGAAATCACTGGGTTTAGGCGGAATTATCCAGATCTGGCTTTGCTTACGCTGTAACCACTTGGCTTCAGTTCAAGTCCACCTTTTGCTACCAATGGAGTGGAGGGTCTTTCTTTCCTAAACGCCCAAACTGGGAGAAGCCTTCAGAGGTGGGGATGAGTTCACCTAAGGTTTCAGTTCCTGGCTCCCTCTCGGCAATCTTGGTCTGTCCCCCAGGGCTGCATACAAGTTGGGCTCCCCTCCCCCACTGCTCTAGGTCCATGGGGGGGGGACAGAATTCAGTGCAATCAGCCATGGGGGGGCCCGCAATATTCTCATAAAGACATGCCAAAACCAACAGGTGCTGTCAATCAAGGCTGCTGGGTTATCATAAAACCTTTGATTAGCAAAGCCAGAAAGGGCCTGGAGGCTTTGTGTGTGTGTGGGGGGGGGGGGCTTAAGAGGAGAAAGAATGAAAGGGGGAGGGAGGGAGGGAGGGGAGGCCATGGGTCTGAGTGAGGATGGCTGGGAGCCGATGAATCCCTCCAGCAGAGAAAGAGCCACTTCAGCTAGGGATGAAAAGGCAGAACTTGCGCCAAAGGGCAGGAAGGGAGGTGGGGGGGCTTCAAATAGAGATGGCTGGGGGGATCATTGTGGGTTTTGTCACCGGAGACCGGTGGGAACGGCAGAGCCAGAGCACGAATCTGGGGGAAACGGGGAACGTTCTGGGGGGAGGCGATTTGGGGAGGACCCTCCGAAGGGTCTCCGTCTGAATCTCAGCCCCCCTCTCCCTGAAAGCTGAGAAAGGCGAGAGGGGGGGGGGCACCAGAGTTTGGTCTCCCCAGGGACTCATCCTCCGGGACAGCCCCGTCCGGTCGGCAGGAACTTACCTTGGAGTAAATGCCCCAGGACAGCTCCGTTTCCGTCACCATCACCACGATGCCGAACATGCCGAAGATGAGGGCGTAGTCGCTCAGCCGCTTGCGCTTCTCAAAGAGCGCCCGACGGTGCCCCAGCCGGTGCCCGACGTTCTGGTTCCTCTTCTGGGGCTGGCCGGGGGCCCCGGCCCCCTCCTCCGCCCCTCCGTCCAGCTGGGGGTCCGAGCCCTTGCCATGCTCGGCCTTGGAGACCACCACCTCCAGGTCGGAGTCGGGGAAGGTCTGCAGGGGCTCCGTCTCGGCGTCCAGCTCGCGCAGGTGGCGGGGGGAGACGCCCAAGCGGCCCAGCGGTCCGATGGCCCCCCCGTTGTGCCTGCAGCTGTTCATGGCTATCTCGGTGAAGGGGCTGCACTCGCCGGCCGTGCGCCTTGACCCCGCATGGCTCAGGGTGGGGCAATCCGCGTTTACCTGGGGAGGGGGAGGCAGGAGGAGGAAGACCCCATCAGCACCCGAAGCATTTCAGCCACCAGCTGGACGCAGAGCGAGCCCAACCAAATACAGGCAGTCCTCGACTTACGACCACAACTGAGCACAACATTTCTGTTGCTAAGTGAGCGTTGACCCATTTTATGACCTTTCTCGCCCCTCATTGTTAAGAGCAGTTGTTAAGTTAGTAACACAGTTGTTAAGTGAATCTGGTTTCCCCATTGCTTGTCAGGATGTCGCAAATGGGGATCACGTGACCCCCCCCCGGGAGACTGCAACCGTCATAAATATGAGTCAGTGGCCAAGCAGTTGAATTTTGATCAAGTGACCACAGGGATTCTGCAACGGTCGTAAGTGTGAAAAACGGTTGTAAGTCACTTTTTTCAGTGCCATTGCAACTTCGGCCACTAAACAGATGGTCGTAAGTCGAATAGTATCTGTACAGCCTGTTGGGAACGCTGGTGCCTCAAGAGACCAAGAGGCCTTTCGCCATGTCCGGTCAGGGCAGATCCCAGGACCAGGGGTCTCCCGGGGGGCCCCGCCCACTGGTTGGCGCTGCCATTGTCTTCCGTGCCTGGGATGCCCGCCAAGTGCCTGGGCTGGAGCCGCCTTCAGGGGGAGGGCCAGGGTCCTCCCTTTGTCTGGGCCCTTGGGGGATGGAGGGGGTCCCCCTCCTGGGGGGAAATGGGCCTTCCCCAGTCCTGGAACTGGGAGACCCCTCCCCAACCTCTGTCCTTGGGTCTGTCTCAGCAGAAAGGCCCTCGCAGGCTGGGCTGGGAATGTCCAACCTGGCCCTCCGTGCCCCCCATCCAGGAACATTGCCAGTGCTGGCCTTTCGGAGAAGGCCGGGGGGGGGGTGCCTCCCCCCACCCAGACTCTACCTATGGATCCATGAAAAGCAGAGACTCAGCCAACAGCCCCCTGGCTCAACCCATCCAAATCAACCAGCCTGCTCTCCTTACCAGCCTAGCAATCAAAGCCATGGCTGCCAACCAGCCGTTCGCGCCACACACACACACACGCGCAGGGCCAACTTCTGCCAAGGCTGGACTTTATCAATGCAAGGTTCCCCCCCTCCCGGGCACAACCCCCGACCGCAGGACCCTCCCCCTCCTGGCACAGGAGGCAGCAATGCCAGGGGCCTCCCTTCTCTGACAGGTGACCCGCAGGGCTTCGAAATGCCCCCAGCAACCCACAGGACTGCTACCAGCCAGCGTGCCAGCCCTGAGCTGCCCAGATTCGCTATCTGGGTGCCAGCAGGACCTGGTCCAAGAAAGAGAAAGTGGCAGCCATGCCAGTGGGATCCAAGATGGGTGCAGGTAACTTGGCACTGAATTGATTTTGTTGGTTCTTAACCTGCATGTCTAAGTTTATTCTACATCTCAGCAGGCATGTTGCCAGCCAGTGCTACGGAGAACCACATGGAGGAAATTGCCCCCCCCACCCCCACGAGGGTCACAAAGGTGTATCTGAGCTCCAGGCGACTTTGCCCAACAAACCCAGTCTGCCCTTGGCTTTGCCCACATTGTGCCCAGCTCCCCAAAACTGCCAGTGAGCACAACATGGCACCAGTTTCACACCCCTTTCCCCCCCTCCTGTTCCACAAATCTCACTTAGCCCTCCTGGGTGGGACTTACGCACCTTTTTACCCCCCAAAAGAGGGTGTAAACTTGGGTGCGTCTTATACACCGAATGCACCCTTTAAATTAGCCCTTCTATGCTTTCGCAAAAATGTGTCCCAGATTCATTAAGATCCTTTGAAGGTCTAAAAGTCTCGGGGGGGGGGGCATGCAGACTTACTGGCAAAACCTGAACCCAGAGCCTCCTGTGAGCAAACAATGGCAGCCGAAGAACAAGGGTCCTTGGCATAAGCCCCCCTCCCCATCTCATTTAGTGGGGTTCACACAGACTCCAGGTGAACAATGCACAGTGGTGGTCTTCATGCAATAGCAACAAAGGCACTTAGAGTTACCTACCGATTCACAGCGATTTACAGAGTCAGCCTCTCGCCCCACCCCCAACAACCTGGCTCCTCATTTTACCCACCTCGGAAGGACGGGAGGCTGAGTCAATCTTGAGCCAGTCAGGAATAAACTGCTGGCAGTGAGCAGACTCAGCCTGCAATGCTACATTCTCACCGGAAGGAAGGAAGGAAGGAAGGAAGGAAGGAAGGAAGGAAGGAAGGAGGGAGGGAGGGAGGGAGGGAGGGAGGGAGGGAAGGAAGGAGGGAGGGAGGGAGGGAGGGAGGGAAGGAAGGAAGGAAGGAGGGAAGGAGGGAGGGAGGGAGGGAGGGAAGGAAGGAGGGAGGGAGAGAAGGAAGGAAGGAAGGAAGGAAGGAGGGAGGGAGGGAGGGAGGGAGGGAAGGAAGGAGGGAGGGAGGGAGGGAGGGAAGGAAGGAAGGAGGGAGGGAAGGAAGGAAGGAAGGAAGGAAGGAAGGAAGGAAGGAAGGAGGGAGGGAGGGAGCGAGGGAAGGAAGGAGGGAGGGAGGGAGGGAGGGAGGGAAGGAAGGAAGGAAGGAGGGAAGGAGGGAGGGAGGGAGGGAAGGAAGGAGGGAGGGAGAGAAGGAAGGAAGGAAGGAAGGAAGGAGGGAGGGAGGGAGGGAGGGAGGGAAGGAAGGAAGGAGGGAGGGAGGGAGGGAGGGAAGGAAGGAGGGAGGGAGGAGGGAAGGAAGGAAGGAAGGAAGGAAGGAAGGAAGGAAGGAAGGAAGGAAGGAAGGAAGGAAGGAAGGAAGGGCAATAGCAATAGCACTTAGACTTATATCTCTCGCTTCACAGTGCTTTTACAGCCCCTCTCTAAGCGGTTTAAATAGTCACTTCGCTTGTGCCAGGCCCTCCCATTGAAGAGCAGCAGGAGGAGGAAAGGAAGGGGGGGCACTGGTAGCCTAGGAAAGAAGGGGGGAGGGGCTGAGGGTACCCCCTTGTCCAAATGAGCCCCGCATACACGGCTCCCTCCCGAAACTTCCTCCCTTTCCCTCCACAATGCTGGAGCTTGCAGGGGAGGGGGAGAACTTGCCTTGGACCCCCACCCCACCTGGCTGCTGGTACAGATTTTGAGGAGGGCCTTGGGGTGGGGGGATTCTTCAATTGGCGATGGGTGGAGGGTGGACCAAAGAAGGGGGCAGGTGTGGTGCTAATGGAGCAGAGGAAATTGGGAGGGTAGACCCCCCCAAGGACAAAGGCCTTCCTTGACTTAAAGGGGGAGGGGGAGAATTGAATCTAAAGAAGACCAAACCAGAAAGGATTCCCCACCCCCACCCCCTCCCCTCAGAGGAGGTTCCAGGACAGTCCTGGCTGGGGAGGGGGCAGCGCTGATGAGGACAAGGCACCCTCTTTGGGATGGTGGGGGTGGCTCTGCACCCCACCTGCCCATCCCAGGGGCAGTCCTGGGCACCTCCCTCTTGCCAAGGGCTGTGAAATGGGGTAGCTCACTCTGGCCACCACTGGCCTCAACTGGCTCTCAATACAACACGATGGCTGGGAACGCTGGACATTGTAGTCCAGCAGGCCAGGGAAGATGACCACTTCCTAAAATGCGCCAGTGAGGCCTCAAGGCTGCAGGCAGAAGCGCCTCTGGCCCAGTGCCCTGAGTTTCCTGGAGGCGAGGAAGCGGCCCCAGGCCTGAGCCCCATATTCCCCTGCCCTGGAGACCTGGGCAAAGGGGAGAGACCAGGAGTCACGGCTGTGCTGGGTAGAGGGTCCGGCTCTCCTGCTGGGTCTGGGGTCCATTCCAGCACGGCACCGGGAGCCCCCTCCCCCCAACCCAGACCAACTGCCTTGTTTGTGCCCAGCGTAGGGGGGGGGGGGCTTTGAAGGCTCCCCAGCCCCAGTGCAAAGATTTGAATCGGGCACTGGTGGGGCAGGGGAGTCTGGAAGCCAGAGAAGAGGGTCCCTGGGTGGCCTGAGGGGGAGACGGGGCAGACTGACCCCCCTCCTCACTTTCCCACTTCCAAGGGCATCTTGACCTCCCCCTCCCCAGCAGCAGAGGAATTCACTCAAGGGAAAGAGGCCCGTCCTCTGCCTCAGGGCAGGAGTGTGCCAGGGAAGGGAGCTCCAGGCTGGCTCAGGGCTCCCCCAGCAGAGCTGGGGGTCCTCAGGAGGGCCTCAGATGGAGACAAGGCCTGGGAAGGGGCCACAGAAAGCTTTCACACACAGCAGCCATCAATCATCTATTGGGGGTGAAAAGGGAAGGGTCCCTTCAGACCCACTTTAAGGGGGGCGCAAAGCCTCCTTGATCCGCGTTTGGGGCTCTTCCCATCAGCCACCTTAGTCGGGGAGCCTCTTTGTCCAAGGGCAGTCTACCTCGGGGCTCGGAGGCTGCACGCATTTCCAAAGCTTCTGCAGCCCCGTGTCCAGCGGGGGGGGGGGGGCTCGGCGGTGGCAGACCGAGGGAGGGAGGGACGGGGGGGGGCGGCCCAGCGGCTCCCACTTCGTCCTCCAAGGTCCGGACGACGCAGCCCCCGGCCCGCAGCCCACCCCCAGCTGTTCTCCCGGCTCTGCGGCTGCCGAGGCTGCCCCCCAGCCCGGCGAAGGGGAGAGCGACGGGACGGCAGGCCGGGCAGGGAGACCCCGGCCTCCCCCTCACTCCCAGCCCCCCTCCCTGCCGCGAGGGTCCCGTCCCCCCCAGGAGCTCCGCGGGCGGCTCCGTCTCACCTGCTGGGCGCGGGGGGGCGGCGGGCGGGGCGCGGGGGGGCGGCGGGCGGGGGGCCAGCTGGCGGGGGGGAGGCCGAGCGGGAGGGACCCTCCGCAGAGCGCCTGCAGCGACAGGTAGACCAGGTGGCCGGGCGCGGGGCGGGCCGGGGCGGGCCGGGGACGGGCGGCCAGCCGGAGCCCGCCGGGGGGCTTCTGGTCCGGCGCGGCGGGCTGGGCACTGCGGGCGCGGGGACGCGCGGGCGGCGGCGGCGGGAGGAGGGCGACGGCGGGCGCTCGCCACGGCATCCCCGGCCTCTCTGCGCCCCGCCCGGCCGGCCCGTCGCTCCGGAGGCGCCCCGGTGGAGTCCGGCCGGTCGGCGGCAGCGCTTCGGATTGGCGGCCGGGGCGCCGCCTCCCTCCCTCCCTTCGCCCCGCCTCCCTCCCTCCCGCAACGGGACCCGCGCCCGCCGCAGCCCCCCCCCCCGCCCCGCCGAGCGAGTCCCACGAAGGGCTGGGCCGCCCCGGGGCTCTTGGGGAGTTGGAAGGCGGCAGCGGTGCGAAGGAGCCCCGAGACCCCCCTCCGCCTGAGAGCTGCCCGCGTTGCAAGGAGGAGCTGGCCAGGAGGGGCTGTGCTGGCGGCCCTGTCCCGGAGGGGGGGGGGTCTGCAGGGGCAGGAATGCCTAAAGGACCCCCCCCCCCTTGGCAGCTTTCTTCTCCCTTGGCCTCAGGGGGCTTCTGGGCTGGGCTTTTTCTTCCCACCCATGACCCCCCAGGGAGACCTCTTGCAGGACATTGCAAAAGAGGGACAAAGACCTTCCAGACCCTCACAGCACTCAGCCTTTGCCAGCCTGGCTGAGGAGGGGCCCTCCGGTGGGCCCTAATCACCCAGTGTTGGCTTTCAGGGGCTCCCCTTCCACTCTGATGTGGGGCGAGGGAGGGAGTGGAGCTTCCCCCCCTCAGATGCTCTTGGTGCCCGGGGGACCCCCATGGTCTTCCCCTCCCTTTGCTGCTCCCTTGGGGTGGCCCTGTTCACACACACACACACCCTTTGCTCTCTGTATCCCTTGTAAGGTCCAGAGCCCAACCGGAGGTGGGGAGGTGCGAGAGGGGGGACCCATCTGGGGCGACTGCAGTAGCGATCCAGAGGGTCCAGGACCAGGTGTCTGTCACTTAGGCTTCCCAGCCCTGAGCTGCATTTTTTTTACCACGAGCAGCTGTGGGCCACTCTGATCGTTGCATGATTCACCTTGTACCTGTTTACAGGCAAAGACTTAAAACCACAAAACCAACAATTAAATCAGTGAGGACTTGGACTGAGGAGGCAAAGTTAAAGCTACAGGCTTGCTTTGACTGCACTGATTGGAATATTTTTGAAGATACCTCTGCAGACCTGGATGAACTCACAGATTTAATTTAATTTAATTAAAAGTTCTTATAGGCCGCCCAATCCTGTAGGACTCAGGGCGGCGTACAACAGGAATAAGAACAATACAAATAATATATAATTTTAAAACATTACACAACTTTAAAACCATTCATTCATGGTTGAATCCAATCTTCTTCACCCAGCCTGCCCGAAGAGCCATGTTTTTACGGCTTTACTGTAACAACATATGTCAGCTTCTGTGAAGACCTATTTTTACTGACCAGGAACTTGCGAATATACAGTAACAATAAACCTTGGTTCACAGCTAAACTTAAACAGCTACGTCGTTCCAAAGAGGAAGCCTATAAGAAAAGGTGATAAAATGCTGTACAATCAGGCCAGAAATGTATTAACAAGGGAGATCAGAGCAGCAAAAAGAAGCTACTCTGAAAAGCTAAAGAATCAGTTCTCAACAAATGAACCAGCAAACATGTGGAAAACTCTTAAAAATATTACTGGTTACGGCAAACCTCCTTCCCAGGCTGAAGGAAATCAACAACTGGCAGATGACCTGAATGTTTTTTTACTACAGGTTTGAAAGGAAACTACAGCCACCTATCTCCACAACCACCATCTCAGATACACCAGCCAAGCCTCCTACAATTGACCCCATACCATTGGGTTCACAACCCCTAGTGATCACAGAAAAGGAAGTGCAAGATCTATTTCACAGACAAAAGGCAGGAAAAGCTCCAGGCCCAGACAAGATCACTCCTTCTTGCTTAAAAGTCTGTGCTGACCAATTGGCCCCCATCTTCACCGGAACATTCAATAAATTGCTAGAGATATGCTATGTTCCTTCTTGCTTCAAACGCTCCACTATCATCCCGGTGCCGAAGAAGCCCTCCATCAAGGAACTGAACGACTACAGACCAGTTGCTCTAACATCTGTAGTTATGAAAACCTTTGAAAGGCTAGTGATGTCCCACTTGAAAACCATCACGGATCCACTGTTAGACCCCCTGCAATTTGCATACCGAGCAAATAGATCAACAGATGATGCTGTTAATATGGCTCTGCACTACATCCTACAACATCTTGAATCTTCAAAGACCTACGCAAGGGTCCTATTTGTAGACTTTAGTTCGGCATTCAATACCATCATTCCAGACGCTCTTCTAACTAAGCTAAATCAGCTAGTGGTACCTGAACACACTTGTAAGTGGATCACAAGCTTCCTAACAGACAGGAAGCAGCAGGTGAAGCTAAGCAAAATCACATCAGATACCTGTACAATTAGCACAGCCCCCCCCCCAAGGCTGTGTGCTCTCTCCACTTCTCTCTATATACCAATGACTGCATCTCTAACGATCCATCTGTTAAACTACTGAAGTTCGCAGATGACACAGTGATCGGACTCATTCGAGACAACGATGAACCCGCATACAGACGGGAGTTTGAACAACTAACCTTGTGGTGCAACCGGAACAATCTGGAACTGAATACACTCAAAACCATAGAAATGGTGGTAGACTTTAGGAGAAATCTTCCCATTCTACCACCTCTTACAATACTAGACAACACAGTATCAACAGTAGAGACCTTCAAATTTCTATGTTCTACCATATTGCAAGATCTAAAATGGTCACCTAACATCAAAAACGTCATCAAGAAAGCACAACAAAGAATGTTCTTTCTGCGCCAACTCAGAAAGCTCAAACTTCCCAAGGAGCTGCTGATACAGTTCTACAGAGGAATTATTGAGTCTGTCATCTGCACCTCTATAACTGTCTGGTTCGGTTCTGCAACCCAACAAGACAGACACAGACTTCAGAGGATAATCAGAACTGCAGAAAAAACGATTACTGCCAACCTGCCTTCCACTGAGGACCTGTATACTGCACGAGTCAAAAAGAGGGCCGTGAAAATATTTACAGACCCCTCGCATCCTGGACATAAATTGTTTCAACTCCTACCCTCAAAAACGATGCTATAGAGCCGTGATGGTGAACTTATGGCATGCGTGCCACAGGTGGCACGCGGAGCCATAGCAGAAGGCATGCGAGCGTTGCCCACCGGCAAACCGGAAGTGCAGAAAAATGCACTTCCGGTTTGCCAGTGGGCTGTTTTTTTGCACTCCGGAGGGTTCAGGGAAGCTTCCTGAAGCCTCGGAATGTGAAAAATAGCAAAACGGAAGTGCGGAAAACACACTTCCGGTTTGCCCATTTTGCCATTTTTTTGCATTCCAGGGCTTCAGGAATCTTCCCTGAACCCTCTGGAGTGCAAAAAAACAGCCCAATGGCAAACCGGAAGTGCGTTTTTCCGCACTTCCGCTTTGGCCATTGTGCACATGCGTGGGGGGGGGGCAATGGGCGTGGGCACATGAACCAGAAAAGGTTTGCCATCACTGCTATAGAGCACTGCACACCAAGACAACTAGACACAAGAACAGTTTTTTTCCCCGAACGCCATCACTCTGCTAAACAAACAATTCCCTCACCACTGTCTAACTATTCACTAAGGCTGCATTACTATTACTATTAGTTTTTCTCATCGTTCCTATCACCCATCTCCTCCGACTTATGACTGTATGACTGTAACTTGTTGCTTGTATCCTTACGATTTATATTCATATTGATTGTTTCCTGATTGCTTATTTGGACCCTATGACAATCCTTAAGTGTTTTTTACCTCTTGATTCTTGATGAACTTTTCTTTTATGTCCCCTGAGAGCCTCTGCACCAAAGACAAATTCCTTGTGTGTCCAATCACACTTGGCCTATAAAAAAATTCTATTCTATTCATTTACCCTTTTGAAGCCCTTTCTCCCTGGGGAGGGATCCACTGGGATCTGTTCTGATTCCTTCCGACTTTGCCCCTGGAAAATGGGGCTTCCTCTGCAAACGTGGGTGCCCCACTGCTCGGCCTTCCCTGGGGTTGGTCAGAGAGAGGCTGAAATGCAGGGGTCCCCCCTCCCCTGCTGCTCCTTGGAGACCCCCTTTGCATGTCTCTCTGGGTGGGAGTGGCGCCCCATGTTGTTCCCCTCTGCTCCTTCTTTTGAGGTTGGGGTCCACCCAGGTGGGCCACTCCAGCCAAGATTGCCTCAAAGCCTCAGCCTGTGGGTCTCCATCCCACAAACAGAAATCCTCCTTTTTGCTACAGCCTCCCGTCCCCCACCCACTCGGCAACGGATAATAGTGCCAAAACCTGAAGCCCGAGGCAGGAATTGGAAGCGAACCCCTATTTCAATATTTGCATGAATTTCACCAAAGACAAACAGTAGTGGCTTAACGTAATTCACAAGGAAGCACACGTACCCCCCAAATACCAGATAAAGCCAATAATGTTAGTGACAAACAACAAAACTTAACTCTTAACCTCAAACAAAATCAGGGTGTGATTTGGCCTGCACCCACCCACAATAAGACGAGCTAATTAAAAAAGGAACACTTCTGAATGCCAGTCTAAGCTCCCAACCATCCCACTTTTGAATTGTGTATTTATTTTAACAATTTCTACATCTGGCCTGGCATTCTTCAGAGAAAAGGCACTCCTAGGGACTGGCATGTGACTGTCTTACCATACAATGCTTTAAAAAATCTAAATAAACTGCACAGCAGCCGAAGAGCAGGTTAGCTGAGGTCTAGCCACAGAAAATGCCTTTGGTGCCCGCAGGAATATCCTGGGAACAGGGGCAGCTGTGCCCGGCCCCTGCCCAAAGGAGGGGGCAGATTTAGTCTTTGGAAGGGAGGGCAAAGGGAGGAAGGGGTCACCCTTTGGAGTCCCTGGAAGGATACCCCACCCTGGATGACCAGCTGACCCTTCGTGTTCCTGGCAGGAAAGCCAGGCCTTTAGAGGCAGAAGAATTGATTGATCCAGCTGAAAGTTTTAAAAAAAAAACTTTCCAAGAGCAGTTAGAACTGGAACTCGGGACCCGGATGTGCAGGACATGTCCCCTGCTTTGGAGGCTAGATCCTGCCCTGGACAATAGGGTGGACTGGATGACCTCTTGATGTCCTCAAGTGCCTTTGTAGCCCTTTGTAGCTGCCTCCCAGCGGAAGCAAAGGTTCTCAGAGAGCAGCGGCCGGCTTTCCTTCTATCTGGCTCGGGGGGGGGAGGGGGCTTACCTGCTCAACTCCAGTCATAGGGGGCCAGTCTGGAGGGGCTCAACCTACACTTGGCCCATCGTGGAGAGAAGCCAAGCCAGCCCGTTGCCTTCCTTGGTTCTGGGAGCCATTGGCTTCAGCGTCCACCTGGAAGGGAAGGAGAGAAGAAAGCACCTGTCAGTCACCAAAAATGAGGAGGCTCAGGATCTGTATGGAGGAGGAAAGGAAGATTAGGGAAATGCAGCCCCCCCTCCACACACCCAATTGCCACAAACTGGAATCAGACACATTCTAGTATTTCAAGGCACTGCCTATTACACGGAGGAGAACCAGCAACGACAAGGCCACACACCCCTTTCCTGGCCAAAATCTGCTGAAAAATAGAATAAGAGAGAATGAAAGAATTTGAAGGGATTTTAGAGGTCTTCTAGTCAAAATGAAATGCAATGGTGAAAAAACAAAGGTTCTACATTTAGGCAAGAAAAACAAAATGCACAAGTACAGTATATGTGTTGCTAAGAAGGCATTAAGAGTGATTAACCTAATCTTGCGCAGCTTCTTCTCTGGTAACATTGTACTCTTAACCAGAGCATACAAAACATTTGCTAGACCGATTCTTGAATACAGCTCATCAGTCTGGAACCCACACTACATATCAGACATTAACACTATTGAGAATGTCCAGAGATACTTCACAAGAAGAGTATTACATTCCTCTGTTCGCAACAGAATTCCTTATGAAACCAGACTTCAAATTTTGGGACTTGAAAATTTAGAACTACGCCGCCTTCGATCTGACCTAAGTGTAGCTCACAAAATTATCTGCCACAATGTCCTACCTGTTAACAACTATTTCAGCTTCAACCGCAATAATACACAAGCTCACAATAGATACAAACTTAATGTAAACTGCTCCAAACTTGATTGCAAAAAAATCGACTTCAACAACAGAGTGGTCAATGCCTGGAATACATTACCTGACTCAGTAGTTTCTTCCCCAAACCCCAAAAACTTCAACCTCGGATTATCTACCATCAACCTCACCTCATTCCTAAGAGGTCGGTAAGGGGCGTGCATAAGCGCACAATCGTGCCTACCGTTCCTGTCCTAATGTACCCATATATTCATACCTCTTTTACTCTTATTCATGCTTGTACTATTACATATATATTCAATCATGTTTTACTGTTTATACTTTGCTTATAATCATATATGCTTGACAAATAAACAAATACAAATACAAATATGTGGTACCTTGCTCAACAGTAGTAACTGTGAGAGGGAACTTGGAGTCCTAGTGGACAACCATTTAAATAGGAGCCAGCCGTGTGCAGCAGCTGCCAAAAAAGCCAACACAGTTCTAGGCTGCATTAACAGAGGGATAGAATCAAGATCACGCGAAGTGTTAACACCACTTTACAATGCCTTGGTAAGGCCACACTTGGAATACGGCATTCAGTTTTGGTCGCCACGATGTAAAAAGGATGTTGAGACTCTAGAAAGAGTGCAGAGAAGAGCAACAAAGAGGATTAGGGGACTGGAGGCTAAAACATACGATGAACGGTTGCAGGAACTGGGTATGTCTAAGTTTAATGAAAAGAAGGACTAGGGGAGACATGATAGCAGTCTTCCAGTATTTGAGGGGCCTCCACAAAGAAGAGGGAGTCAAGCTATTCTCCAAAGCACCTGAGGGCAGGACAAGAAGCAATGAGTGGAAACTAATCAAGGAGAGAAGCAACCTAGAACAAAGGAGAATTTTTTCCCATGTGAGAACAATTAACCAGTGGAAGGGCTTGCTGTCTAAGCCATTTTATTTGGGATCTTAGGCTGCCACACTTTATACTATTCTACTACGCATTTTCTACTATGGGAAAATGGGAGAGGGGATGGTATGAGGATTGTTAGTATGTAGCCATAACAAATTCTTTCTAGAAAGCCAAGGTCATCCTTTGTCTCTGCACCTCTGCACCTGCAAGGAAGGAGATGGGTGGACAGGATGGCACTTGGAGAGTGGACAATGTGATGGACTTGGGGGTGTGGGGGCAAGGGCTTGAACTTTCAACTGGGTGGTGAAACCTGGAGGACTTCAGATTCGGGTTTCACCCAGATGTACCAACATGGCTCTGTTAATAAATTGGAACTTTGAGGAATACTTTGCCTTGGACTCTGATTTAGTTTTGGATGCTATTTGCCTCCAGAAATTGTGGGGGCTCCAACAATGGAGGCTTTTAAGAAGAGACTGGACAGCCACCTTTCTCAAATGGTGTATAGGATCTCCTGCCTGAGCAGGCGACTGGACTAGAGGACCTCCAAGCTCTTTTCCAACTCTGTTATTGTTAGTCCACACACACACCCTCTGCTCAAGCAGGAAACCCTACACAATTTGAGACAAGTGGCTGTCCAGTCTCTTCTTCAAAACTTCCAGTGATGGAGCACCCACAGCTTCTGGTGGCAAGCAGTTCCAGTGGTTGATTGTCCTCACTGTTAAAAAAGATCTCTCCTTAGTTCTAGGTTGCTTCCCTCCTTCCTCAGTTTCCATCCGGGGCTTCTTGTCCTGCCTTGTAAGGGAAGGCTTGCACTGCCTCTAATTCTTGCGGGGGGGAAAAAAACACCCCAGTTACTTCCTACAGAAGAAAAGCCGACTTTGGTTTGATCAGTGGGGGGAGACCGAAGGGGGCAGCAAGTAAGAACGAGGCTGGAACCTCAACTCATCCCTGGAAGAAAGGAGAAAAAAGGCAGTGAAAAGAACCGGAAGGAAGAGAGCAGCTCGGTGGCTTTGAGCAACGTCCAAGCACCGGAGGGGGCCAGAAGAGTCCACTGAGACTCGGGTGCCCCAGATCTCAGATGGAAAGAGAGTTTCAGACAAGGGGGAGACACAGGTGGCTGCTGGAAAAAAGGGGGGCTGTTTTACTGAGTGTTATGGGAGACAAAGCAGGCAGCCGACTAAGCCCCTTACTACACAAAACCCAAAACATTGGTAGCAGACAAGGATCAGCCGGTCTACAGGTGGTCCTTGACTTACGACTCCAATTGAGCCCACAATTTCCGTTGCTAAGCAAGGCAGTTGTTAAGTGAGCTTCGCCCCATTTTATGACCTTCCTTGCCCGTTGTTAAGTGAATCACTGCCATTGGTAAGTTAGTAACACTGTTATTAAGTGAATCTGTCTTCCCCACTGATTTTTTAACAGATTAATAGACTTGGAAGGGACCTTGTAGGTCATCTAGTCCAACCCCCTGCCCAAGCAGGAGATTCTACACCATTTCTGACATTTCTGACTTTGTCAGAAGGTTGCAAAAGGAGATCACGTGAACACGACCCCTCAGGACGCTGCGACCATCATAAATATGAACCGGTTGCCAAGTATCTGGATTTTGATCATGTGACCATGGTGGTGTGAAAAAACAGCCATAAGTCATTGGAACCTCGAACCGTCACTAAACAAATGGTTGTAAGTCAAGGACTAACTGAAGAAACAGATTCCGCCTTTAAGGAGGGCATCGGAAACGGCTTCCTCTGCCCGCTAGAAGTAACACAGAGCTGCAACCAGCCAGAGCGGGTGCCAATCTGAATTAAGCAGTTCCGTGCACGCAGAGCGTAACCCTTGAAAATGACCTGTGCCGTCCTCGCAACAGAGCTCAGTGCAGGCATAAAGGAGGAATCTGCAGGAAATACAATCCAGTGGGAAATAGAGAAAAGAGTCCCTAGCAAATTGTTTGTGCAAGCTAACCAATTCAATTCAGAATAGAGCTGGAAGGGGCCTTGGAGGTCTTCTAGTCCAACCCTCTGCTCAAGCAGGAGACCCTATAGCATTGCAGACAAATGGTCGTCCAGTCTCTTCTTAAAAGCCTCCAGTGATGGAGCAGCCACAACTTCTGGAGGCAACTTCTGTTCCACTGGTTGACTGTCCTCACTTTTAGGAAGTTTCTCCTTAATTGTCACAAAGGTGCCTTTTTCAGGAGGCAACTGGTCTTTCTTCTTTTTTCTTTTGAAAATGTTTCGCTTCTCATCCAAGAAGCTTCTTCAGCTCTGACTGGATGGCTGGAAGGATTTATCCTCCTTGCAGACAGCTGGTCATTTGCATCCTTTTAGAGGGTCTTTGAAGCCCTTGGAGGTTTATCTGTGTCCTCAGGGCCGCCCGAGTGGTGCAAATGGTTCCTGTAGTCTGCAATTTTTCCTCTGGAAATCCATCCCTACTCCCACACCATTCAGAGGGTGTTCATCCCAAATTGTATAGCTAAAAGTCTGTAGAGATGCTCAGCCATCCAGGTCATGGTTGTCCCAAAGGTGCTTTTTCCCTACTATCCTGTCAGAGCTGAAGAAGCTTCTTGCATGAGAAGCAAAACATCTTCCAAAGAAAAAACAAGAAAGTCCAGTTGCCTCCTGAAAAAGCACCTTTGGGACAACCATGACCTGGATGACTGAGAATCTCTACAGACTTTATCCTTAATTCCAGGTTGCTTCTCTCCTTGATTAGTTTCCATCCAAATACTGGAAAACTGCTATGTTTTTCCCCCGAATGCCATCACTCTGCTAAACAAATAATTCCCTCACCACTGTCAAACTATTCACTAAGGCTGCATTACTATTACTATTAGTTTTTCTCATCGTTCCTATCACCCATCTCCTCCCACTTATGACTGTATGACTGTAACTTGTTGCTTGTATCCTTACGATTTATATCAATATTGTTTCCTGATTGCTTATTTGTAACCTATGACAATCATTAAGTGTTGTACCTCATGATTCTTGACAAATGTATCTTTTCTTTTATGTACACTGAGAGCATATGCACCAAAGACAAATTCCTTGTGTGTCCAATCACACTTGGCCAATAAAGAATTCTATTCTATTCTATTCTATTCTATTCTATTCTATTCTATTCTATTCTATTCTATTCTATTCTATTCTATTCTATTCTATTCTATTCTATTCTATTCTATTCTAGCTACAGAGCTACAAGTAACCAAGGAAGAAAACCCATTAGAATGCATAAGGGTCAATATAAAAGAAAAAAAGAACGACACAACAATAGGAGTTTACTACAGACCACCAAACCAACTAGAAACAATGGACACCCTTTTTACCAACCAGCTAAATAACATATGCAAGAAAAACAACATTGTAATAATGTGAGACTTCAACTACCCGTATATCAACTGGAAAACCAACTCAGCACCAAGTGAGAAATCTAACAGACACAAACAAATAACTGAACATAACAACACCTATATCCCAGACTTTAAAAAAGCCGACTTCAATAAACTCAGAGAAAACTTGAGGAAGATCCCTTGGATGAAAGTACTAAAGGGTAAAACAACTCAAGAAGCCTGGGAGATCCTAAAAACACGATCATAAAAGCCCAGAACACCACAATACCGATGAGGAAGAAAAACAAGAAATCCAAAAGGAAACCAGCATAGCTAAACAAAGACCTCACCGATAAACTGAATGAAAAAAAAGATAAATACAAAAATGGAAAGAGGGGCACATAACCAAGGCAGAGTACCAACAGACAGCCAAAATCTGTAAAGAAAAAATCAGGACAGCAAAGGCCCAGAACGAACAAAGACTCGCAGCAAAAGTAAAAGACAACAAAAAAAGCTTCTTCCAACACATAAACAACAAGAAAAAAAATCAAAGAAACAGTTGGTCCACTAAAGAGAGAAGACGGCAAAGAAGTAACAGACAACACAGACAAAGCAGAGCTACTGAACACATTCTTCGCATCAGTCTTCACACAAAAGGAAACTGCAGCTCAACTACCCAGCAACACAAATATAAAAAACAGATTTGAAGCAAGACTCAACCTAAGCAAAAATACAGTAAGAGATCACCTATCTGAACTTAACGAATACAAAGCACCAAGACCAGACGGATTACATCCCAGAGTCCTAAAAGAACTAGCAGAAGTCATTTCGGAACCACTGCACCACATCTTCCACAAATCCTGGAACGCATGGGAACTCCCTGAGGACTGGAAAAGAGCTGATGTGGTCCCCATCTACAAAAAAGGTAAAAAAAACAGACCCAGGAAACTACAGACCAATCAGCCTAACATCAATACCTGGGAAAATACTGGAAAAAATAATTAAAAACCAGATCTCACATCATCTAGAAACAAACCAAGTAATAACCAACAGCCAACATGGATTTGTTAAGAACAAGTTATGCCAAACCAACCTCATTTCATTCTTCAACACTGTGACCAAATTAGTAGACCAGCGTAATGCAGTAGACATAATATACCTGGACTTTAGCAAAGCATTTGACAAAGTAGACCACAACCTACTCCTTCATAAGCTAGAAAAAACCGGGATAGACAGCTACACAACCAGATGGATTAACAACTGGCTGACCAACCGTACCCAGCGAGTAGTCCTCAATGGCTCTAAGTCCACATGGAGAGAAGTAAGCAGTGGCGTACCACAAGGTTCCGTCCTAGGCCCAGTACTCTTTAATAGCTTCATAAATGACCTAGATGAGGGAATAGCAGGAGAACTAACCAAATTTGCAGATGATACCAAGCTGGCGGGAGTAGCAAACACCCCAGAAGACAGACTCAAAATCCAGAGGGACCTTGACAGACTCGAACACTGGGCCCAAACCAATAAAATGAAATTTAACACAGAGAAAAGTAAAATTCTGCACCTAGGCAAGAAGACTCAAAAATACACATACAAACTGGGCGAAACTACACTCAATAGCAGCGATTGCGAGAGGGATCTCAGAGTCCTGGTAGACAGCCAACTAAATATGAGCCAGCAGTGTGCAGCAGCAGCCAAAAAGGCCAACGCAGTCCTGAGCTGCATAAATAGAGGGATACAATCAAGGACCAGAGAGGTACTAGTACCACTCTATAAAGCCTTGGTCAGACCACACCTAGAGTACTGCATCCAGTTTTCGTCACCACACTACAAAAAAGACATTGAAACCCTAGAGAAAGTGCAGAAGAGAGCAACCAGGATGATGGAAAATAAAATAAAACATACAAAGAGCGGTTGCAGGGACTGAGCTTGGCCAGTCTGTCGAAGAGAAAGACCAGGGGTGACATAATAGCAGTGTTCCAATACTTGAGGGGATGCAACAGAGAGGAGGGGGTCAAGCTGTTCTCTATGGCACCAGAAAGTCAAACAAGGAATAATGGATGGAAGCTGACCAAGGAGAGATTCAACCTGGAAGTGAGGAGAAACTTTCTGACGGTGAGAGCGATCAACCAGTGGAACAGCTTGCCAGCGGAGGTTGTGAGAGCCCCAACACTTGCGACCTTCAAGGGGAGACTGGACTGCCATCTGTCTCAAATGGTGTAGGAACTCCTGCTTGAGCAGGGGGTTGGACTAGATGACTTACAAGTTCCCTTCCAACTCTAATAATAAATCTAAATCTATTCTATTCTATTCTATTCTATTCTATTCTATTCTATTCTATTCTATTCTATTCTATTCTATTCTATTCTATCCTTTCTTTTCTCTTGATCAACCATACCCAGTTCCTGCAATAGTTCTTCGTATGTTTTAGTCTCCAGGTCTTTAATTATTTTAGTTGCTCTTCTCTGCACTTTTTCCAAAGTCTCAACTTCTTTTTTGTAGTGTGGTGACCAAATCTGAATGCAGGATTCTAGTTGTGGTCTTATTAAGGTTTTATCAAGTAGTTTCTGTGATTTTGATTCTATGCCTGTTTATGCAACCAAGGACTGTATTAGCTTTTTTGGCTGCTGCCGCACACGGTTAACTCATGAAGTGATCGTCCACTAGGACTCCAGGGTCCCTCTCACAGCTACTGTTTTTGAGCCAGGTTTTGACTTATCTGTACTTGTACCTTTGGTTTTATGCCTGCCTAAGTATAAACTATTAGTGTAAAGCATTTTAAACTGTTAGTTTAAAATGAGCATTGCAGCACATGATTTATACAAAGAACGGGACAATGAAAAGAAACAGGCCCCCATCCGATGTGCATGGTAAAATCTTATCAATGCAATTACACAGTGGCTTCTGCTGCATGTATGATACCAGAGTGTGAATCTGAGCAGCGTTACAGAGATAACTTAAACCCGTGTTTCTCAACCACGACTGTTTGCTTCAAATAGCCAAGATTGAGAAACACTGTGCAAAAAATCAGAAATGTACAAAGGAGAAAAGAAAAAATTGGGATTGCGCTGGACAAGGCATGAATGCTGCAGAACCTGCCTCTGAAGGCAACACAAGGACCCACAACCAGATCAAAGTGCCCGGAACGGGATGGACGGCAGAAGCTAACCCTTCCAAAAGTGGATTAAATCTCTCTTGTAGTTCCAATGGATGAAGAGAAAAACAAAGTTGGCAAGATTACTTTAAAGCTACACCCAACTGCGTTAACAGGCAAAGCAAATCCTCCTCCTGCAAAGCTGCTAACTTTGCTGGGAGCAGAACTGCAGCCAAGGAGTCTTTGCGGAAGGGAATAAGTTTTCAAGGCGGGTGGTCTGCGGTTATTGGTTTTGGAGTCACACCAGCACGGCTCCTTTGGCACTGACCAGGCCCTTAAAAGCGGTTGAGACACTCGCTGCAGTATAAATAGGATCCTCACCACAAAAACGTGGGTGGTGCAGCTGTTAAAACCTCACGACAACCTTCCTGAGAATGGCCGGAGGAGGGAGCCCTTCCGTGTGCAGGAAATGTGAGTTCCTGGAAATCTAGTAGAGGCAGAAGTCAAAGTACGACACAGTTGTGCCCCAAATCTATATTGCTAAGCGAGACGGTTGTTAAGGGAGCTTTCCTCCATTTGATGTCCTTTCTTGCTACAGTTGTTAAATGAATCCCTGGAATTGTTTAGTAATACAGTTGTAAAGTGAATCTGGCTTCCCCACTGATCTGGCTTGTCAGAAGGTCGCAAAAGGGGTCATCAGGTGACCCCCAGGACACAGCAACCGTCATAAATACAAGAGGGGGCAGAAGCTTAGTTCTGCTTAGGGGTCTTCTCTGAGCTCGGCTGCTTTCTCTGAGATGTAACCAGAGGTGGGTTCCTGCCGGAGCTGCCCAGTGCACAGCTCCGGTAGGGAGCGGCCGATTGCTCAATTTGCGCGCGACCTCTCCGGAGCCTTCTCTGCCGGCCCACCGTGCGCATCGCCATTTTTGGGTGATTCTGCTTCTGCGCATGCGCGGAAGCAACATCGCGCCAAAATCTCTTGTGCGCGTCCCTCACAAGATTACGGCATGATTTTCGGCAAGATTTCGGCAAGGGGGCGCGCTCCTGAAACTTGGAGATGCGCGCACAGCGCACCGGCACCGGTAAGACAGCAACCCGCCACTGGATGTAACATCATCAGTGCTAGTTTGGTAATGAAACACCTGCAAGAAAATAGCCAAGCTCTGAGAGTACCAAAGACCACCACCCCCAGTTCAACCCTGAGGCACAAACCTTCTAATCTAATAATCTAATCCAGTCTAAAAAAAAAAAGGACTTGGGATGACATGAGAGCAGCATTCCGGTATTTGAGGGGCTGCCCCAAAGAAGAGGGGGTCAAGCTACTCTCCAAAGCACCAGAAGGCAAGACAGGAAACAATGGATGGAAACTAAACAAGGAGAGAAACAACCTGGAATTAAGGAGAAACTTCCTGACAGGGAGGACAATCAACCAGTGGAACAGAAATTGCCACCAGAAGTTGTGGCTGCTCCATCACTGGAGGCTTTTAAGAAGAGAGTGGACAGCCACTTGTCTGGAATGGTAGAGGATTTTCTGCTTGAGCACACGGTTGGACTAGAAGACCTCCAAGGTCCCTTCCGTTATTCTGTTATTCGGGTCCCATAAGTGAAGGACTCCCTGTATCCAAACCCTTCGACATACTCCTGGCCCAACCCTCCCCCATTGTTCCTCATCCTGCAAGTGTTCAGGTGTGTTTCAGAGAAGGGACCCACCGGCAGGGGGTGGAGGTGAATGCTCGACCGGGCGATTCAAGAGGATCCCGATTAGTGACTGACTATGCCCCTGTGATAGAGCTGAGGTCGAAACTGTGGAGCATGTCTTGTCATACTGCCCTATGTATAACACAGCCAGAATTAAATTATTGTCTCTTCTTGGAATTGATCCCTCTGGTTCTAATGCTAGGAATTTGGCCTTATACTGTCTAGGGGATGACTCCTCCTATATTACTTCCAAGTTCTCAGGTTTCAAAAAAAATTTTAAGAGCTGTAACGATTAGAGGATTCCCTTTAGCCAAGGCTTCTGGTGTTAACTGTTTGTGATTGTATTTTTCTCTCTTTTTTTTTGTTGCATTTGTATTTTGGTCTATGACTGTAAAATAAAAATTATTATTATTCACTAAGGCTGCATTACTATTACTATTAGTCTTCTCATCGTTCCTATCACCCATCTCCTCCTACTTATGACTGTATGACTGTAACTTGTTGCTTGTATCCTTACGATTTATACCAATATTGTTTCCCGATTGCTTATTTGTACCCTATGACAATCATTAAGTGTTGTACTTCATGATTCTTGACAAATGTATCTTTCCTTTTATGTACACTGAGAGCATGTGCACCAAAGACAAATTCCTTGTGTGTCCAATCACACATGGCCAATAAAGAATTCTATTCTATTCTATTCTATTCTATTCTATTCTGTTCTGTTCTGTTCTGTTCTGTTCTGTTCTGTTCTGTTCTATTCTATTCTATTCTATTCTTCAGAAGAAGCTTCTTGGATGAGAAGCGAAACGTCTTCAAAGAAAAACCAGAAAGTCCCGTTGCCTCTTGAAAAAGCACCTTTGGGACACTGTCAGGAAGTTTCTCCTTAGTTCCAGATTGCTTCTCTCCTTGATTAGTTTCCATCCATTGCTTCTTGTTTTGCCTTCTGATGCTTTGGAAAATAGATTGACCCCCTCAGTAGGGAGTTCTAAAATCCATTGCTATTGGCATGCGCAGAAGTATCCCGGGCGGGTGGGCGGAGTCTCCCGCCACCGCTATCGGTTCACAGAACCGGGCAGAACCGGGAGCAACCCACCGCTGGACCCCCTCCTCTATGGCCCCCTCTCAAGTACTGGAAGATTGCTCGTGTCAGATTCAACCAGACCCCTAAATGTTGAGAGAGCAGTTACTTACAGCCCCATACTTAACGGAAGTCGGTGAGGGTGAGGGGCTGTTTCTGTGCCTAACCCTAACCCACCGCCCCTTTGCTGGCTTTCAGGAAGCTGCTCTTGAAAGCACAGCCAGACGGAGGCTAAATGTAGTTACCAACTCTTACCCCTTTTAATCGTTGCAATTCTTTTAGTTTTGACTTATTTTACTGGTTGGTAGTTTTCTTAGCCAATAACTTGATGGAGTGATTGGTTTTAAACGGTGCCTTGGATGTTTGAAATGGTTATTACACTGCATTCTCTGTAAGCTCATTCAGATCGCCGTGGGGTGCAAGTTTAATAAACAGACAAATTTGGGGCATCTGCTCTGGATGGAATATCCTCAGCCTGGCAAAGCTGGCTGGGGGATTCTGGGAATTGAAACTGGAAGTTTCCACATCTTAAACTGGAAGTTTTTAAGAAGCTGTTGGATAACCATTTGTCTGAAGTGGTGTAGGGTTTCCTGCCTAAGCAGGGGGTTGGACTAGAAGACCTCCAAGGTCCCTTCCAACTCTGTTGTTGTTGTTGTTGTTGTTGTTGTTGTTGTTGTTGTTGTTATTATTATTATTATTATTATTATTATTATTATTATTATTATTATTATTATTATTATTATTATTATTATTATTATTATTATTATTATTATTATTATTGCCCTGGTGAAGAAACATTGCTGGAAGCAGATATGAAAAACTGTATCAGCCACAACTCTATGGCCTAAGACCCCACAATGTGTGGGATCTTCCTGCTGTCACATGAAGGAATGAATGACTTTTTCATGACCTCACCAATAACTGACTGGCCCTAGCCAAGTCCCATTCTCACGTGCTTCCCTCTAATATCATATCAGTGCCATACATTGTACATTTTACATTCTTCTGACCTGTCTTTAGTGAATTTTTTAATATAAGCTGCCTTCTGTCATTCAGTCAGGCAGCCATATAATTAAATTTTGGTCGCCAGTTTTGGTTGACACAATATAAAAAAGATGTTGAAAAGAATGCAGAGAAGAGCAATGAAGACAATTAGGGGACTGGATGCTAAAACATATGAGGAATGGTTGCAGGAATTGGGTATGGCTAATTTAATGGAAAGAAGGACCAGTGGTGACATGAATAGTGGTGAGTAGTCTTCCAGTATTTGAGGGGCCTCCACAAAGAAGAGGCAGTCAAGCTATTCTCCAAAGCACCTGAGGGTAGAACAAGAAGCAATGGGTGGAAACTAATCAAGGAGAGAAGCAACCTGGAACTAAGGAGAAGTTTCCTGACAGTGAGGAAAATTAACCAGTGGAACAGTTTGCCACCAGAAGTTGTAAATGCTCCAACACTGGAAGTTTTTAAGATGATGTTGAATAACCATTTGTCTGAAGTGGTATACTAGGGTCTCCTGCTTGAGCAGGGGGCTGGACTAGAAGACCTCCAAGGTCCCTTCCAACTCTATTATTCTGTTATTTTAATTGTATTGGTCTCTTCCAACTCTGTTATTCTGTGATTCTGTTATTAAATCAATCCACCTGCCCTTGGATAAGGTGCTAACTTGCCAGGACGGCTGAGTTCCTCGGCATTTACCATGAAAAAGAGCAGATTCCCTGAGATTCATTGAGATTAAAGACTGTTTGGAATCTGATTTGCCATCTTAAATTGAAAATAATATTTCGGGTGTTTGTGGGTGTGTAAACGCACCTGTGTCCCCGTTCACTTTCTGTGCTTCTTAACTGAATCAACGAAAGGCAAAAGGAAGGAGAAAAGACCCAAAAGCAGACAGAGGGAGTCCTCGACCTACGACCACAACTGAACCCAAAATTTCTGCTGCTAAGCAAGACAACGTTAAGTGAGTTTTGCCCCCGTTTCACGATGTTTCAGGCCACTGTTGTTAGGTGAACCACAGTCATTAAGTGAATCCAGGTTTCCCCACTGACTTTGCTTGCCAGAACTGGCTAGGAAGGTTACGAAAGCTGACCCCGGGACGTTGCAACAGGCATGCGCACATGCCAGTTGCCCAGCATCCAAATTTTGATCACGTGACCCTGGGGAGGCTGCAACGCAACAGTTGCTAAGTGTGGAAAACAGTTGTCCCTTTTTTCAGCGCCCCTTGCAACTTCAAATGGCTGCTAAACAAACATTTGTAAATTGAGGGCTGCCTTACTGATGTCCACCATAAGGGAGATGCTTTCAACCTTTTCCCCTGTCCAAAGGCCGGTGGCCCTCATCCTCGGACTGTGGGGAGAATCTGGGTCCCCCTGAGCAAGAAATGCAAGGAGGCATGGGGGGGGGAACAAAGGGGCCGAAAGGGGCCCCCAGCCCCTCCCTCTGCTGCAGCTCAAACTCCCCCCCTCCGGGGCCGTCTTGCCCATCGTCCAAAGTTGGAAAGCCAGAATCTTTGCCAGGGAAGACCCACAAGGAGACCCTCCCGGGAGGGTCTTTCCCAGCATGGCCACTTCTGCCCTCCTCCCCCTCCTCTCCTTCTTCTCCTCGCCCACCAGAAGCGGCTGCGGGGATTCCCGTCATTGCCACCATCTGCCAGCCATTCATTCCCCAAACAAAGGAGCAGCTATTAATAAAGACGCTGGAGAGGAAATGGGGAGGGGGGGGCTATTGTAGCCCTGCTTGGACACTTGGTCCCTGTGGAAACACAAACACTGGCCGAAAACAGCCCCCCTTGGCTGCCCCTGGCAGAGGGATTAAAAGAGCCGCGCTAAGGGCAGGGCGGTCTCTGAAGGGGAGGGGTCTCCTCTGCTGCTGGAGGAAGCCCTCCCCCTCCCCTTTCCCAGTTAAAAACTCCCCAGGGGCCGGGTGGGGCTGCCACCGTGCCAGGCAAAGCCGGAAAGGCGGCCTTGGCTCACGGCTGGCGCATTCAGACTGGGTTTCCCCCATGAAGGACTCCAGGAAGACTTTTTCAAAAGGCAGCTGGACTGTTGTTGTTGTTGTTGTCATTGTTGTTTTTCCCTTGAGGAAGAAGAACAAAATGTTTTGTGAAGTTTCATGTTTCTTGGATGAGAAAGGAAACGTTTTGTTCCAGGAAAAAACAGTCCGGTTGCCTTTTCAGAAAGCACTTTTGAGACAACTCCGACCTGGATGACAGAATCTCCACCGACATTTCCCCACGGAATGAAGTCGGATTCCGGTCGTCCCAATTCAGAGCGAGGATCTGGCCCAGCCAGCCAGGACGCAACTGGGGAACAATGGCTTCTCTCCTCCTCAACCTCTGTCTCCAGTCCTCATGGCTTTGGGGAAGAGCCGGGTTAAGTGGGCTCCAAGGAAGCCTCCTTGTGCTGAGCAAGGCCGCCCCCCCCCCAAGGCCTCTCTCTTCCAGCTGGGCCTGGGATCCCCCTGGACGAACAAGGGCACCGCTCACCAAATGGCCGCCCACCGGCCTCCGGCCAAGCCTTGTTCCCAGTAAGCCCCCAGCTCGGCCTGAGCTCTCTCAGAGCAGCCGTAGCCCAGATTTTGGGGGGGGGGGGTAAAAGGGTCACTCCTCTGGCTTCAGGGGAAGACACCGTCCCTCTTCCTTCACCCGTCTGGCATATGTTTCTGTTTCTACTCAGGAAATTCTAAAAATGAGGGGTCCTTGGCGCTCCCCGGTTCTTTTCTTGCAGGCGTTTCATTGCCCAAACTAGGAAACAGTGCTAGTAGCTAGTATGAGCAGTCACTAGCACTGATGATGTTACCTGGTTTGGGCAATGAAACGTCTGCAAGGAAAGAAGCCAGCTCAGAGAGCACCAAGGAGCCCCCAGTTCAACCCTGAGCTACACAAGTTCTCCTCTATTCAATCCTAGAAAGTCAGGCCCCCCTCAGGGCCAGGGACCCCCGCATGCCCTCTGAAGGCATCCGATTCCTCCGTCTCCTCCGGAGGTCTTGCCTTCTGCTTCTGCCCTTTAGAAAACCCAAAACTGGCAGGAACATGGTGCCAGGGATACAGAGGCCCACCCTAGCACAAGGGGCCACTCTCAAGAGTTTCAGGAAAGCCAACTGCCCACCAGGGGTATGTGGTCTTCCAAGCCACCCAGGGCAGGAGGCCTAAAATCAGAAAGATAAGAGCATGAGACAATGCCCCCCCTCGCTCTCTGCCAGGGTGGGGGAGGGGATGCCCTACCCAGAGGGGTGTGTAAACCGGCATTGCCAATCTGTGCTAGTGAACCTGCTGACCCCTGTGGGGAAGGGGGCGTCTCTCTGCCTGGGGCCGTAGCAGACCCTCCATGCCAGTTGGGGTGACATTCCCCGCACAGGAAATTTAAGATTGGTTTGTTGCGCCTGAGGGATAAATGAGTTTTTCCCACCTCAAGATTAGCCGGAGCCTTAAGAGCAGGAGGGACCTCGTACCTGGGCAACGTTTGGACTTCAACTCCCAGAATTCCCCAGCCTGCATGGGGAATTTGTCAGGAAGATCAATTTTATTTATTTATTAAATTTATGTCACCCTTCTCTCTCTCCAGAACGGCAAGAATTTTTAAAATGCTTATTAGCTTCTCCTGGAGATGCTCTTTTCTTACATATTATATTACATGATATTTCTTAGATATTGTATCAGATTTCTGCATATTATATTAGATGATGTCCTATACTTTTTCTTTGAGGGAATGTTAGGATTAAATCAATCCACAAAAACTTGCAAACGATCAAATTACACAATTCAGAACCAAACCACCCCTGGCAAAGGGGTGCCAACTCACCCAGCCACAACAGAAGGGATGCCGCTGGACAGATCCCGGCACAAAACGCCTCCCCCACTCCCGCCCCAGCCTGGCTGCACAGGGGGAAAGAGCAGTCGCGGCGGGGGGGGGAGGGAGGGCTGCGGTGCAGTTTCCTGACTTCTCCCCGCACGAGAGCTCTGGGCGGCTGCTAAGGGAGAGGCAGCGAAGAGGACGGGAGGGAGTCCTGAGTGGGGGGGGACTCTGAGCGCCCCCCACCCCAGAAAGACTCCCGGCCCTTCGGGCTGCTTACTGGCGATGCCAACTTCGGCAAACTTCAGAGCCCCGGAGTGCAAACGCAAGTTGCTCACCGGCCCCTCCCGCCACAGCTCGGGGCAGCTTTTTTTGGGGGGGGGGTCCGGCCACGACCACCAGCCGGCAGCCGCGCAGCCCAGCAGGCGTCCCGGCCGGCAGCGCCGGAGTCTCCCGGGGACCAAAGCTGGCGTCGGCGCGGTCAAGGGCAGAGCCGGCGGGGGGCGCCCCGCATGAGTCTCCTGTGCGGCCGGAGCCGCCGAAGGCCGAGGCGGCTGCCCGGACAGACCGCGCGGCGGAAGGAGGCGCAGCCCGCGAGCGCACCTTCTCTGCCGGCGCCGAGGCTCCCCCGCGCCCCGCCGGCCGCCCTGCGCAAATACCTGCTCTGTCCTCCGGCCGCCGCGAAGCTCCAGCGCCGCGCCTCAGCCCCGTTCCGCCCGCCAGCCGGGAACAAAAGCCCCGCCGCGCCCCAGCAGCCCGGATCCCGCCCCGCCGCCGCCGGCTCAGGGAGGGGGCGGGGCTCTCGGCCTCCCCTGCCTGGGAGCCCCCCGGGATCGCCCGGCCATGTGGGGGGGTCCTCTTCCCGCCAGCCAGGAAGCCGAGAGGGGCGGGGCGGGCTTTCCCCGAGACCCACGCCCGCCGGGGAAGCCCCTCTGCCCGCAGAAGCCAGCCAGGCGGGGAGGGAGGGAGGGAGCAGCGGCGGGGTCCCCTTCGGGGCGGGCGGGTCTTCCGAGCCGCGGCACCTGCAATCCGGTCCGCGGGACGAGGGAGATCCCGGCGGTGGGGCGAGGCCGCGAGCGGTGGGTGGCCGAGGCTTTGCGCCTGCCCCCGCCTCCCCCCTGACCCGCGCGAGGGGCCGGCGGAGAGAGGCGAGCAGAGGTCGGGGCCGCCCCGGAGACTCCGCGCTGCAGGCGAGCTGCAAGGCCGGGCAAGAGACGCCTTCCCGGGAGCTCCCGCGCGATCTGCGCCCCGAGAACGGCTCCGCCGCTGAAGGCGAGGGGCGAAGATGCGGCTCCAGGACCCCCGGCCGCTCTGGGTCTTCCCCTGGGAGATGGGGGGTCTTTCCAAGAGGGACTAGACGGCTCTGCTGAGGCTCCCACTCACGGTCGGCCCCCCAAAACGCCCCCGTCCCCCTCCATTGCCCGCTCCGGCCGCCCTCGAGCCTCGAGCGGCTTTCTTGGGATCGCGAGGGGGGGGCGCTGCGTGTGAGAATTGTAACCCGCGACCCGCCCAACCGAGGGCATTTTCGGCCGCAGCTGCCTCGCCCAAGCAAGGACCCCCCGAACCTTCCCCCCTCCCCAGGATTCGCCTGTAATGAGCGCCTCCCGCCCCCCGAGACTCCGGAGCCCCAAAGCCCCGCTTGCCGGGGGACCCGTCGAGAAGGGATGCTGGGCTTGCATCGCGATTGGGGGCCCCTCCCCCCAAAGTCCGCTTTCGGGCGGGGCTACTTCTGGGCCGCAAAGCCGAAGGGTCGATCCTTGCTCGCGTCGCATCGCCCCTCCCCCGCGCTTTGGAGGAGACTGCCCCGAGGATTCCCCCCCCCCGCACAGCCGTCGTGAAGGAAAGGAGGGAGGGGGCGTCGGGAGCCGGTTGGGGGTCCCCGCCGGGAAAGCGCCTCCTTTTCAGCCAAGAATAGCCGCGATGCGCGAGGTTCCTGCGCCCACGCTCCCCCTTCCCCCCGCCCGTCTGCATTTCAGGGAAGCGCCCGCGCCCCCGCCCCGCTCGGGGAAGCCCGACTCTGCGGAGGAATCCCGCCCGCTGCCGCCTGACTCCGCTCCCCCGCCCGGATTCCCCCAGCGGCTCTGCAGAGGGAGATGCCCCGTTGCCATGACAACAAGGCTGGCCTGGACCACTCCGCCTTCCTCCGGGATGCCAATCACCATCACCGCCCCACCAACAGCAGAGGGAGGAGGGAATCCTCCCAGCAGCCATGGCTAGGAGCACTGGGGGGGTTGGGGTTGGAAGGGCCAAGGTCGCGGGGGGGGGGGGGGAGGGAGTCCTCCCCCTCTGGTGCAGGAAGGGGTGGGGCAGAGTGCAGCCCTGCAGGGCCCCAGCTGCCATGGCCTCCACCCCACCCAGGTTCTGCAGAAGGGCAGCCACCAGGAGCGAGCAGGGGAAACCAGTAGCCACAGGGGAAGGATGAACCCCCCAGGGAGCAGCAGGGCGGGTCACTAGAAACCCAGCCCCCCCTGAAGAAAGGTGCTGCTGGGGAAAGGGGGGGCAGTCCTCCATAATGCCACCTCCAGGCAGTAGCATTTTAACCCTTCTGCATTGGAGGCAGCTGCTTCTGGGGCTTTGCTCCCCCCCCAGCCCCTTCTAGCACCGCAGGGGGTTTGTCGGGGGGGGGGGGGGGAGAGAGACTGATGTCCTGGGGTCGGGCCTGGGGGGCGATATGCTGCCTGCCTTTCAAGCCACGAAGTCAAAGACCAGCTGGGCGAGAGAGCAGAGGCGGGCACAATTCTCTTTATTTCATCATGAGGTTGAGGTATCTGTCCATGTTTTAAAAGTCCAGAACTTTCCCTGAACACATAAGCAGCGGCAAAGTGGGAAGGGCCAGCCGGCACAGCCCCCCCCCTTCCCTGCAGGTGGTCTTTTGAACGCGCCCGGTGATGCCAAGACTGGCCAGACCCTTCATGGAGAGAGGAGTGTGTGTGTGTGTGTGTACACACACATGGGCAGGGCCTGTTCTGATGGTGGGACAGCAAAGGCCGGCAGGGGTTGGGGGCTGCCTGGCACGGAGTGAGGAGGGGGCTCCCTACCCCAGCTGCTCCTCCCAGCCCAGCTCTGGCCCAAAAGGCTCAGGGTTCAAGTCAGGCAAATGGCACTCTGTGACCAAGAGGGCAAAGGCCCAGTGACAGTTGGGGGGGAGGGGAGGGGCCAGGAGCAGCCAGAGGTGGGAGAGGGGCTGGAGGGCAAAGCCCAACGGAGGGAGGGAGGGAGGGGGCACTGCCGGCCCACAGCCAGAGGTCAAAACTGGCACCCACCCAGCAGGGCAACAGCAGGGGCCCCAGGGGAATCCCCCCCTCTCTTTGGGGTGGGGGGAGGCAAGACCCACCGACCAGACCGGCCCATCCCTCCATTTCTGGAGTCCTTAAGGGGCAGGCAGAGAGACCAAGGCAGACCGAACTTTGGGGAGGGGGATACTTGGGGGTTCCCAGGTCAGCAGAAGAGGCAGGGGTCTCCTGCCTCCCCTCCGCCATGGGGTGAGGGGCCCTTTGGGGGAGAAAGGGGCAGAAGGCAGGCCCTCTGGGTCCCCAAAGAGAAGGGAAGTACTCGGGGGGGGGGGCTTTTGGGAGAGAGCTTCATCCCCTCCGGGGGTGGGGAAGGCAAGAGGGGGCCAGGCCAGAATCCTGACCCCATTTGCAGAAGGGGGGGGCAAGCCTGCACTTCAAGTGGGGGGCTGGAGGCTGCTGAAGCAGTCAAGGGGGCCTCCTGAGTAGGGGGTCTTCAGGAGAGGGCAGGGGGCGGAGCTGCAGCTCACCCGGCCTCCCTGCGCTGGACTAGATATCTGGACCGGGGGGGGGGGGGAGAGGGAAGACTAGCTGCCCCCCATTTCAGAGGTGGGGGCGGTACAAGGAAGAATGGGAGGACCCTTCTGGGATGAATTCGGCCTCCCCTCCCCACCAGCTCAGGAAGGCAGCCAGGAAATGGGGTTGGGGTGCAGGGGGTGAATGGGCTCCGGTCTCCCTGGGCCCTCCCTGCCCCATTCTCAAGGGGCCCTAATAGCCCTCCAGAGCAAGTGGGGGGGGAGAGAGCCGAAGGGAAACGACCGGGGGGGGGGGATTTTTCCAGTCCAGGAAGGGCCTGGAGGGGGTGGGGTGGGTGGGGGAAGCAGCCCCCCCCCCCGGGTCTCATTTCTGGCTGTTGTAGGTGGCGTGCCGCTGGTTCATGGGGTTCTCGGGGGACTTCATCCACTCCTTCTTCAGCAGCTGCTTCAGTTGGGACAGGCGCATGTTGGGGTTCTCCTGCTTCAGGCGGGGCAGGGTCCCCTCTTCGAAGGCTGAGAAGGCCGCCTTCATCCGGCGCTCCGGGTGCCGGTCTGGGTCCTCAGCCACACTGCGGGGAAGGGCGGCAGCAGGGTGAGCGGGGGGCGGCCCTTCCCCACCTGGCCCGCCCCACAGCACAGGCCCCCATCCCCAGGCCCCCATCTCGCCCGGCAGAGGATCCCCAAGATCATCCCCCCCATTGGCCCGGATGCCGCTTTCCAGCCCGGCCAGGAGGCTCCCAAAGTGTGAGGGGCTACCAGGGCTGCTGAGGGTCCCACAGGAGGAGTGCTGACCCCCAGCCTTTTTAAAGAGGGGAGGGGAGCTGCCGCCCCTCCCCTGGCCTGGCAGCGCAGGGATCTGCTCCTTCTACTGGGCAATGCCCTCCGCAGCCTCAAAGGCTCCCAGGTGCCCCCACATGCCAACATGGCTGGGGTAAGAGGAGGGCGCCCTGCCCGGCCAGGCCCTGCACTGGTGAGGGGCTCCCAGAGACCCTCTGCACCCCGACTCTGAGGGAGGCGCTCCCCCCCCTGCGCCCCCAGGAGAGCCCGCCCAGCCCCACCTGAGCACCGCGATGGCCTCCTCGATGGTCCGGGCTTCCACCGAGCCCTCCTCCAGCACCCGCCGGTTCAGGTTCTCCTCCAAGGGCAACTCCAGGTGGCTCTTCGCCTTCTCTGCCGGGGGGGGGGAGGGGGAGAGAAACGGCAGGGTTAAACCCTCCCTGGTGCCCCCCCAGGCACCCGAAGCTGCCCCCCCCAAGAAAGACCTCTGTGCCTAGCCTTCGGGTTCTCCTGGCCGGCCCCCTCCTGCCCACGCCCCACTAGGGTCCGGCTGCCCCTCCCCCACCACGGCACTTGGGGATCCCCGAGGGGGCTGCTCACCACCGCAGGCGGCAGGGTCAGCATCCGGGCTCTCCTTCAGTTCCTTCCGGAGAGCCTCGTCGATCTGGGCCCGTGTGACCTTGGTGGGGCCGGGGGGCTTGGGCGCCTTGCCCTTCATCTTGGCATCCTCCTCCTCCAGCAGCCGCTGCAGCTCCTTCTTCCGCTCCAGCTGCTCCAGGCGGCGCTTCTCCCGCTCCTCCTGGGGGGGGGGAGAGAGAGATGGGGGAGCCCCGTGTGAGATCGCAGGCCACCCCCCCAAAGAATGGCTGGCATTCAGGGCGGTCAGAAAAAAGCCACCTCTGACCCTCTCGGGCCCCTTGATGGGAAGAGGTCGGGGTCCATAGAGCTCTGGAGGTGAGGGGGCAGAAGCGGCCACCTAAGACAGGGGTGGCAAGCCCCCCCTGCCCCCCCTCCAGAGGCCGCAGGGTCCAGGCAGGCGCCTGCTTCTCTGGCCCTGCAAGATCCGGTCATTACAGACAATAAACCTCAATCCAAGTTTCTTCAGACTTCCCTTGGAGCCCAGTTTCCTGGCATCCGTCTCTCTGCGCCATATCGCCCTCTCCTCCTCTTCCTCCTCCTCTTCCTCCTCTAGTCAGGGGTCCACCTGTGCCTCTTCTCTGCCCTCTTTCCAGAGTCTCAACATCGTCTTTGTCTTGTGGTGACCAGAATTGGATGCCCTGCTCCAAGGGTGGCCTCCCCAAGGCAGCAGGTCAGGTGGCCCCGAGGCTTCTGGGGACCTGCGTGCTGGGAAGGCGGTTCAGGGCTCCCGGATGTCTTTCTCCAGGCCCTGAAGGCCAACGGGAGCCTTTCTGCTCCTCAAGGGCAAGGACAAGGCCCGGCCATCACGGAGAAAAATCCGTCTGTGGTTGCTGACCCGACAAGGACGGCACGTAATCCCTCCTGGACGTGGCTCATTAGGAGGCCTTGAAAGATCCAGGGCTAAATTTGTTTTTCTGCCCGACTGGCTGGAGGCGGCTGGCGGGGCTCCAGAGTGCAGCACAGATTCCCCCCAAGGTCGTACAACCTCACCCACTGTGAAGTGGCAAGCTGCAGTTCTTACTTTATTTCTTTATCAAATTTATCTGGCTGCTTATTTCACACAAGGTGACTCAGCGCAGTGTGCAATAACACCATTAAAACCTATTATAAAAATGATAACAGATGATGATGATGATGATAGATGGTAACACTAACAACTAGATTCTCTCTCTCTCTCTCTCTCTCTCTCTCTCTCTCTCTGTGTGTGTGTGTGTGTGTGTGTGAGAGAGAGAGAGAGAGAGAGAGAGAGAGACAGAGACAGAGACAGAGACACACAGAGAGAGAGACACACACAGAGAAAGACAGAGAGAGAGAGAGAGAGAGAGAGAGAGACAGAGACAGAGACAGAGACAGAGACAGAGACAGAGACAGAGACAGAGACACAGAGAGAGAGACACACACACAGAGAAAGACAGAGACACACAGAGAGAGAGAGAGATTGATTGGTCTAGAGGACTCTAGTGGTTAAGGCACCAGGCTGGAAAGCAGGAGGCGATGAATTCCAGTCCTGCCTTAGGCATGAAAGCCAGCTGGGTGGCCTTGGGCCAGTCGTTCTCTCTCAGCCCAGCCTACCTCACAGGGCTGTTGTGGGAAAACAAGAGGAATAAGGTGGGTTTGAATGCGTTTGCCACCTTGAGTTATTTGTCGAAAGAATAAAGGCGGGATACAAATAAATAGAGTAAGACCAGAGTACTGGTGCAGCCATTGTCTGGGCTCCCTACTGCCAGGGCACCAACCCCAGGCCTGAGGGAAAGGCCGCCTGAGGGAGGTCTGAGGAGATTCTCCGTCATCCAGGTCACGTTGGTTGTCCCAAAGGGGCTTTTTCAAGGGGCAACTGGACTTTCTTGGCTTTTCCTTGAAGAGCTTTCGCTTCTCATCCACGAAGCTTCTTCGGCTCTTGGGTGAGAAGCGAAACGTCTTCAAGGAAAAGCCACCAAGGAAGTCCAGTTGGAACTTTCTGGAAAAAGCACCTTTGGGGCCCGTTTTGAGGGCCTTCCGGAAGGCCATAAAGGTTGGGGCCAAGCTCCCCTGCAAAGGGGGGGGGGCTGAGCACAAGCTCTGCACTATGGATCCATGATGTGGGGCTGTATTGGGAAAAGCGCCAGGTGCGGCACGGGGTGGACTGGCAGAGGGCTCTTGCCTCAGTGGGCAGAGCACCTGCTGCCTCATCCCAGGGAAAGGGGCCCTGCCAAGCAGCCAAGCAGCCCAGGGAGCCCTAGCTACAGCCTGCCCTCTGCCTGAAACCCAGGTCTCTTCTCCAGAGCTCTCGGCCCGCCCGTCACTCAAGAATCAACTCTGCCCCTGAGGATTCCTGAATTTCCACATTCCAGAGCCGGGATTCAACCCAGACACGCTCCAAGGATTGTAGAGCACGAAATCCCAGGATCCTCCCATTCCCACACCTCTAGCAGGACACGGGGGGGGGGAAGACACTTGGGCTGCCTTGGGTCCACCCCAGCCTTTGGCCGCCAGGCTTCCCCCTCCACAGAGCCCCCTCGCCTTCCCTCCCTCCCTCCTTCCCTCCCTCCAGACCGAGCGAGGAAGCCAGCCAGCCGGGATACCTTCCTCTGCTCCTTGCGCACAACGTGCTTGTCCTCGTCCTTCCAGAAGGCATCCTCCAGCTCTTTCTGCCGCTTGGCATCAGCCGCCGCCTTGGCCTCGGCCTTCCTCGCCCGGGCAGCGGCCGACTTGGTGTTCTCCCCTTGGAACTTCTTGGGCATCCCGCAGGGTGCTCGCGCCTGCGCAGCCGGCCAGAAACAGAAGTCGGTTAAAGGGGCTGCGTCACATCTGCCATCCTTCGCCTTCACCTAATACTCCACCAGATGCCAGTCTGGCTTTCCCTATGGGGGGGGGAGGGGGAACCGAAAGAAGGACGAGTCCGGAGACATCCCAAGGCCACAGACCTGGGAATGGCATGCAACCCCTCTCCATCTAACCGACCCCTGCAGGGACAGTTACCAAAACATCTTCTCTGAATGTGACTGGACAAGGGGGAGACATGGGGAGGGAGGTGGGGGTGGGGACCAGGGAAGGGGAAGTTAACCAGGAAGTTTCCCCTCATTCTGGCTTCGCTTACTGGAAGCGCTTGGCTTTTTAGTAAAAGTAACTTTTTCCCTGCAAATAGAGTTTCTTTCCTAAGGCACCAAGCTGGGGCAGGTCTGACAGGCTGCCTTGGGAGGGAGGAGTGACAGCCCCCATCATCCTGAGCCAGCATGCTTGGGAATCTTGGATTTCCCCCCCCCCCCCTTTATTTAATTTGAAAAGAAATAAGTAGCAATTTCGGTGTATTTTAACTCAAACTATGTGGTGTAAATATACATAAATACAAATGCAATACGGCTGGTCCGTGACTTATGATTACGACCAGAATTTCTGTTGCCGAGTGAGTGGTGCCCAATTGTACAATCTTGTTTTGCTACAGTTGTTAACCCAAAGGGGCTTTTTCAAGGGGCAACTGGACATTTTCCTTGAAGACGTCTCGCTTCTCATCCAAGAAGCTTCTTCAGTTCTGATTGAACGGTGGAGGATGGAAGGATTTATGCTCCTTGCTGTCGTCTGGTTGTCAGCACTCTCTCCGGGGGTCCTTGAGGCCACTTGGGGGTTTATCTGCGCCCTCAGGATGCAAATGGATGCGGAACCTCTTCCATTCCCCACCATCCTGTCAGAGCCAAAGAAGCTTCTTGGATGAGAAGCGAAACGTCTTCAAAAGAAAAAAACCAAAGAAAGTCCAGTTGCATCCTGAAAAAAAGCCCCTTTGGGACAAGCAGGACCTGGAAGACTGAGAATCTCCGCAGACATTTAGCTATATGCACTTTGGGACGGCCACGGTTATTAAGCGGATTTCTGCAGCCCTGCGGTTGTTGAGCGAGTTCTGCTTCTCCCACTGACTTGGCCAGAAGCTGGCTGGGAAGGATGCAGGGAGTGAGCCCGTGACCTGCGGATGCCAGAAATACACACGCTGATTGCCAAGCGCCTGAGCTTTTATGCCATGGTCGTGAGGATGCCGCCATGGTCGTAAGTGTGGAAAACGGTCATAAGAAGGTATTGTTGTAAGTCAAGGACAAGCCTCTGCGCCTCTTCCCAGTTATAATCCTATGGGCAAAAGAGATGCCTCTATAACAGGGGCGTCAAACTCAAAGCGCGGGGGCTGGATCCTGCCCACGGGGTGGGGGTGGGGGCTTAGATCTGGCCCATGGGGCCGCCCTGCCTTTTGCCAGTGAAAACGGAGCTTGGGTGGAGCTCCGTTTTCGGTCTCAGAGGGCTGCAGGAGGCCATCGCAGCCCCCAGGGGGGCCACATGCAGTCCTCCCCGAGCTCCATTTTCATTGGCAGAGGGCTAGCAAAACAAACTAAAAATGAAACAAAGGGAGAAATGTTTCCCCTTTTGCATTTGAGCATGCAAGAAGGGACAGGAAAGGAGAACGGGAAAGAGGAAAGACAAAGAAAAAGAAGGAAAGCTGGGAAGAGAGCAAGGAAGGAAAAATAAGGAAAGGGGGGAAGGAAGGAAGGAAGGAAGGAAGGAAGGAAGGAAGGAAGGAAGGAAGGAAGGAAGGAAGGAAGGAAGGATACCCCCTGCTCTAGAAGCTTCTGTGGGCTTTCCCCCAAATGCCCAGCGAGTAACTTGGGAGGTCCAGCCTGGAGGAGAAGGCCGAGAAGAGGCAGGAGAGCTGGGTTGAGGCCCATCTGGGGGGCTCAGCTGCTCTTCTCCAAGGGAACAGAAGCCAGAAATAACAGCTCCATGTTGCAGCCACTAACGCCTCCCTCAATCCCACGGAAGCATCTCCTTACAGGCAGACCTCGACTTAACAATCATTAAGTGACCATTCAAAGTTACAATGGCACTGAAAAAAAAAGTGACGGACTTAGGAGGATGCAGAAGGTGGGATGGGACGACTTGTGGGGTCACCTCCAACCCTACTTAATTTCTCTCTCTCTCTCTCTCTCTCTCACGCACACACACACACACACACAATCTTTCTCCCCAGAGGTGGGAAAAACACCCCAAAGTCAACCCCCGTCCCAAGTGGGAATGGCCTGTTCTGATTTCGAAACACCTCCCCCCCTCAAAAAATCCCCCCACCCCTCTAAATCGACTCCTGGCTTCAGGCCCCAAATAGGGATCCGAAATGGTTCACCCTTTATTTCCTGCTCCTCTGAATCTATTTTAATCCGGCTTTGTCTTTCTCCGCCTCTGCGGCTTTAAGAGCGGGGGACTACAACTCCCAGGTCCCCCAGCTAGGCCGGCTGGGGAGTCCTGGGAGTTGTAGTCCCCCGCTCTTAAAGCCGCAGAGGAAGAGGCTCCCAGGCGCCCCCCGAGGCCTTCACGGCCCTCCAAGCGCCCCTCGAGGCCTCGAGACCCACCGGGCTCCTTATCGGGGCTCCCCGGGGAGGAAAGAGGGTCGGCGGGCCCCCCGGAAGCCTCCCCGGCCGCGCCCAGGCCCTCGTTCCCGGGTCCCCACGGCCATGCCTTCCCTCCTCTGGGCCGGGGACAGGCTCGACCCGCCGCAGCCCCTACCTGCCGCCGCCGCCGGGGGGAGTCGCAGCCTTTGGACGTCACGATGCGCCCCGCCCCTCAGGGCAGAAACGGCGGGCGGCTTCCGCCCCTACGCCGCCATGTTTGTTGAGGGCAGCTTCTATCTGAGTTCAGGCCCGCATTCCCCTCTCTCCCGCCTGGGCACCGGTCCCGTTTGTTTCTCCGCGCGGAAAGAAGGGGGGATGAGGAGACAAGACGCCCGCGCCCCCGCCTGGGAAGACTTTTGAGCGTTGCCCCCTGTAAAAATGGATCAGGAACAAAGGGGCTTCCCATAGCCAAGATGGCCGCCGGTGCGGTCCTCTACTGGATTTCCCTGCGCTTGCGCATCTCTCGCAGCGAAGTCCTGTCCCTATCCATGGGCGAACCCAAATGGATGACGTATGGCTCTTCCACCTGGCCGCCAGTCCTATCTTATGAGGACCCGTTGTTATGGTAACGGCTTGGTTGCCCGCTGGACCGCTCCACCGACAGTTGTAAGGGCAACAACCTGTACAAAGATGGCGTCTTTGACTTCGAAGCCTGCAAGACGTGCAGAATCCAAGCTGCCTACATAAAGGGGCCCGGCCTTGACCGGGATGGGAGACCACCAGGAGATCCAATGGTCCAACATTTACCGTTTTCCTGCTTTTGCAGGTTGGAGACAGAGGTGGGTTTCAGCAGGTTCTGACCAGTTCTGGAGAACTGGTAGCAGAAATTTTGAGTAGTTCAGAGAACCGGAAAATACCACCTCTGAATGGCCCCGCCCCCAGCTATTCTGTCTCCTGAGTCCCAGCTGACCGGGAGGAAAAGGAGATTTTGTAGTATCCTTCCCCTGGAGTGGGGAGGGAATGGAGATTTTACAGTATCCTTCCCCTGCCACGCCCACCAAGCCACGCCCACAGAACCGGTAGTAAAAAAAATCGAATCCCACCACTGATTGGAGAGGGGGGACATCAAATCCTCCCATTCTCCTGCTCATTTGTCTTCATCAGGAGATCTCCAGAGAGAGAGAAGCAAGCTGGAGGGCTCAGCTTTTACGGGTTCAGATGTCCCCAAGAATTCATCTGTGGATATTCTGCCTGGCTCAAAGAGCTGTGAGAAACAGGACGCAGAATTGCCCCCACCCAATCTGGAGGGGCACCAAATATCCAAGACCCCCCAAGGACCAAATGTGCCCATTTGCAAGAAACAACTGCCTGAGGACATACCTGTGCAATGGCACAGAGGCTGCAGAAAAAGCACAGAACGATCAAATTTCGTTTTAAAAAGATGCCTATAATTTATTGCACTTCCTACTGGCTCTTCCCCCCAAACTCAGGACCAGGAAGGAGCCTTGAGGGTTGGTAAAGAGGAGGCTGTTTTGTGTGTGTGTGTGTGTGAGTGTGTGTGAGTGTGTGTGTTTGTGCATGCACGCGCGCTTGCCTGGCTGATGGGGCTTGCCAAGTTCTGGCTTTATAGCCATCGTTTCAAGCCATTTTCCAAACATTATTTTAAACATCGTAATTTCCTCTTCCACGAAGTAGGTGGTTTCCACTAAAAGTACTTTTGGTGAGTTTCCTTCCTCGTAGCACCCACCTCACCCCTGTGCTGCAGTTTGGGGCTCGGGGCAGCTGGGGTGGGGGTGGGGGTTTACATAGCCAAAACTCTGAATGGGAAAGCAGGAAAGTTCTGCCAGACCAGGATCCAAGATAATTCAGGAAGATTGAAGCCTTCCCTTGAAAAGTGGTCAGGGGTCCTGAGAAGACCCTTCCACCACCAAGCAGGTGACACGAAGCAGGCGGCCAAAGCACTCCAGGCCTCGCACTGGGGCTGCCCCCCTTTTAAAGTGAGACCCTGCCTTGGATCTAGCTGCTCCTGTGCTAGATCCACCCAAGGGGGGTCTCTCCCCCCGGCCATCCCGTCCCAACGTGCTGGAGATCTCCACCCCAGGCAGCCAATCTTCCACGGCTCTGAAAAAGATCGGGGCTAGTGAGTCTCAGGGCAGCAGGACCCCAAAGAGCCTTGAAAGGGAACGAGGATGGAAGGGGTGGGTCCCCCGGACCCCTGCTTGGGAGCCCCCAGGTGCCTCTTCCAGGCTCCTGGGAGAGCCAAGTCTCGGACAGAGGTTGGCCTGATTCAGCAGGGCTCGCCTAGTGTGTTCTTCTGTGGGCAGGGGACAGTTTTCAACTCTATCAAGTGGGCAGGAGACCCTGTGGTCATTGTGAAGAATCCCCTTCCTCCATTGTGACACCCTCTTTTAAAGCCCCCCACATTGGTGGCTGAGAGACGTTTGTTTGTTTGTTTGTTTGTTTGTTTGTTTGTTCGATCTTATAGGCCGCCCGTCTCCCGAGGGACTCAGGGCGGCGTACAGCATAAAGATGAACTATCAATTTAAAATAACCATAAAAAACAATTAGAAAATACATCCCACCTATCTCATCTCTGCGGCTTCTGAGGGAGGGTCCCCTTTGGCCTGACCTCTGCCTACATTTGAGGAGGGTCTCCAGCGTCCTCCTGGGGAAAGAACAGCAGCCCCTGACATGGTTTGGCTCCCTCCCTCCCTCCCTCCCTCCCTTCAGCTGTGCTGGGTCGAAGATTGGCAGGAGGCATCTGGGAAAACCCCCAAGGACCAACTACCACATGGGCAAAATTCTCCCCGGAAGCCCAACGTGTCTCCAAAGTAGAGTTCCCAGCCTTCCTTGGGAAAGACCGTGAACTTCCAGAAATTGACCCCAAAGGAGGCTTCTTCGGCATTTCTTCACCACTTGCTACTTTTCAGAAAAGGGTGAACTGTGGACTTGGAAAGATTCGGAGGGGGATGCTTCCCATTTTCTAGCAGAGAAAAATATTGCCTGGGTTGAGGAGGGGCTCTCCTCTTTGCTGCGTGTGTGTTTTGCACAATGACACACCCTCGCCCATGTCTACTTGGAAAGGGGCCCTCAGGAGCTGCTGGTGTAAAGCAGATTCGGGGGAGAAACAGCCCCCAGGTGAGGAACGTGTCCGTCCGCTTGGGGAGGGGTCTTTGCATTCATCCCTTGGAGAAGCGGCTTGAACCAGTCCGATGTCCTTCTGCTCTCCCGCCGCCCTCCGGCCCTAGACACAGGTCTCTCGGAGGAGGTGGAAGCAGCCGTGGTCGAGAGTGTGGCAGGTACAGATGGACTCCGCTGAGCCCGTGGCCAGGGCCACCTCCCCCGTGGCCAGCAGGCTCTTCTCCCCCTCGAAGCCAAGAGCCAGGGAGGCCGAATCCAGTGCCTTCTTCTGGGGATCAGCAGCTTCCTCGGGGGTCTGTGCGGGGGGACAGGAGAAGAGGGGGGGTCAGTCCTGGGGCCTCCCCCACCCCAGTGAGGCAGGCCGTCCTTCTGCTTGCCCGGAAGCCAAGAGCATCTTTGGGAGAGGGAAGGAAACAGCCTCTGTCTCTGGGCTAAGACACTGGACCGCTTCCCCAGCCCTCAGAAGGGAAGCTCTCCGGTTTCACAACATATGGACAGACACATGTGGCCATCAATGGGACACATAAACGAGACCTTCATCCTGTGCAAAAGAGAGACTCAGCAAGGCCAAAAGGGGAACAAAAAGTCCAAAATACTTCCCCACCAAAAATCAAGACGCAGATGAGCAGAGAGTAAACTCCAGGATTAACATCAGAGCAACAATCAAGAAGTAAACAATATCCCAGTCCGGGAACTGCCAAACAAGCCAACAGTAAACAGCCCAACCAAAGAACCTGCAAGGCCTCCCCTCCCCCCCCCCAACACGGTCAGGGAGAGGCACTAAGAACATCAACTGAGAGCAGACCCTCCCTCCCTCCTAACACTGATGATGTTGCCTAGTTGGGCCATGAAGTGTCTGCAAGAAAACTACCAAGTTCAGAGAGCACCAAGGACCCCCTAATCCAACCCTGAGCTATAAATATTCTCCTTTATTGATTTCCCAGCCCCCGCCTACAGAAACACAGAAGGGCGATCTCTTAAATGATGGGGCAGCCCCGTCCTTGCCCACCTCCAAGAGAAGCAAGCTCTGCCTGGGCCGTTGTCGAAGCCACAAAACCGAACCTTATTTGGGGATCCCCAGAGAGCCACCGGAAGGCTGTTTCTGTGTTCTCAGGGACCTTCTTGGAGGAATTATGGAGCAGAGGTGGGCTTCGTTCACCACTCCCAGAGCCCCCTCCCCTGTTGCTCAGCCCCCGGGCACTCCGGCCCTCCTCCCTACCGTGTCCAATGACCTCTTCATGACATCCCACCACAGCACCGCTGGCTGCTTGCTGTCCTCGCCAGCAGACCCTGAAATAAACCCCAGAGAAGTCAGGAAGCGAGTCCAGCCAAGCACGGCCTCCAAGCTCAGCCCTGACCCACTGAAGGCTTGCCCATCAGCCACAAGCCGGGCCTGCCCACCCGCCCGGCTGCTTCCAGGACATGGGGAAGCCCCTTCTGGCCCTCAGACCCAGGGTGCTCCTAGCAGGCAGGGGCTGCTCCCGGGGACTTTCTAGGGGTGGCAGAGAGGGGTCTGGGTCCCCTCGTGCAGCTGAACATGGGAAAATATACTCTGGAGACCCCTTTTTACTCAAACTGAGGGGAACTGGACCTACAAACCTCTTGCGGGCTAAGGATGCCCCGCCACTGAACCACCCCACCTCTTTCTCATAAAACCTAAGGGCTGGAAGGGGCCTGAGAGATCATCTAGACCCACCCCCTGCCTGGAAACACTGCTGCAGCAGCCTCTCTCCGGCTCTTTTGCTCCCCCCCCAGAGGGTCCTTGACCACAAAATGGGGAGGCCTCAGGGGGCCCAGAGAGAGGCAGGGCCCCTTTTGTAAATGACACCCCCCGGGGGCTCTATCCAGCCTCAAGGCAGGTGAGATGTCGCACTTAAGCCCGCCTCTGAAAGGGTGGCCTGTCCCTGCCAGGAGAGCTGGTGCCAGAGGGGCCCTGGCCCACCGCCCCGCCCTCCTGCTTACCTTTCAGGCAGCTGGTCAAGAGCCCAGCAGCCACCGTGCTGAGGGTCCCCAGGGCACCATAGTAGAGGTAGGAGATGGCATAGAAGTCGTCTGCGATGGCCGGCCTGCAAGGGATGCCACTTGGTCAGCTGCCTCGGGAGTGACCGGACGCCACCAATTGTGAACCCCCCCTCTCTCCCCCCCCTCTCTCATCTATCAATTTATTTATTTAAAAACAGATGTAAACTCTAGATTTCTAGAATGCAGAGAAGAGCAACAAAGACGATTAGGGGTTTGGAGGCTAAAACGTAAGAAAGAACAGTTGCAGGAACTGGGCATGGCCAGTCTAGAGAAAAGAAGGGGATGGAGGGGATGTGATAGCAGCATTCCAGTATTTGAGGGGCTGCCAGAAAGAAGAGGGGGGGGTCAACCTATTTTCCAAAGCACCTGAGGGCAGGACAAGAAGCAACGGATGGAAACTAATCAAGGAGAGAAGCAGCCTGGAATTCAGGAGAAACTTCCTAACTGTGAGGACAATTAACCAGTGGAACAGCTTGCCACCAGACGTTGTGGCTGCTCCAACACTGGAGGCTTTTAAAAAGAGACTGGACAGCCACTTGTCTGAAATGGTATAGAGTCTCCTGCCTGAATGGGGGGTTTGTCACGGTGTGATTATTGCCTGTTGCATGTATATGCAGGGAGATGCATCCCTATTCAATATAATGGTTTATTCCTGAGCACGTGATTGATATGTTCTTGTGCGCATGTGTGCATTCCTTTCTCCGCTCTACGCTTCTTGCTCTGGCTTCCATTGAGAGAAGACGCACATTTATATTAGAGATGTAAACAAATGAGGATTTATTGCTTTTGTACCAAAATAAATATTTTTACTTAGACTTTTAAACTGCAGTTTCATTTCTAATGTCTGATGTCCGGGAAAAGATCAAACATCACCTCAGTGGGATTAATTCTCACATCTGTCAGGGTTGGACTAGAAGACCTCCAAGGTCTCTCCCAACTCTGATACACTGTTATTCTGCTTTGCTCTGGCGCTGAAAACTCCTTATTTTTACTCCTTATTTTTACGCCCATGGAAGCCAGTATCCTCTACCCCCCCCCAGGCTGGGGATACTGGGGATTGCAATCCCCATGGATTGGAAAGTGGGTGGAGGAACTGGAATGGAGGGGCAGAGGTGACCCCCAGAGTGTGCCAGTCGGACTTCGAAAGAGGAAGAAAGTGTGAGGAGAAAACCAAAAGGAGATCCTTGGGGGGGCGTGGGGGGGCTTTTGGCTCACCTCTCTGGCTGCTCCAAGGGGGCCGGGGGGGGCAGTGGTCCGTAGAGCAGGGTGCTGTTGGCCCCCCGGGAGACGTTGTAGAGGGGGCAGAGGTCTGCGTAGGAGGGCAGGACGCCCATGGTGCCGGCACTGTGTGGGTAGAGGGTGCCCCCCACAGCGACCCAAAAGGAGAGGAGGAAGCCGATGCCGAGGCCGGAAAAAACACCCTGGAAGAGAAGAGGCAGCCGTGGTCAACCCCGGCCAAGTCCTGGCTTACTCGGGAGACCGGGGTTGGGGGGGACACACCTACGTATTCCTGCAACTGCTTCTGCAGGGAGGGCAGAAAGAGGCTTCAGCCAAGCCCAAGAAAAGAGAGGCATGTTGCCAGGTTGGCCTCCCCCCTTGCTCCTTATTCCCCCCAGGGGCCAAAACAGACCCTCCCTTGGCTCCCCCCCCCACCAAGCCCAACAGCCACACCTGGAAGACTGCTAGCAAGAGCAGATGGAAAGCCCCCCCCCACCCTATGGAGCACTGCCCCCCCCCAGGTCTGGATCCTGTCCTTGCCCCTCCCCCCATTGGTGCTGCCCCCCCCCCCCGTGAGACTCACCAATGTGTTGCAGCTTGGAAAGAACATGCCCAGGATGAAGGCGCCCAGGAGGGGCCCGCTGATGACCCCCATGACCGTGAAGGAGCCCTGCCGAAGCAAAGGGGGTGGGGGCGAGAGGGGGGGCTGAATTAGCAGCAACTTCTGTCCATGCCCAGGACAAAGGGGCTGGGGATTGGGACAGTGATAGGGAGGAGGGGGCCGCACCCCCTCCAGCCACTTGTCCAATCCATTCGCCAAAAGCTACCGGGGGGGGTCTCCAAAAAGAACAGCCATCATGGGGAGGGGTCCGGTTCCGAGAGCGTTAGCAATGCTCCCATCCTTGCATTCACGTGTTCATAATTCACCCCCAGATCCAGGGCACCGTTCAGAGAATGGAACCCCTCCCTCTGACACCCCCTGCCCTCCCCCACAGAAGAGAGGGGGCACTTCTGGGGGTGGGCAGTTGGCTTTTCTCCCCGGGAGGGTCTGCTGCTGTTAGAAGGAGAAAGATTGGGCAGGATGGGGCAAATGGGGAGGGGAGGACGGAGGCAGTGCGAGGCCCACCATGGGCGCGGGGGGGGCTCTTGTCGGGGGTGGGGGGCTGGCTTTCAGGAGTTGCGTACCTGCAGCACACCACCTCCAAGCAAGGATGAAAGAGCCGCCACAGTGATGCAGGCAATGCCGTAAACTAACGCTAGAAGGAAACAGCAGACACAGACCCCTTAACTGAAGCAGAGGGAAACTCTGTATGTTTGTGGCTCTCTCTGAGTTTCCCAAGAGCCAGAAACACTTGAGGTTTTCAAATCTCAGAGTGGGGAGGCACCTTAGATGTCATCTAGTCACCCCTCTGTTTAATGTGGGATCCAGGAGAGCATCTCTGACCCCCACACACAGACCTCTGTTTAAAGGTTCCCCACGCCGCAGGGAGGCGGAACCAGTTAGATGGGTCCGCCCCAGGCGCCTGATGGACCCGGACAGGTTCCAGACGGAGCTTGGGCCACTTCCTGATGATCTAGCCCTCAACTCGGCCGAGGACCTGGTTGCCGCCTGGGACAGGGCGGCCGGTGGGGCCTTGGACCGAGTTGTGCCTTTGCGGCCTCTGACTCGGCTCCGATCCCGCTCGGCTCCCTGGTTTACTGAGGAGCTGAGGGAGATGAAGCGCCGGAAAAGACGCCTAGAGAGCGGTTGGAGGGCCAGTCTCTCTGAATCTGATCGAACACTGGTAAGGTCGCATATTAAGACCTACCTAGTGGCGATGAAAGCGGAGAAATCGAAGTATTTTTCCGCTCTTATCGCGTCATCAGAGAATCGTCCAACAGCCCTGTTCAGGGTGACCCGTTCCTTACTCCATCAAGAAGCGCGGGAGGATCCCCTGGAAGGCAGGGCTGAGGACTTTGGACGATATCTACATGACAAAATCGCTCAGATTCAGGGGGAACTGGACTCCAACTGGGTGGATACGGACGCGGTGACAGGGAATAGTCTTGAGAACGTTATCTGGGAAGAGTTTGACTCGGTGACCCCTGAGGATGTGGACAAGATTCTGGGGAGGCTCAGTGCAGCCACATGTTTATTGGACCCGTGTCCCTCCTGGTTAGTGCTGGCTACCCGGGAGGTTACACGAGGCTGGCTCCAGGGAATTATTAACGCCTCTTTGGGGGAGGGTTACTTCCCCACGGCTTTGAAAGAAGCGGTGGTGAGGCCTCTCCTCAAGAAGCCCTCCCTGGACCCAGCAATTTTAGCTAACCATCGCCCTGTCTCCAACCTTCGCTTCGTGGCGAAGGTTGTTGAGAGTGTGGTCGCACGACAGTTTCCCCAGTACTTGGAGGAATCATCATACCTAGATCCGTTCCAGTCGGGTTTCAGGGCCGGGCACAGCACGGAAACGGCATTGGTCGCATTGGTTGATGATCTCTGGAGGGCTCGGGACAGGGGTTGTTCCTCTGTCCTGGTCCTATTAGACCTCTCAGCGGCTTTTGATACCATCGACCATGGTATCATGCTGCACCGGCTGGAAGAGTTAGGGATAGGGGGCACCGTTTTTCGTTGGTTCTCCTCCTTTCTCTCCAACCGGTCGCAGTTTGTATTGGCAGGGGGGCAGAGGTCGTCCTCGAGGCCTCTTACATATGGAGTGCCCCAGGGGTCGATTCTCTCGCCCCTTCTGTTCAACATCTATGTGAAGCCGCTGGGTGAGATCATCCGTGGCTTTGGGGTGAAGTACCATCAGTACGCTGATGATACACAGCTGTACATTTCCACCCCAGGCCACCCCAATGATGCCCTTGAAGTGATGTCCCGGTGCCTGGAAGCTGTGCGGATCTGGATGGGGAGAAACCGACTCAGGCTCAACCCTTCCAAGACGGAGTGGCTGTGGTTCCCAGCGTCTCGATATAGTCAGATGATTCCATCTCTGACTATCGGGGGCGAGTCTCTAGCCCCCGCTGAAAGGGCTCGCAATCTGGGTGTCCTCCTGGATCCACAGCTGTCCTTAGAGGACCATCTGACAGCTGTGACCAGGGCGGCCTTTTATCAGGTCCGCCTGATACGCCAGTTGCGGCCCTTTCTGGATCGGGATTCCCTGTGCACAGTCACCCATGCCCTGGTCACGTCGCGTCTGGACTACTGTAATGCTCTCTACATGGGGCTCCCCATGAAGAGCACCCGGAGGCTCCAACTGATCCAGAATGCGGCCGCGCGGGTGGTTTCGGGGGCTAATTGGCGCTCCCATATAACACCCCTCCTGCGCGAGCTGCACTGGCTTCCGGTGGTCTACCGGGTGCGCTTCAAGGTGCTTGTTACTACCTTTAAAGCGCTCCATGGCATTGGACCTAGGTATCTCTGAGACCGCCTGCTGCCACAAACTGCCTCCCATCGACCAGTGCGCTCCCACAGAGAGGGCCTCCTCGGGGTGCCATCAGCCAAGCAGTGTAGGCTGGTGACGCCCAGGGGGAGGGCCTTCTCTGTGGGAGCACCCACCCTCTGGAATCAGCTCCCTCCAGACTTAAGAACAATTCACGACCTGTCCACCTTCCGCCGTGCCCTCAAGACACATTATTTTTATCAAGCCGGGCTGGCGTGAAAAAGTTTTTGGGGCTTTTAAAAATTTTAAGATTTTACTAAATTTTAATTGTATTAAATTAGGGCCATATTGAATATTTTATTTTAAATGTATTTTAATGTTTTTTACTTGGTTTAAATGTATTTTAATGTTTTTTACTTGGCTGTTCACCGCCCTGAGTCCCCTGGAGAAGGGCGGTATATAAATTTAATAAATAAATAAATAAATAAATAAAGACCTCCAGGGAAGGAGAACTCACTACTTCATGTGGCAGGCGGTTCCCCTGGCTGCCAGCTCCCACGCCCGGGAATCTCTACTTTTGACCCACTGCCCTGGTCCTGCCTTCAGATACGGAGGCTGCTATCTTATCTCCCCTCTGACCAGCTCTTGTCTGCAGGCGAAAGGTGCCGCCCGCTCTCCTTCCCTGGCACGGGAGAGAATCAAGATACCACGTGAGGCGCCAATGCCACTCTGTAAGGCCTTGGCAAGAGCCCACTCAGAACTCTGCATCCAGTTTTGGTCCCCACGATACAAAAAAGGATGTTGATTCTCTGGAAAGAGTGCAGAGAAGAGCCACCAAGATGACTGGGGGACTGGAGGCTAAAACATAACAAAGAACAGTTGCAGGAATTGGGTGTGTCTTAGTCCAGGGGTCTGCAACCTTAAACAAAGAGCCATTTGGACCCATTTCCCACAGAAAAGAAAACACCGGGAGCCACAAAACCTGGGTGGGCGTGGCCAACTCAATGTCACTCACTCCCACCCAGTCACATGACCCCCCCCTAGCCACACCTACCCAGCCGGTCATTAGGGCAGACAACTGGTTGTTAAAAAACACCGGGAGCCACAAAACCCTTGACACCCCCCTCCCTCCCTCTCTCTCTCTCCCCCCTCCCTCTCCCCCCTCCCTCTCTGTATCTCTGTGTATCTCTCTCACTCTCCCCCCCTCTCTGTGTCTCTCTGTGTGTGTATCTCCCTCTCATCCCCCGCCGTTGTCTTTACCTTCTCAGGCTAGGCAAGGAGTGACTGGGAGGGGACGGCTAGGGGCAGGGCCAGTCAGTGATGGGATCACCCGACAGGGAACCACGGCAGAGGGCCCAAAGAGCTGCATGCGGCTCCGGAGCCGCAGGTTGCAGACCCCTGTCTTAGTCTAATGAAAAGAAGGACTGGGGGGGGGGATTACACCAGTCTTCCGATATTTGAGGGGCTGCCCCAAAGAAGAGGGGGGTCAACCTCTTCTCCAAAGCACCAGAAGGCAGAACAATAGATGGAATCTTATCAAGGAGAGAAGCAACCTAGAATTAAGGAGAAATTTCCTAACAGTGAGAATAATTAACCAGTGGAACAGCTTGCCACCAGAAGTTGAGGATGCTCCAACACTGGAGGCTTTTAAGAGGAGGTTGGACAGCCACTCATATGGAATGGTATAGGTTCTCCTGCTTGAGCAGGGGGTTGGGTTGGAAGACCTCCAAGGTCCCTTCCAACTCTGTGCTCGGCTCCACCGCCAAATTAGGGGGTGAGCTCCCCTGGCCCCCTCCCCAGATTCTGGAATGGGGGGGGTCTCTCAATTCCTTGGGCCTTGGTGCTTGCACCCCTCCCTCTCCTGGTTTTCCTCCCAGAGAAAATAAAGGGTCGGGCTCCCCCTTTCAATGGGGCCCCCGCCTGCCACTCACAGAGCCCCTTGGAGACCAGGGCGAGTTTCCGTGGCGACAGGGTGGGCATGTTGGGCTTGATCAGGTCCTCCACGGTGACGGCCGCCATGGCGTTGATGCTGGTGGAGGCCGTGCTGCAGGAGAGGAGGGCGAGGGGGCATCAGAGGGGGGTGGGCAGCCTGTGGCCTGGCAAAGCCTCTGCCCTCCACACCGGAGACTGACCTCAAAGTCCCACTGTAAGCGCAGGCCAGGAAGAGGCCGGGCACCCCCGGGCAGCTCTCGAAGATGTCCAGGACCAGGTAGGGCATGTACTGGGACGGAGGAGGAGAAGCAGCCATGAGTGGGAGAATGGCAAAGCAGGGCATAAAAGGGAGGAAGTGCCAGCTGAATTCTCGACTGCCCTGCCCTGCCCTGCCCGGGATTCATCCTGGCTTCGGGGTGCAGTTTCGGGGCAGAGGAGACAGGGAGGGGGCCTCAGGAAGAGGTCTCTGCACAGGGGCAGCCGGAGGAGGCAGGGGGATCTGGTGGGGTCTTTGAATGGCCGGGTGATGCAGGGGTTGGCAGCCAGGGGGAAGAGGCCGCCCTCCCTGCCTGGCCTTCAGCCCTGGCATCACTTGTGGTCTCGTGTCTCAGTCCCAACTGGGTCTGCCTTTGTTTCATTTGGGGGGGGTAGCAGAGTCCCCCAACACAGGGAAGCGAGCGGCCTTGGCATCCGCTTGCTCTTCAGCCCCCCAAGCTCCTCCCTCAAGGCCTCCCCCTCACCCAACCCCAAGAAAGGAACCTGCCCAGGTGCCCCTCACGCGCTTGGCAGCCCTGCTCTGCCCTTTGGGGGTTCACGTAACTTTCCTCAGCCTGCCCAACCCTACCCTACCCCACTTCTCTGCCATGCTCCGCTGCCCCCCCCCCGCAAAGGGGCCGTACCTGGTCAGGCGCCGAGATGTATCCGGCCAAGAGTGGGTCGCAGTCCTTGTAGAGCGCAAACATCACAATGCCACAGCCCACTGCGCAGGAGACAATGACGAAGAGCCCCACTTGGTTGACCAGGAGGGCCCTGGGGGGAGGGGAGGCAGGAAGAGAGATTAGGCCCAGGCGGGAGGGACGCCACCCTTGGTCAGTGGGCAGAGTTGGCCGGAGGGAGGGAGGGAGGGAGTACTGCTTTCCCCCCAAACACGCCAAGCACCTTCGGTAACACCGGGGGGGGGCAGGGGCCAGAGAGTCTGCCCTGGCATGGGAAGGGCCTGCTGGGCACAGCCCTTGCTCAGTCCCAGGATACTGGAGAAGACGGAGGGGGCACCGCACGGCCCCTGCCCACCGTGACCCAGCCATAGGATGTGCCCCCTGCCTCAATCCTACAGATGCTGCTCCCATCAGCCCAGGTGTGGCAGGTTCTGGGCTGCCCCCTCCCCCAGCAGCAGCACCTGCCCAAACTGGACCCACGAGAGCCTGCCTGGATCCCATCCCTCCGGCCAGCTGCCTTCAGAGCCATGAGGACTACAATTACAAGGCTCGTCAGATACAAGATGGGCAGCATAAATGAATAAAAGAAATAAAAATAAAATTATGCATTTGCCCAGAACACGGCCAAAGGGTCCAGTCAGGCTGGTGTGGGGGAAGCTGGGAAGAGAGGCTGCTCTCCCTCAGCCCCCCTCCCTTCTCCCCTCCCTCCTGCCTGGTGACCCATGGCCCAGAGAGCCTGGCCTGGAAGGAAAACCAGACTTTGTGGGCAGAGGGGCTGGCTGAGGGGGTCTTGCAAGGAGGGCACGGCCACCTCCCTGTGTTTGTACACTCAGGCAGAGGAGGGAGGGGGGTGGCCGCTGGGTGGGGCCGGCCGCCCTGTGCTGATACCCGCAGCAGCAGAAGAAAATATTGGGAGGTGATAAGGAGGGCTGCAATCACACTCCTCCCTGGGCAGACATGGCATCCAGCCAAGCCACCCTGGCCCTGGCACAGCCTCTTGCCCCATTCCAGTGGGCCAAAGCAACGGCGGGGGGGGGCACCATGCTTGGCTTTGCCATCATCCACGCTGCTTCCGGAGCAGCCCCAGTCGGGGCCGGCAGGTGGGTGGTGACCATCAAAAGATCACATGGGGCCCCTCAACCCCCCCCCCCATTTCAGGAGAGCTGCCCGAGGCCCCCGGCCTTTGATCGAAGGGATTCCCGGGACGTGGGGCAAAAGGGAAGCTCCGTGGGGCAACTCACAGTTTGGCCTCCTTCTCCGTCTTGCAGGCCACGTAACGCTGGACTTGGGCCTGGTTGACCCCGTACATGGAGAGCCAGACCAGCGTCCCTCCAAAGAGGAAGGTCCAGAACGTGTACCGGCTGCGGGGGTCCAGGCTGAAGCTGGAGGGGGCCCAGAGAGAGAGAGAGAGAGAGAGAGAGAGAGAGAGAGAGAGAGAGAGAGAGAGAGAGTCAGGAGGAAGGTGCGTCTCCAGGGGCATCTACCAAGCGACCTGTGGCATCCGTCCCAATTCCCAAGTGCGGCAGCTCCACCTACTCTCCGAAGTTGATCCTGGAGTGGTTGTAGGCGATGGAGAGGACCCGGCCCGGCCCCCCGACCAGCAGCGTCCCCTGCACCAAGATGGCCACAAAGCCGGACACCATGACAAAGACCTGGAAGACGTCTGTCCAGATGACTGCTTTCATGCCTCCCTGAAAAAAAAAGGGGGGGGGGGTTCCCAGCTCAGCCACCTTCTCTGGGGAGCCCCTCTGGGCTTTGGGGGAGAGCGAAAGGCGAGGGAGGGAGTGCAGAGGCCCAGACCCCCCCCAAAGCCTCTTGGGGGGGATCGGAGGGAGGGGGTGTGCAAGGCCAGAGGCAGATCCCCCTTTGACTCACGATGGTGGTGTAAAAAGTGCAAATGGTGCCAGTGGAGAGAAGTGAGGCCCAAATATCCAGGCCGGTCACTGAGGAGAAAGAGAAAGAGAAATAAAATCTTCATTCAGAGATTTTCCCACAAAACTTTCCCTTTTTCCCAGTGAGTCCGCTGGCTTCCAGAGGGGCAGAGAAAGGAAGGGGTGGGTGGGCACAGCTTCCCCTATGAGGGCAGGGGGGGCATGGCTGGCACTGTCGGCTGTCTTGACGAGGGCTGAGCATGAGGTCTCCGCCAAGACACCGGCCAGGGAAACCTGATCCATTTGAATCCCTGGATCAAGTCACTGGAGGCCTTTCCTGGATCAAAGCCATGTTTGGAATCAGATCGGCAGAGTCCCAGGCTTTGGTCTGAAAACCCAAAGCGGATCAGATCCAATGGAGTTGAGGGACCCTCCGATGCCCCCCTGGACTCAGGAACTGCCTTCGCACAGCCGCTTAATTGGGCCCTTGGAGAGGGAAGCCGAAGAACCGGGGCCTTACACCAGCACGCACACGCGCGTCACCCCTCACCCCCCACCCCAGCATGTGGGGAGCCTGGCCCAGTCCAGTCCCTGGGTCTTCCGCTGAGTGATGGGGGAGGGGGGCCCTATGGGAATCCAACCCCGGTTCTGAGTGGGGAGCAGGAGGGAACCTACCTTGGTTGAGGATCAAGGCAGGGGCGTAGATGACGATTCCCGTGTACAGCACCTGCGGGGGGGGGGGGCAAGAGGCTTTTAAAACCTGCAAAGCTGCAGAGGGAACAGATGGGGGGAGGTGCTCCATCCCCCCCCCCTCCTGGACAACAAAAGCACAAGCACACTTTGTGGCTTGTCCTCAACCCAGCAGTGTTGTGAGTCCAAGCTAGGCAAGGCTCTTCTCGTTCTTTCTACTCTTCTGTTCCTAAGGACCTCGAGGCCCCGAATCTGACTTTATCGGGGGGGGGGGGTTGGGGGAGCCCCAAGGGGAGACCCCGATGGTCAGTGTGTGGAGACCTTTTTGGGTGAGAGCCACTTTCTTCTCTTCCAGTTTCAGCCACTCTGATCCTCGCCTCTTTCAGGTAGGACCACCCTCTCAAGGGCAGGGAGGGATTTTTGGGGGGCGGGAGAGGAGAATGCCCACTGCAAGCCTGCCACAATCCTCAGCACTTACCGTGGCAATGATATACTGGACTGTGCCACACAGCCGGACTTCCTTGGAGAACCGCAGCTCCAGGTACTGCCAAGGAAAGAAGGAGAAGGAAGAGCTACAGCTGAAGTCTTCACAAGGGCCAAACCTTCTAGGAAGGGGTGTGGGTGTGGGTGGGTGTGCGCGTGCACGCGCATGCACATGTGCACCCCAGGCATCCTGGTCAAACTGGACTCAAAGCATTTGGGCTGCCCGAAACATGGGGCAGACCTTAACTTGCAGCCAGGGGCTTCTGGACCCCAAGTTGCTGGGATAAATGCTAAGAGCTCCCAGAATCAATGCCCATGCGAAAAAGGGGCCCCCACAGCCCAGGGCAGGTTGGAGCCTGGGATCCCTGTGCCAGTTGACAGGATGCCCGTCTCACCCACAGGGGCCTTTTCAAGAGGCAACTGGACTCGTGTTGGGTTTTCCTGGAAGACGCTTCGCTTCTTCAGTTCAGTTGCCTCTTGAGAAAGCCCCTTTGGGACAACCGTGACCCGGATGGCGGCAAACCGGAGGCCGAACCCTTCCCCTCGCCCTCCCGAGTCGAGCCGCTGAGGGCGGAACAGCCCGCCTCGTCCCCCGGCTGCCAGGACACGCGCTTCCCCACGCCTCCCCGCCGCCCGCCCGCCCGCTCTTCCTCTCCGCCGCGCGGAGCCTGGTGCCGAGAGCTGGGCGGGCGCGTGTGGGTCCGGCGCTGCGGGGACGGGGAGGGGCCGCCCCAACTGCTCAACTGGACCCCCGGCGACCCCCAACGCCGACGGGGCTGCCCCGCCCGGCACCTTCAAAGGCCTCCGGCTGGCTGAGCGTTCGGCCGGCCTCCCCGGCGGCTGCGCTCCCAGCAGCGGCTCCGTCCCGCCCAGCGCCGCGCCCGCCGGGGCTCCTGCTTGGCACCGCCGCGCAGCTTCCCACGCGGGCTTTGAAAGGGGAGCCGGTGTCCCCCCGCGGGCGCTCGGGGGGCTCAGGAGCCTGGACTCTGCGCGCGGACCTCGCGGGCTCCCTGGCGGCTTTGCGCTTCCAAAAGCCCACCTGCCGCAGGGACGACCCCCCCCCCCCCGGTTCCCTCCAGGAAGCTGCTGGGGCCACTGGGCACGGCCGAGCCCCCCCCCCCGCCCCCAATGCAGAGCAATCAGCAGCCGGTTTCCCGGGCAAGCTGGATCCCTGCAGTGGGGGAGGGGGGTCTCCCAAAGCCAAGCAGCCAGGAGGCTGCGCACACCTGAAAGGCTACCCCTGCCCCCAACCCCCCACCCCCCCCCGTCCTGACCCAGAGATAAGCTCTGCCTCTGGATGTTTGTTCCTTGATAAGCCTCAGTCAGACCCTGCACACCTCCGCCCGGCTGATCCCAGAGGCTCAAAGGTGGTTGCAGAGGAGCCGCCACCCCCCCCCCGGGCAGAATCCAGCCTCAAACCCTGTCAGTCAATGAAGAGAAACTGCTTCAGCTGAGTTTCCTCAACGGGTCTCTCCCCCCCCCCCGCCCCAACAGAGGGCCTGGGGTTCTGCTTCATCCATGGGGGCACCGCTGAGCTGCAGGAGCGGGCTCGTGTTTAAAGCCCAGGAGGGGAGCCAGGAAACCTGGACCTGCTTGACTCTGCAATTAGAGGGGGGGGGCTTTCCTCTTTTAGAAATGCCCTCTCTCTGGCTGGCTTGGGGGTGCTCTCTCTGCCATGCCTCGGAAGGGCACCACACCCCAGCCAGGGAGAAGCCAGTGGGCTTGCGGGGGAGGGGGAGAGAGAGAGAGACTGCTGGCAAGCAACAACCATTTAGGCAGAAATCCTCAGGGGCTCTGGGGGGGGGGACTGGCAGGCTGGTCTGTCTCCAGGGTTGCTCTCTCTCCCCCCCCCTCCAGCCCCCCCTCGAAAGCCCTTCAGTGCTGCTCCAGTGGGCAGAGAGGTTGCTGGAGACCAGGCCCAGCTGAGAGCCCACTGGGCACCTTGCCCCATCCTATCCTGAACGTGTGCAGGGGGGGGAAGAGTCCTGGGGGACTTTTGCATCCCTGCCAGCCACCTTGAAGAAACCTCTTCCCCCCCCTCCAGCCACTTTTGGGAAAGAAGTGACCCCAGGCAAGGGCAGGGACAGCAGCTGGACTGCAAGGCTTCCTGCCACAAGCCCCCCCCCACCCCCCCACCCCCGCTCTGCAGCCTGAAGAAATGGGGACCCCAGCAGCCAAAGTCCATCCTTCCTTCCTTCCTTTGGGTGTCTGGAGCAGTTCTGAATGGAGAGGAAAAATGCAGGCGGAAGGAGGAAAACCTGTTAAACTGAGTGGCAATTATTCTCTCCCCCCCCCCACCAGTACCGGAGCTGGGTCTCAGCTCCCATTATCCTCATTCCATCTGTTTGTGCACCATGGGAGTTGGAGGGCAGCCACAGCCAGAGGGAGAAAAGCTTTGCTGCTCAGGACGAACCCTTTCCCAGTTGCTGTCTTGGGGGCTCTCCGAGGCCTTCTTCAGATCAGTTCTCTCCCCCCCCCAAGAGCCCTTTGCCCCCCTCCCACCCCCAGGGCGACTGGGCCCACAGGCTGCCTCCTGGCTGTCTCCGCAGCTCCTGGTCCAAAATCTTTGGGGCTGGAATTGGGAAGGAGCCTCCCAACCTCTGGGGAGCTGCTGCTGCTGCTGGGGGGGGGGGGTTCTGCCTGAGGCAGCGGGGCCAGAAGAAGCCCCCTCCCCACCCTCTCTGGCTTGCTTCCAGCCCAGCTGGACCCTTGGCCGAAGGGGCGATGCCAGGGGCCACAAATGCTGAGCAGGCGGCAGATGCTCAGGGCTCCTACAGGAAAGCTGCCAGGCCATCCAGCTTCCCGGACCAAGAAAGAGAGGCGTGCTTTGCATTGCCTTGCTCCAGACCCGCAATCGCAGGCCCACAAGGGCTCCAGCCAGGGCAGCCGGCTGTCTGCAGCCAGCCTGACGCTGCCTTCAATGCCAAGGGCCCTTTTGATCTCCCAGGGAAAACATCCGGGCTCTTCCAGGGTTATCTTTCTCTGGCTCAGCCACAGAGGGGAAGCCCCAGTGGGTGAAAGGCAGGCAGTCATTGGGGGATGGACAGTAGCCCCCTCCCCAGGCCAGGGTCCTCCGAGCTCCCCAATGACGAACTCTGACCCCCGGGACTTAAGAAGGGCGGGGCACCCACTGCCCAAAGGGGGGTGGCTGTTTACCAGCCCAGACGCTACACGCAATCGCTCTTGACACAGGCCGGCCCTGCCAACAGCCCCGGTTCCCCCTGGATCCCATCAGGCTTCCAGGGGGGGGGGGCATTTCCTGCTCCCCAGCTCAATATTGATCCTAGTGTTGATCTTTCAAGTTTCCGAAAACAATTTCCGCTTCTTGCTTTGTCAGCACAAAGCCAAAATATGCAACTTTGAGGGTGAAGAGGGTGTTTGTAAACCGCCCAGGATTACCTTGAGGTCAGATGGCAGCGAGTAAAGTTCACAAAGTTTTTAAAAAAGAAGCTTGGATCTACTCCAGCCCCTTCCTCCACTCCATCCTGGGCCACCCACCTGAGGGGAGCTTCCTGCAGCTCAGGGGGACGTCCCAAAATGCCAGCCACGGCTCTCCATCACCCGGTATTCAGCTGGCAGCACCAGCAAAGGGAATGCCCCTGGGTAGCCAGCCTGGACCCTCCGAGGACCCCCATGGGGAGAGGCTCCCTGGGGGTGCCCATCGTGCAAGGTGGGTGGGGCTCTTGGTCCCCCAGGTCCCTCTGCCACCCTGAGGGGGCCCTGAGTTAAGCCTGCTCAGCTAGAGATGCCCGTGTCAGGGGCTGAGGACCCCAGGGGCCATCTCCTGCCCTGGCTGAAAACGGGGCACAGTCCAGCCAGTTTGGCCTACTGGTTAAGGCACCAGGCTAGAAACCAGGAGACGGGGAGTTCTAGTCCTGCCTTAGGCACAAAAGCCAGCTGGGTGGGCCAATCACCAGGAAATTGTGAGTTTTAGTCCCATCTTGGGCACAAAAGCTGGCTGGGTGACCTTGGGCCAATCGCCAGGAGAAGGGGAGTTCTAGTCCTGCCTTAGGTGTGGAAGCCGGCTGGATGACCTTGGGCCAGCCCCTCTCTCTCTCTCTCGGGGTCTTTATTGTGAGGAAAACAGGAGGAGGAAGGAGTGTTGGATACATTTACTGACTTGAGTTATTTGGTCAAAATAATAAAGGTGGGATATAGATAAATAAAGATAAATATGCCAGCCCCACCTCCCTCCCCTTACTCTGTTCCCCACCTTCGAGAACGCCCCCCCCCCAGGAAGTTCTCCTAAGCCTTACTCCAACTTCACCTGTTGTTGGCTGTGAACGACACTTGTGTACACCTGGATATGAAATATGTCCCTCTACATTTAGCTACATTTAGCAATGTGTGACTTTGGCTTCGCCCATATTTGCCCATTTGGGATCAGTGCAATTTCCTCTGACGCTCTTTCTTCAGGAAACACCCTGAGGTCACTTGGGATCTTCCCAGGAAAGTCTGGAAGGAGATCTTGCCCAAGGAGACCATCCGTCATAGCGGTTAACCTCAAAGTGGCACCTTTTCTGCATAGATCAGCACAAGCCCAGCAAACACCTGCGAAGAACAGCTGCCTCTCCCCCCTCCCCCCATTTCTCCTGCCCCTCGGCCCCTCCCCCCAAGGCCTGGAGGTCCCCTGGCCACCAGGGAGAAATTAGGGCCTTGGCTTTAGGCTGCAGGAGAGGTTGGGTCCAAGGGGGGACCCCGTTGCCCTCCCACAAAGGCTGCATCCCATCCTTTGCAGGTAACTCTACACAGCTGGCACCATGCACAGCTCCTGATAGGGGAAACACCCCCCCCCCGCTGCATCTATGGGGGGGGGGTTTGGGGGTTCTTTTCTGCTAACAGGCCCAACCGAAAGAGCTGCTGTTACTCCGGGCAGTCGCTTTCAGAGCCCCGTGGCTGAAGATGGCACGAACCCCCTCCCCTCTGGGGCAGATTCCCCCTCCCAGCAGTGGACCTTCCCTCCTCGGAGACCTCCTCCCTAGTTCCAGAGCTTTTCTGCTGGGGTCTGTGGCTTGCCAAGGCTTTCCTGAAGGGGGCCTGGGGGAAAAGGGTTGGCTGGAGGGATTTTGTGCCTTGCTATTAATTTATTTTTTAAACCGGCCGACAAACAATACAAAAAAGTGAAAACATCCATAGTGTGATAGGCAATAAACAATAACGTCAAACAACCCTGAGGAAAACAGCAAAACCAACAAGCAGGAACAACAAAATAAGAAAGGGGAGAAGGAAGGAGAAATAACTCGGTTCAGCATTTTCCTGAACCCCAGCAGGGAGGGAGGGAGAGGGCCGCGTGGCCCGGCAGGGAGGCCATTCCAGGGCATTGATTGCCCCCCCCCCAGAAGCAGCGCCTCCTAGCCAGACATCCTTCCCTTCTCCAGGCAATCTGGTGCCCTCGGCCGGGCGGCTGCTCTCTACGGAGTCCAGTGGGCTGGCCCAGTTCCTGGGAATGTCCTCCTTGGGTTGCTTTGCCAACAAACCACGTTTTGATGGTGATTTTCTTCCAATGTGGAGAAGCCTCCCAGGTGAGCCAGGGCCAAAAGACCTTCCCCCTTCCACCAAAGTTCCCCAAAAACCCCTCCCCCTCCCCCAAGGATTCTCTGGGTGGAGACCCTGGGGAGGGGCAGCATTCTCTGCAGCAGCAGCCCCTTCTTCTTCTCCTCTGGGGTCAGATGCCAGCTGGCCTTGATGGCAGTCAGAGCTGCCCTCTTTATTCAGAGGATTTTCTGGCTCTCGGGCTTTGGTGAGTGGGGTGTGTGTGTGTGTGTGTGTGTTAATTGGCACCTTGTCATCTTTACTGTGAGCTCTCTAGAAAGACGAGAAGATTAAGCATCAGCTGAATAAATTGGTGATGCTAGAAGCTTCTCTCTGTTTAGGCTCGGTTGGAAGGGGCTTGGGCAGCCTGGGGCCTAAAGAGCGGCTGAAGGGGACCCCACCCAGAGGCAGCCTGGCTGGGCCCCTCTGACCAGGAAGAGAGAAGAGGGAAGGGAACCAGACTGAGAAGGAGAGGAGAAAGGGGTGTCTGGGGTGCCAGGACCCAGAAGGAAGGGGTCACCCCAAAGAAGGCCCAAGTCCAAAGGGAAGGGGGAGGGCGTGGGGGTCAGCATCCAGCTGACTTCAGAAAAATCTCCCTGCACAAGAGCAAGGACTATGTCGACTGTCCCTCCTTGGTTCTTGGGGGAGAAAAATTGACTCCCTCAGAACAGGTTCGCAATTTGGGTGTCCTCCTAGACCCACAGCTAAAATTGGATCAACATCTTTCAGCTGTGGCTAGGGGGACCTTTGCACAGATCCGTCTCGTGCACTAATTGCGACCCTACTTGGAGAGGGAGGCTTTGCTCACAGTCACTCATGCCCTTGTCACCTCACGGCTAGACTACTGTAACGGACTCTACATGGGGCTACCCTCGAAGAGCATCCGGAGACTGCAATTGGTACAGAATGCAGCTGCGCGAGCTGTAGTGGGTGTACCGAGATGCACCCACGTAACACCTATCCTCCGCCAGCTGCATTGGTTGCCAATTAGTCTCCGGTTGCAATTCAAGGTGTTGGTTTTGACCTTTAAAGCCCTACATGGCTCAGGGCCAGGTTACCTGCGGGACCGCATCCTACCACATACCTCCCTAAGACCGGTTAGGTCCCACAGAGAGGGCCTCCTCCGGGTCCCATCGGCCAAACAATGTCGGTTGGCGGGGCCGTGGGGGAGGGCCTTCTCTGTGGGAGCCCCGTCCCTCTGGAACCAACTTCCACCAGAGATCCGGACCATCCCCACCTTGCTGGCCTTCCGTAAAGCCTTAAAAACATGGCTCTTCCGGCAGATGGGGTGAATAGGACAACCAGATTCCCCCTGAATGTTGTGTTTATTATGTTCTTCTTCTTTAATTATATCTTTAATTATATTTTTAACTTAAATTATGATTATTGTTTTTAAAATGTACGTTTCTTATTCATGTTGTACGCCGCCCTGAGTCCCACGGGATTGGGCGGCCTATAAGAGCGTCTAAATAAATAAATAAATAAATAAGAGAAGCTGGCATGGGGTCCGAACTGGGGGCTGTCATTCTGGAGACGGTTACTAAATTAGAAGGCCCCTCCTCCACGCTATTGCATACCCTCCCCCCACACACACTATCGTAGCTACTTATTGTTAATTTTAATATTTTACTGTTTTCATCTTTTTTGCAATATTGTTTTATCATATCGTAAGCCCCCCAGAGTTGGGTGAAGGCCAGAGGGGGGAATAATAAATTTAATAAATAGATATTCAGAGATGGGACTCCCTCCCTCCATCCCCCCCAGCCATTCCCTCCCTGCTCTTTGAAGGAAACCAGGCTTTTCCCCAGGGCAAGAGGTCCCCCAGGGAGGGGGGCCGGGCCCCTTGTGCTCCTCGGGGGGGGGGGCGCCCTACCTCGTAGGTGCTGGTGAGCCCCAGGCGGTAGAAGACGGGCAGGAAGAGGCCGGCGGTGAGCAGCGAGTTGAGCAGCTGGGCCAGGCACATCCAGAGGAACTTCATGCCGTAGCGGTAGGCCTCGGCCGGGACGCCCAACACCTGGATGGCCGACATGAAGCTGGCCGAGAGCGACAGGCCCACCGGCAGGGCCGACATGGCCCGGCTGCCCGTGAAGAAGTCCTCGGGGGTCTTCTGGCCGCCCCTGGACAGGGCGCAGAAGAGCCCGATGCCCGTGGAGACCAACAGCATCAGGCCGAAGACGCCGTAGTCCCAGAGGCTGAAGGCCCGCGGCTCCTTCTGGAAGGCGGCCAGCTCACCTGCGGCGGCGGCGTCCATCCCGCCGCCCCCTCCTCTTCCTCTCCCCGCGGGCGGGCGTTGGGCAGCGGCCGGGCCGGAGAAGGCAGCCTCGCCTGGAGGGAGAAAGCGGCAGAAAGAGGGGAAGGTGTCAGAATTCAGCCCAGCTCTGCGCAGCCCTTCCCCTCCCTTGAGGCAGAGGGGGAAACGGGGCAGCGGAGGCTGGACGGGAGTTTTCCTTTCCGAAGGGTAAAACTTCTGAAAGGAGCGGAGTTTTGGGCAGGGAGGAGGGGAGGGGAGGAATTCCAGAATTGGGGCAGGACGAGGAAGACCAATGGACGGGTCAGCAGAATGAAGGGGACATTCCGAGAGAGGGGGGGAGAGGGGGAGAAAGGGGGGAGGGGAGAGAGAATAGATACTGTACTGAAGATGATATAAAGAGATGAAACATAGATGAGACACACAGACAGACAGACAGACAGATCATAGGTAGTTAATGAAGTTGAGAGACAGACGGTCGGACGGACAAATAGCCAGGAAGCCACAGGGGCTGATCCGGACGAGAGTAAAACACTGGAAGCAACCAGGGAAGGAAGCTTCCCAGCAGCTGCCCCGTTGATCTGCCCCGAGCGCGGCCTCTATTTTGATTGAATCCGTTAAAGAAAAGATCTCCGTCTTGATCACCTGAACGAAGGAGGCGCGGCCGGCCCTTCAGAGCGAGGGCGAGCCGGAGAACGGGCAGAGCGCGCCGGGGAAGCAGGCAGGAGGTGGCGGCCGCTCCGCTCCCCTTCCCGGCTCCGGAGCCCGCCGAGCCTCCCGAGGGCAGAAGGCGAGAGCTGCGGCCGGACCCGCGCGGCTGCCCAAGTGGAGGAGAGCGGGGCGCCGGATCGGAGGCTGCGGGCGTCCCGGGCTCGGCGGCGCCTTAAGAAGCGCTCGGCCGCCGGCCCGGAGGGAGGCGCCGGGGAGGGCGGGGAGGGGGCGGGAGGGGCCGTCCTCACAAGGCGGGAATCGGACAACTCACTTTGGCCAACGCCGCCACGGACAATTGAACGATTCTATTTCATGATTGAAAAAAAAGAATTCCCCTTGCCTTCCTTTGGCATCCTTTCTTGAATGGGTCTATTCCACCATTTCTGTGAGATCAGCGTCCCTCCAGTCCCGCGGCGAGTGGACGGGGGGGGGGGTTGTCAAAGACCCCACAAGGGGCAGCCCCGCCGGAGGGCAGCGCTGGGCTCCTGCGGTTGCCACCCGGGCTGGCTCCGCCTCAGATGCCCCGAGAGCCATTCGGGTCCCGCAGCTCCCACCGGCCAGATGGGCTTTGTGGTCGCGGTCAGTGAGGCCCGCCTGGATCAAGGACGGGGAGCCCCGAAGCTTCGCGGCGAGGACGGGCCGGAAGAGAAAAGAAGGGGCGCGGCGCTGAGGCCAAACTTTATGCGGGGCTCTTTGGGGTCTGCCTGAACAACAGGAAGGCAGAGACGATCTTGAGACCTTTTGGGGTGCAGGAGGAGGGGCAGAAATCCGAAGCAGCTGATTCGGGGATCCCTGTGGAGCAAGTGGGGGTGTTTGAAGAAAGGAAAATGTATTTTTTTGTAGTACAGGTAGTCCTCGACTTACAACCATCTGTTTAGTGACCATTCAAAGTTACAACGGCACTGAAAAAGTGACTTATGACCGTTTTTCACACTTACATTGCAGATCGCCCATGGTCACGTGATAAAAATTCAAACACTTGGCAACGGATTCATCTTTATGACGGTTGCCGTGTCCCGGTATCACGTGATCCACTTTTGCAAACTTCTGACAAGCCAAGTCCATGGGGAAGCCGGATTCACTTAACAACCATGTTACTAATTGAACAACAGCAATGATTCACTTAACAGCTGTGGCAAGAAAAGTTGTAAAATGAAGCAAAACTCACTTGACAAATGACTCACTTAGCAAATTAAATTTGGGGCTCCATTGCGGTTGTAGGTGGACGACTACATGCAAAGCAAGGATGCTAAGAATTCCATTGTTAAAAGCGCATTTTCTCATTTCCGGCTTCCAAGATGAACTTTTTAAAGGGGGGGAGGGGGCTTTTCACCCTCTAATAGGATTAAAAGGCCACCTTGGAGCAGAACCGAGAGACGCACCTTATTCAGAGGCTGGTCCTGTGCAGGTATTGGGGGGGGAGCAGAGACAGCAGAGGGAAATGGGGAAAGAGTGTGCAGTGGGGGAGGGGGAATAAAGGAGAGGCAAAGAAAATGGGGGGGGGGGGTTTGGGGTTGGAGAAGAATTGACAGATTTTTTAATTATTATTTTTATTTTTCCATCATGAAAGAGAATATTTAACAGATTAACAGAATTGGAAGGGACCTTGTAGGTCATCTAGTCCAACCCCCTGCCCAGGCAGGAGACCCTACCTACACCATTTCTGACAGATGGCAGTCCAGTCTCTTCCTGAAAGCCTCCAGTGATGAAGCTCCCACAACTTCCGAAGGCAACTTCTCTTCCATGGGTTGGTTATTCTCACTGTCAGAAATTTTCTCCTTATTTCCAGGTTGAATCTCTCCTTGATCAGTTTCCATCCATTATTCCTTGTCTGGCCTTGGAGAATAGCTTAACCCCCTCCTCTCTGGGGCAGCCCCTCAAATATTGGAACACTGCTATAATGTCTCCCCTGGTCCTTCTCTTCGCCAGACTAGCCATGCCCAGTTCCTGTAACTGTTCATCATAAGTTTTACAGTAGCCTCCAGTCCCCTAACCATCCTGGTTACTGACTTCTGGAGTTCTTGGTGTTGGAAAGGAAGCGAGGAAAGATGAAATCTTGAGGACTAGTGTCCTACCAATAATGGAGAATATTTGTAGCTCAGGGTTGAACAGAAGGGGTCCTTGGGGCTCTCTGAGCTTGCTTGTTCTCTTGCAGATGTTTCATGACCCAACTAGGTAACATCATCAGTGCTAGTAAGGAATGGGATTTGCTGTCAGTTTATATTCTGGTGTCCTGCCTGTTTCTTGGGGGGGGGGGGCTGGTCTTAGAGATTATTTGATTGGGTTGCTTGCTGATGGCTCTTTGTCAGTTTTCTTGATCGGGGAATGGCTTGCTTGATTGTTGGTCTGATTGGAGTTATTTTCCCAATTGAAACTATGGTTAAATCTGTCTATATGTTGTGTCCAGTGTCCTAATTTGAATAAATACTTCCCACTGGCTTTTTTTTCTGACGGCTGAACAACAGACCCCACCCCACCCCCCACATTCAGGGGGAGCCCCCAAGGAACCTGCATGGGGGGAGGGCCGCAGAAATCGGGGTGCTCTTAGGTCCCCATCCATGACAGCAGGGCTACTCCAGAACGCTGCAGGCTGAAGAAGGCAGGAGCCCCTCCCCGCTGCTCAAACTGCTGAAATCAGAGCTGTCTTCCGCCCCCCCCCCCCCAAGAATGGGCCTGCTGCGAAGGAGCTTGGTCATCCTGTCTCCCTCCCCCCCCAGAGGTCTTCCAAGAGAGGCTGGATGGTGCAAAGGGCTTCCCTGGATCCTGCACTCAGTCAGGTGGACCGAGTGATCTATGAGATCCCCTCTTGCTCTGTGCTGAGTCAGGATGATAAACAGGCCACAAGGAAATGCCAGGTGGGCCTGGCCAGGAGCCCATGTTTGACTGATAATTCCTTTCTAAGGAAACACTTGTTATCAATTCGCCTTTCTGCAGAAACTTTCTGACGGTGAGAGCGATCAACAAGTGGAACAGCTTGCCAGCAGAGGTTGTGAGAGCCCCAACACTTGAGATTTTATTTTTTGATTTATTATTAGAGTTGGAAGGGACCTTGTAGGTCATCTAGTCCAACCCCCTGCTCAAGCAGGAGTTCCTACACCATTTGAGACAGATGGCAGTCCAGTCTCCTCTTGAAGGTCACAAGTGTTGGGGCTCTCAGGACCTCTGGTGGCAAGCTGTTCCACTGGTTGATCGCTCTCACCGTCAGAAAGTTTCTCCTCACTTCCAGGTTGAATCTCTCCTTGGTCAACTTCCATCCGTTATTCCTTGTTTGGCTTTCTGGTGCCATAGAGAACAGCCTGCTCCCCTCCTCTCTGTGGCAGCCCCTCAAGTATTGGAACACTGCTATCATGTCACCCCTGATCCTTCTCTTCGCCAGACTGGCCAAGCTCAGTCCCTGCAACCGCTCTTTGTATGTTTTATTTTCCAGACCCTTTATCATCCTGGTTGCTCTCTTCTGCACTTTCTCTAGAGTTTCAATGTCTTTTTTGTAGTGTGGTGACCAAAACTGGATGCAGTACTCTAGGTGTGGTCTGACCAAGGCTTTATAGAGTGGTACTAGTACCTCTCTGGTCCTCCATTGTATCCCTCTACTTGCAACCTTCAAGGAGAGACTGGACTGCCATCTGTCTCAATTGGTGTAGGAACTCCTCCTTGAGCAGGGGGTTGGACTAGATGACCTACAAGGTCCCTTCCAACTCTAATAATAAATATAAATCCTTAAGGCTCATCTCGGCTTTGGTCATTCATTGGTCTCCTGGCCTGTCTGGCTTGGTGGTGGACCAATCCAAGGACGGGTCTTGCCCCCCCCCTGGAAACACAAGCATGCAGAGATTCTGTGCCTGAGCTGAGATCGTGGGGTGGAGAGGGGGGGGTCAGATGCAGCTGGCCTAGAGCAGAGCCCTGCTAGGAAGCCCCTCAGGGGAAGGGGCTCTGGCACTGAGGAAAGACAGTGGCTCTGCAGTTGGGGAGCCTGAAGGAGAAGCTCTCTCCTTCACAACAGACAAATGCCAAAGCGATCTCTCCCTCTCTCTCTCTCTCTCTCTCTCTCCCTCCCTCCCTCCCTCCCTCCCTCCCTCCCTCCCTCCCTCCCTCCCTCCCTCTCTCTCTCTCTCTCTCTCTCTCTCTCTCTCTCTCTCTCTCTCTCTCTCTCTCTCTCTCTCTCTCTCGGACTCCTCCTTAGACTTCAAAATAGAATACAGAAGAACAGAGCTGGAAGGGACCTTGGAGGTCTTCTAGTCCAGCCCCCTGCTCAAGCAGGAGAACCGATACCATTCCTTATGAGTGGCTGTCCAATCTCTTCTTGAAAGCCTCCAGTGATGAAACACCCACAACTCCTGGAGGCAAGTTGTTCCGCTGGTTAATTGTCCTCACAGTTAGGAAATTTCTCCTTAGTCCTAGGTTGTTTCTCTCCTTGATCCGTTTCCACCCATTGCTTCTTGTCCTGCCCTCAGGTGCTTTGGAGATTAGGTTGACCCCCTTTTCCTTGTGGCAACCCCATAGATATTGGAAGACTGCTATCATGTCCCCCCAGAAGAGACTGGACAGCCATTTGTCTGGGGTGGCACAGGGTCTCCTGTTTGAGCAGGGGGGGTTGACTAGAAGACCTCCAAGGTCCCTTCCAACTCTGTTATTCCCTGCTTGGGGGCTGCTGTGAGGACCAGGAGGCAGGAGGGGGTGAGCCCTCAGCTGGGCCAACTCTGTGCTTCTTCATAGTTCTTTGTCTAGGACGCTGGTCTTGGTGGGAGAGCAGTGGGGAGGCTCACTCCTTTCTGGAAAGCCTGTGGAAAAGCTCCAGGCGCAGACAAGATCACTCCTTCTTGCTTAAAAGTCTGTGCTGACCAATTGGCCCCCATCTTCACCCGAATCTTCAACAAATCGCTAGAGATGTGCCATGTTCCTTCCTGCTTCAAATGCTCCACTATCATCCCAGTGCCGAAGAAGCCCTCCATCAAGGAACTGAACGACTACAGACCAGTTGCTCTAACATCTGTAGTTATGAAAACCTTTGAAAGGCTAGTGATGTCCCACTTGAAAACCATCACGGATCCACTGTTAGACCCCCTGCAATTTGCATACCGAGCAAATAGATCGACAGATGATGCTGTTAATATGGCTCTGCACTACATCCTACAACATCTTGAATCTCCAAAGACCTACGCAAGGGTCCTATTTGTAGACTTTAGTTCGGCATTCAATACCATCATTCCAGACGCTCTTCTAACTAAACTAAATCAGCTAGCGGTACCTGAACACACTTGTAAGTGGATCACAAGCTTCCTAACAGACAGGAAGCAGCAGGTGAAGCTAGGCAAAATCACATCAGATACCTGTGCAATTAGCACAGGGGCCCCCAAAGGCTGTGTGTCTTCTCTCTATATACCAATGACTGCATCTCAAACGATCCATCTGTTAAACTACTGAAGTTTGCAGATGATATAACAGTGATTGGTCTCATTCAAGACAACGATGAAACCGCATACAGATGGGAGGTTGAACAACTAGCCTCGTGGTGCGACTGGAACAATCTGGAACTGAATACACTCAAAACCGTAGAAATGGTGGTAGACTTTAGGAGAAATCCTCCCATTCTATCACCTCTTACAATACTAGACAACACAGTATCAACAGTAGAGACCTTCCAATTTCTAGGTTCTATCCTATCTCAAGACCTAAAATGGACACCTAACATCAAAAACTTCATCAAAAAAGCACAACAAAGAATGTTCTTTCTGCGCCAACTCAGGAAGCTCAAACTGCCAAGGAGCTGCTGATCCAGTTCTACAGAGGAATTATTGAGTCTGTCATCTGCACCTCTATAACTGTCTGGTTCGGTTCTGCAACCCAACAAGACAGACACAGACTTCAGAGGATAATCAGAACTGCAGAAAAAACAATTGCTGCCAACCCGCCTTCCATTGAGGACCTGTATACTGCACGAGTCAAAAAGAGGGCTGTGAAAATATTTACTGACCCCTCGTATCCTGGACATAAATTGTTTCAACTCCTACCCTCAAAAACGATGCTATAGAGCACTGCACACCAAGACAACTAGACACAAGAACAGTTTTTCCCCGAACGCCATCACTCTGCTAAACAAATAATTCCCTCACCACTGGCAAACTATTCACTAAGGCTGCATTACTATTACTATTAGTTTTTCTCATTGTTCCTATCACCCATCTCCTCCCATTTATGACTGTATGACTGTAACTTGTTGCTTGTATCCTTACGATTTATATCAATATTGATTGTTTCCTGATTGCTTATTTGTACCCTATGACAAACATTAAGTGTTGTACCTCTTGATTCTTGACAAATGTCTCTTTTCTTTTATGTACACTGAGAGCGTATGCACCAAAGACAAATTCCTTGTGTGTCCAATCACACTTGGCCAATCAAGAATTCTATTCTATTCTGTTCTATTTCCTGATCCAGGGCTCTCTTTTCCCGGAGTCAACCCTGCCTGTCCTCTTTCTCTTTCAGCCATGGTGGTTCCAACTTTCCGTTGTCCTTGGAGCCCCACCTTCCTGGTCAAGTCTTTCTCCCTTTCGCATGAGGTCCGTGTTGTGTCCTGAGATCTGCATACTAGCTGGGAAGTTTCCACACAGGTCCGCTCTATTGAGCAGAGCAGGTAATTGCTGATTGGTTCTTTCCAACCAGGTTCCTCTATTTAAACCAGTCACCACCTGGGCGTTTGCTCACTGTAACTGATAAAGAGCTGAAGTCACTCAACCTGTCTCCTGCCTCTTCAGTATCAGAACTCAACAGACAGTAAGGCTTGGACACTGGGGAATGCCCACCCTGCCACGACTTCCTTTTAATTGGGGAGTGGGTCAGGATTCCTGTGAAGTGGGAGGAGCGATGTGGGTCATCAAGGGAGGGGGGTTGGTTGCCTTCTTAGCCCACCTGGAAGATTTGGGTCTTTAGTTGTGCAGCATCTCTGCTGAGGAAGCGTGACCTTTTGTGGGGTCTCATCCTGCTTCTCGAAGTCCACAACCACGAGGGCAATGCCACTTCCACGGAGCGTGGCCTGCACACGTGGTGATGGGCTCCCCAGTGACAACCTTTGAAGGCAGAGTCCGATCCAGACGTTCTGCCAGGAGAACTCTCTACTCCATGAAGACACCGCTGGGGGAAGCTGAGAAGGTCTGTCCACCCCTCAGGGGACAAGAGAGAGGGGTTGGGACAAGGCAGAAGGGGGCCTACGGCAACTCCCCACGGGACGAGAGTTACACTAGTATGGAAGAAACAGCGGGACAGAATCATTTTAAAGAAAGGATGCCAAAGGAGGGACAAAATGAAGTGTGAATGACAAAAATTAAAATATTTGTTTAAAATATTTTAAGTACCGGTAATTAAATTGAACTGTTGAATTGTCTGGCAGCCGGTTGTGCCATTCTGTGCAGAAGGATTTGGGGAAAGGAGGAGCTGTGGAGAAAGAGGAGGAGAGGAGCCGGTCCCTCCGCAATCCCTTCCCGCAGAGGTGACTCACAGCCTTCCGCTGGTGGGGCGCAGCGTTCCTGGGGTGGGGGCGCTTGGACGTCCCGGGAACCCCCTGGGTGTGCCCAAGAGGGAAAGGGCGTGGAAGGGAGGGCTGAGGGCCGACTCCCTGCTGAGAGGAACAAAACCGGCCATCTGCAGATCGGACTCGATGCCCGTGATGGTCAGGTTCCAGGGAGGGGTGGAGAGGCCGAGACCACTGACTGCCACCCCTTGGAAGAAAGGGGAGTGCCGGAGGGGGCTGCAGAACCCCAGGCAGGGAGGCGAAGGGGCTTCAGATGAGAAAGGAAGGGGAGGATCCAGGGGTCAGCTGCTGGCTGGAGAGGCGGCACCTTGGGGGAAAGCTGGGGACTTTGTGGTCTGTGCTAGCCATGGGAAGGTCCTCTGTGGGGAGGGGGCTGCCTGCCTCCCTCAAGACCGGCTTCCTTAAGGCATTTTGGTTCAGGGGAGGGGGAGGAAGGAAGGACTAGGAGCACCTTCACTGGGCAATAAGTCTCGGGACGAAGTTGGGGTTTTTGGAAAGGAAGGGCTGCCAGGGAAGAAGCAGGAGAGGCAGAATTGGGGGGTGCCCCATGCCTGCCCCCCAGGGCACAGGGGATGGTGGGACGTGGCTGGAGCTCCTGGAAGCCTCTGGGACCAAACTGGCGATTGGAACACAATCCTGAAAGGTTGTGGTTTGTTCCCAAAAAAAGCAAGAGGGGAGCGTTGTGTTGCACGTACACAATGTCTACATCTCTGTGGAAATTTGTGACTTGAGGGTGAAAACTCTGCGGGAAACATCTGGGAATAAAGAAACAACACACTGCTGTTGTTGTGCGCTGCGCACCGGCCAGCCAAGCAGAAAGCCTTCCTGCGGACATCAAAGCCTTCTTTGAAGAAGGCTACCCATGCCCACCATGCCAGGCCAGAGCTGCAGGGCACGCTTCAGGCGGCTGAGCACTGAAGGGGAGGCTGGCACCGGTGCGGTTTGCAGTCCTGGGGGGCCTCCAGAGAGAGAGTCTCCGGTCGGTCCCAGCCAAGTGGCGGTTCCCCTCTTCTGCTTGGAAAGGGCACCTTCTGGGTAGACACACAGGCACACCCTGAACTAAGGCTTGCAAATAACAGCAGAAATAAAATGTCTGTGGAGATTCTCGGTCATCCAGGTCCTGGTTGTCCCAAAGCTGCTTTTTTTTTCAAGAGGCAACTGGACTTTCTGGTTTTACTTTGAAGACGTTTCGCTTCTCATCCAAGAGCCGAAGAAGCTTCTTGGATGAGAAGCGAAACGTCTTCAAGGAAAAACCAAGAAAGTCCAGTTGCCTCTTGAAAAAAATCACCTTTGGGACAGCAAAAATAAAAGCTTCTTTCAACATGTAAAAAACAAGGGAAAACCCAAGGAAACTATTGGCCCACTAATGGGAGAAAATGGCAAGAAGGTAACGGAGCCGCATGGTCAGACCTGCCAGCACTTAAACCTCTAAAGAGAAACCGTCCTTCGCTCCATTTGTTGAGAAAGTTATTAGAGATCAAGTGTCTTGCAGGGATGCAGAGCCAGAACTGAGATTTGCATGCCAAAATCCCTAAATTCTACTTTCCCCTCCCTTAATTTCCTCCCATCGCTGACACCCTTAGGCAAGACACACCCTAAATCTTACACTTAGGCAAGAAAAACCCAAAAGTACAGATATAGACTGGGTGAAACCAGACTTAATAGCAGTGACTGTGAGAGGGATCTTGGAGTCTTAGTGGACAACCAGCTAAACATGAGCCAGCAGTGTGCAGCGGCAGCCAAAAAGGCCAATGCAATCCTAAATTGCACTAACAGAAGGGATAGAGTCAAGATCAAGGGAGGTACTAATACTATTCTATAAAGCCTTAGTAAGGCCACAACTAGAGTTCTGCATCCAGTTTTGGTCTCCACACTATAAAAAAGATGTTGAGACTCTAGAAAGAGGGCAGAGGAGAGCAACCAAGATGATGAGGGGACTGGAGACTAAAACATACGATGAACGGTTGCAGGAACTGGGCATGGCTAGTCTAGTGAAGAGAAAGACCAGGGCAGACATCTTAGCAGTCTTCCAATATTTGAGGGGCTGCCACAGAGAGGACGGGGTCAAGCTATTCTCCAAAGCTCCTGAAGGACAGACAAGGAATAATGGATGGAAAGTGAACAAGGAGAGATTCAACCTAGAAATAAGGAGAAATTTTCTGACAGTGAGAACAATCAACCAACAATGGAACAGAAGTTGCCTTCCGGAAGTTGTGGGAGCTTCATCACTTGAGACTTTCAAGAAGAGATTGGACTGCCATTTGTCAGAAATGGTGTAGGGTTTCCTGCTTCAATGGGGGTTGGACTAGATGACCTACAAGGTCCCTTCCAACTCTATTAATCTGTTATCTGTTACCCCCCGCCCGTGTCAAATCAGGTTGAAGCAAGATGTTTTCAAAACAGTCCCTTCAAGCATAGGCTGGTATGCAGCTGCCGCCTTCTCCCAGCCAGGCTAACCTTGAAGCAGCGTCTCAGGGTGATATAGAGGTGACTTTCGCTTTCCCCCAAGCATTCCCCCCTCCCCTCCCCCCTCCCCAGAGTTCAATGCAGACAGTCATCAGCCGGTAGCAAAATGCACAAACAAGCATTAGGTGGCAGCTGACATTTAGAGAGAAAGTGAAACTGTTTAACTCATTTCTGTCATCTGTCATTTACAAAAAAAGGGGGGGGGGAACCAGTCCAACCTATCAAAAAAAAATTCCATAAAATGCAGATTAGGAATACAAGTCAATGTAATCAAGAAAATAGTCAAGAAAAAAGAGAACACTTATCTGCTCTAGACAGATTCAAATCACCAGGACCAGATGGATTGCACCCCAAGGAACCAGCAGGCATAGTCTATACCCTGTTTCTGGGTCTCCAACTCTGATTGTAAACTCTGTGTGTGTGTGTGTGTGTGTGTGTGCATGCAGGATTCCTGAAGTCTTAAGTGGGGAGTTCTGATCTGGAGCCCCAGGGCTTGTCCTGCAGATAAGCGGTGCCCCTAAGAATCTTACTCAAGGAAGGGTAGGGCGAGAGGGCAGGTGGCCTCCCACCTAAGGGATAGAGTGCTGTCTACCTGGTGGTTTTCCTTGAGCCAGTTTTGCAACCTGGCTTAACTTTAAGATGGGTGGACTTCAATTCCCAGAATTCCCCAGCTAGCATTTCTGACTGGGGAATTCTGGGAGTTGAAATCCACCCATCTTAAAGTTAAGCCAGGTTGAGAAATACTAGTCAGATGTGTAAATATACCACCCTCCCTGAAGCAAAGCCCCCTCTCTACTGCCCTGCCTGTTATGTATTAAGGTTATTCCTGAAGTTAAACTGTTTACACCAAGGTCCACTTTGCAGAGCGGGAAAAATAGAGATCGTTAATTGGTTGACCCAGCCTGCAGCCCTCTACAAAAGAGAGAGCTATCCGGCTGGTTCCTTGCTGGATCTGTCTGTACTCAATAAGGAGCTGTTAGTCACTATACTGTCTCCAAGCCTCTTCAGTACTGTATAGTACAGTACAGAGAACTTAACATTGGTGACGAAGGTGGGATACTGAAGAAGAATTCAAAGTGACGCCGAAGATCCAGCCCGGTGCGAAACGCGAACGATGGCCATTTTGCGTGGCAAATTCAAACGGCCCTTTAGCAAGCCATGACAGCGTTCCACCCGCCGACTCCTTTCAACCCGGCCAAAGAGAACTGGGGGTCCTACATAGCAATAGCACTTAGACTTATATACCGCTTCATAGTGCTTTACAGCCCTCTCTAAGCGGTTTACAGAGTTCAGCATATTGCCCCCAACAATCTGGGTCCTCATTTTACCGACCTCAGAAGGATGGAAGGCTGAGTCAACCTTGAGCCGGTGAGATTTGAACAGCTGAACTGCTGAACTAGCAGTAGCCTGCAGTGCTGCATTTAACCACTGCGCTATCTCGGCTCTTACATGATGAGATTCCGGTGCTTCCTAGAGGCAAATGACCTGCAAGGTCTCACCGACAATAGGAAGCGAGCCCTGTTCCTTAGCCATTGCGGGCATGAGGTCACTAGCCAAGCCAACCCCAGTAGAAATGGTTCCCTGGCAAATGCTACAAATCATGCTCCAGACACACTACGCGCCAGTATCATCCAAGGTGGTCCGAAGGCACAAATTCCGCCAGCGGCTGCAATGAGATGGAGAATCGATAAACCAATACCTCGCGGCCCTGAGGAAAGCTGCCAGGCACTGCGATTTCCGCGATCTTGACGACGTCCTGTTGGACCAATTAATTTGTGGGGTCCAAGACATCTGACTACAATGAAGGCTCTTAACTAAGGCTAATGTCACACTCCAAACAGCATTAGACGAAGTCAGAGCCACTGAGTCGTCTAACAAGGCTGCAGAGTCACTGCACCGCCGGAGCACACCCGCTCTGGAAAAACAGACTTCTGAAGTCCACGTGACACAGAGCCATGATGACCCCAATGACAGTGAAGACAAGGAGGTCTACTGCACAAATCAGCGCCAAGGGTTCGAGGCTCAAAAGCTCAAGCCTTGTCTCAATTGTGGGGGACCACACCTAAGACGCTCCTGTCAATTCAGAGACGCTATCTGCCTCCACTGCAATATGTTGGGGCACATTATCAGGGCCTGTAGAGTGGTTTTACAAAACCAAAAATCCGCACTAGAGAGCCAGGGCAAGAAGACTAGCGGAGAGGGCCCAAACGCGAGCAACCGAGACTGTCACAGTGGCCCAAATACCGGCGACCCACTGAGGCAAATCAAACTAGAATAGGCCAGGCTAGCACACACAATAACAAGAAACTGGTTGTTACGGTGCTTCTGGAAGGATCTCCCTGCGAGTTGGAGATAGACACCCGCTCGTCTATCTCCATAATGTCCTGGACTGCTGTAAAAAGGGCAATTCCAAGCCTAAGACAGGGACAACTACGAGTGCAAACCCTCGCCGAGTTCCCTTCGCGCTTAAACCCAAGATCGACAAGGAGCTAGATAAGCTTATTAGTCAGGGAATATTTGAGCCTGTCGATCATGCGAAATGGGAAATGGGTCTATTCGTGTCTGTGCGGACTACAAATGCACACTTAACAAAGCTCTTCAACAGAGCGCATACCCAGTACCAGTAGTCCAGCATTTATTGCACACTTTGGGCCCGGGCGCCATTTTTGCAAAGTTAGATCTCGCACAGGCGTACCAACAACTACTGGTTGACCGCGAGACGGCAGAGGCGCAAACTATAGTTACGCACCGCACTCCTGCACCTGCTGGCACTTAGGTCATTAGATATGAGTACTCCAAGGTCTTTAACAGAGTGAGGGTTGTCTACAAGGTCATGTTCTCCAAGTTTATATTTTGTGTTTAGATTCTTTTTGCCAATGTATAAGACAGATCATTTGTTGGTTGAGATTTGTAGTTGCCAGTTATCAGACCATTGTGATACATGGTCAAGGTCTTTTTGAAGGGTAGAAGTATTGTTGGTGGTGTTGAGTAGCTTAACATCATCAGCAAAGAGAAAGCAGTTGCTTATAATATGATCACAAAGGTCGTTGATGTAAAGAATAAATAGTGTTGGTCCTAGAATGCTGCCTTGAGGGACACCACTGTTGACAGGTGCAGGATTTGATAGGGCATTCCCTATTTTAACCATTTGTTGCCTGTTTGACAAGAACGCAGTTATCCAACTCCAACTCCTCTTCTATTCGGTCTAGGTTTTTTAAAAAAATCTAAATTTATCTAGTTGTATATTCCATTCATGAGTTTCATCCCACCAAGTTTCCATAATGGCAATGATATCATATCATGCACTTGGATCTCAAGTTCACCCTGTTTGTTCCTCATACTTTGCATGTTGATGTACAGGCATCTGAGTCCTTTGTGACTTACCCTGTGTTTGCGTTCTATGTAATCTGTTTTGTGTCTGAGATCCCCTACTTCCTTATTCCCTGTTTGATTAAGGCACGTGGTACCAACGGACACTATCAAAAGCCTGGCTTTCCTTGAGAGCAAAGTTGATATTCTTAACCGCACAAACATTTGTGGTAGAAGTGCTGATAACCAGATTAGTTTCAGATTGCCGGGGACAGAAATGTTCTGAATCAATTAACTCTCTGACTCTGTTATTCAGTTTAAATGTTTCTCCAGGAAACCCCTGAATTTAATGCTGAGTAACCGAGTTCCTTTCTCTGAGGGATGCAAACCAGCTGCAAACATCATGACTAACGTAACCAAAAACTTCCCCTTTACACCACCCCTTTAGTCACCCCCTGAACTCCGCTACAAGCCGGCCTTTTCCTTTTGGCTCCTTATACCTGGGTGGAACCTCTGAGAAGTGTGAGCCCGCAGCCTGTCCTGCCAGGCTCCTGCCCCAAGGAACCTCTGGGGATCCTGGGAAACTTGCAAGATTCGTTTCTCTCACCATGTACCATGTATAGAGCCGAGGTGGCGCAGTGGTTAGAATGCAGCACTGCAAGCTACTTCAGCTGACTGCTAGCTGCAGTTCGGAGGTTCGAATCTCACCGGCTCAAGGTTGACTCAGCCTTCCATCCTTCCGAGGTTGGTAAAATGAGGACCCAGATTGTTGGGGGCAATATGCTGAACTCTGTAAAGCGCTTAGAGAGGGCTGTAAAGCATTATGAAGCGGTATATAAGTCTAAGTGCTATTGCTATTGCTATAGCTCTGAACTAGACTGTGCTGTTTCTCCATGTCATATAATATATGTGGGCATATGCATAATTTTGTATTTATTTATTTGTTTGTTTGTTTAGTCATGCTTATGTAGTGTATATTGGAGGTGGAAGGCCAGACAGGGAATAAGGGATGGAAACTGATCAAGGAGAGATTCAACCTAAAAATATGGATAAATTTCCTGACAGTGAGGACAATCAACTGATGGAACAGAAGTTGCCTTCCGGAAGTTGTGGGAGCTTCATCACTGACTGGAGGCTTTCAAGAAGAGATTGGACTGCCATCTGTCAGAAATGGTGTAGGGTCTCCTGCTTGGGCCAGGGGGGGGGGGTTGGACTAGATGACCTATGAGGTCCCTTCCAACTCAGTTAATCTGTAATCACAGTCCTTGCTGGCATTCTTGACTGACTCAACAAGGCGGCTCTTGTCTCTGCCGGCGGTGGCACCAGGCAGGACCCAAAACCTCCACATCCTTTCCTGAATTGGCCTCTCTTACAACGGAGTCCCTGCTCCCTTGAGCAGCTCTTCTCCCCTCGCCTGGCTGGTTTGCAACACCTGGTTCACCCCTTCCCTTCCCCTTCCCACCCCTCTCCCTCCCACAGGTTCTTGCTCAGTCGAGCACAGGTAGCCGTCGACTTACAACAGTTCATTTAGTGACCCTTCAAAGTCACAACAGCATTGAAAACAGTGACCGTTTTTCAGACTTACAACCGTTGCAGCATCCCCATGGTCACATGATCAAAATTCAGAAGCTTGACAACTCACATTTATGACGGTCACAGCATCCCGGGGGTTGTGTGATCATCTTATGCGACCTTCTGATAAGCGAAGTCCACGGGGAGGCCAGATTCACTTAACGACCGTGTTATTAACTAAACAACTGCAGTGATTCACTTAACAGCTGTGGCAAGAAAGGTCGTAAAATGGGACAAAACAAAATTCTCACTTAACAACATAAATTTTGGGCTTAAGTATGTGGAGGAGTACCTGTACTACTGTCATTACGAACAGCTGAACCTTCCAACCCTTGGAATCCCTGTTAAGTTCAGGTTGCTCTGTGGTCATTTCATCTCTGGCAGTTTTCAAAAATGGACTGGACATCCATTCGATTGGGAGGTTATAAGGCCTCCTGCCTTGGGCAGAAGGGTGGACTAGATGACCTCTGAGGTCCCCTCCAGCGCTAGGTTCTATGATTCTAAGGGCCTTGTGTCTATGATGCAGGGACAGTCCAAAAGCACCCTGTTTATGGCCTGCCCGAGCCCACCCTGGTCCTCACTGCCCTCCTCCCGAGGGGTCTTGGGGAAGAGGGGGCCGATAGTGGGGCAGCTCAGTCAAACCCTCCGGCCTGCAGAGCACAAACTGAGAATCCGACACAAGCAGCCGTTCCATGTAAACTAGCAATCTGTTTATTTATTTATTTTTATTTATTTATTTATTTGTCAAGCATATATGAATATAAGCAAAATATAAACAGTAAAACATGATTGAATATATATGTAATGGTACAAGCATGAATAAGAGTAAAAGAGGTATGAATATATGGGCACATTAGGACAGGAAGCGTAGGCACGATTGTGCGCTTATGCACGCCCCTTACTGACCTCTTAGGAATGGGGTGAGGTCGATGGTAGATAATAAGAGGTTGAAGTTTTGGGGGTTTGGGGAAGAAACTACTGAGTCAGGTAAAGGCGTTGACAACTCTGTTGTTGAAGTCGAATTTTTTGCAATCAAGTCTGGAGCGGTTTACATTAAGTTTGCATCTATTGTGAGCTCGTGTATTATTGCGGTTGAAGCTGAAGTAGTCATTAACAGGCAGGACATTGAGGCAGATAATTTTGTGAGCTACACTTAGGTCAGATCGAAGTTTACAAACAGGGCAGCCTCCAGACCACCACGAAAACCTTGCCCTGCAAAAGAAGCCTTGCCCTGAACTAAGCCAGGCATTCTGAAATAAAATGGCAATCCCTTCACAAGGATCAGCTCCTGCCGTTTGCAATCGACGGAGGTTTTTAAGACTTTGCTCAGCTGCCCTCACCATGAGTGCAAATAGATGCATTCTCTGGTAGCCTTCCTGTTTCAGACATGGAGCTGTGTGATGCGCAGGCGCTTAGGACCACCTCTTCTTCTCTCTGACAGCCCCCCAAGCACTGGAAGAGAATTATCCGGTCCCTCCTGAGTCCTGATCCTGTTCTCACATACTTCCCTCAGCCTTTTCCCTTAACTGTTCTGCTTTCAGGCATTTTTTAAATTGCTGGGAGCCTCAGCCTCTTCCCATGTTTCCTGAACTGCTCCTTGGCTCAATTCAGCCTAGAATGGAAGGGAAAGGAATGGAATAAGCTGGAAGGGACCTTGGAGGTCTTCTAGTCCAGCTCCCTGCTCAAGCAGGAGAACCTATATACCATTTCAAACAAGTGTCTGTCTCCAGACTCTTTCTAAAAACCTCCAGTGATGGAGCATTTACAATTTCTTGAGGCAAGCTGTTCCACAGTTTAATTGTCCTCACTGTTAGGAAGTTTCTCCTTAATTCCAGGTTGCTTCTCTCCTTGATTAGTTTCCATTGTTTCTTGTCCTGCCCTCTGGTGCTTTGGAAAATAAATGGACCCCCTCTTCCTCTTTGTGGCAGCCCCTCAAATACTGGAATCCTGCTATCGTGTCACCCCTAATTCTTCTTTCCTCTAGACTAGCCAAACTCATATCTTACAACTGTTCTTCATATGTTTTAGTCTCAAGGCCTTTGATCATCTTAGTTGCTCTTCTCTGAATTTTTTCCAAAGTCTCAACATCTTTTTGTAGTATTCAAAACTGAATGCAATATTCCAGGTGTGGCCTTACTAGGGGTTTTATAAGGTGGCACTGAAAGAAAGAAAGAAAGGAATTGAAAACCACCTGTCTGCAGGTGGGAGCTCTTGTCATCCTCCCTTTTCAGCAGAGGCATCCAAGCTTGGCCATTTGAAGACTTGTGGACTTCAACTCCCAGAATTTCCCAGCCAGCATGTCTACAAGTCTTAAAGTGGCCAAGGTCGGACAGCCTTACTTTAGGTTTTAAGATGAATTCTGAATCTTTAAGAAACACCCCCCCCCCGTAGGAAAGATTTCCGGGTCTCCTCCTCTGGGTATGGGTACGGATTACAAACTGGCTTTCTGCCAGGGGGGCTTTGGGGGCTCGGAGGCAGGCCCAGAGGGGTGCCAGAGGGTTGATTTGTATCCATCCCGGGATCTGGGCCATATTTTGTTTATTTATGACATCCTGTCTGCCCCACCTGATCAATAGATTCCAGGCAGCTTTCCATTCTCTGTAACCACAAAAAAGCATTGAAGGATTAGATTAAAAGTATCCACAGCAGCATTAAAAGAGCTCTCCCAGCGCAAACCCCAAGGCCTGGAGGGCAGCTGCCATGCCCGCGTGGAGCCCCAGAGGGCCTGTTGCTCGAAAGCAATTGGCAAAGGCGGGCGAAGACCGGCTGCTTCTAAGGGTGGCGAGTCTGGGCAGAGCTGGCAAGGAGCCAGGTGGGGTCTGGAGAGGCCCGGCCTCCGTCTTGCTGGGTATCAGCCTCCTTCTCCTCCTCCTCCTCCCCCTCCCCCCATGCGATCATCTATAAGTGGGGAAGGGTAACCAGGTGTCTCCAACAGGGTCCTTGGTCAAGAGAGTGGGTCTTCTTCATCTAGCCAGGCCATCTTTTCCCCAACTGAGCCCTGGGGCACCCCTCATAGGAGGTTCTCCCCCAATTTCCAAGAAGAGGAAGAATCACCCTAGAACCGCCCCTCCCGTCCCTCATTCTTGCAAATAAATATGGTGGTGGGCATCAGATGACGTGGAGAGGTCAAGAGGACAGCGGGGCTGGGGTTGCCCCATCCAAGTCCTGAGGAAGACCAAGGGCAGGTGGACAGGTCCAATTCCACACCCGGCCCTGAGAGAGATCTGGATATAAGCCATCCACTGATGGTAGAATACCAGAATACCAGAATATTGGAAGGGACCTTGGAGGTCTTCTAGTCCACTCCCCCCCCTGCTCCGGCAGGAGACCCCATACCAATCCAGCCTCTTCTTGAAAACCTCCAGGGATGGCGCACCCACAACCTCTGGAGGCATGCCGTTCCACTGGTAAGTTGTTAGGAAATGTCTCCCTCGTTCTAGGTTGCTTCTCTCCTTGATGAGTTTCCATCCATTGCTTCTTGTCCTGCCTTCTGGCGCTTTGGAGAATAGCGTGACCCCCGTCCTCTTTGTGGAAGCCCCTCAGATATGGGGACACTGCTATCATGTCAGGGTTCAGGAAGTACCAAAAGGCACCAACAGGGGGCTCCAGCGCCCAGCTTCACTGCAACACTCTGGGGACAGACACCCTCCCGCTCCCGCCAGAGTAATTGAGGTCTGAAATGAAGGGCTGCTTCCAGCACTCGTTTCCCCCCACCCCCACCCCCCACCCCCCCTGCTCCTCACAATCCTGGGAGGGGGTGACGGACTGCAGGCAAAGGAGGGGCTCCTCCTCCCGCCCACCTACCCTGAAGGTGAAGCACAGGCTTGATTCTTGGTGCTCTGGAGGAGGGGAGCTTGCCTGACCCTGGGGGTTTCCAGCCTGGCTCAGCCCTTGCCGGACATTTATTTTATTTATTTATTTATTTTTGTCAAGTACGTGTTGGTAATATACATAGATATAACATTGTTTATACACATAAGATGAGTACTGATAAGAGGGAACATTAGGACAAGGACGGTAGGCACGCTGGTGAGCTTATGCACGCCCCTTACTGACCTCTTAGGAATCGGGTGAGGTCAACAGTGGACAGTCTAAGGGTAAAGTTTTGGGGCTTTGGTGACGAAACCACAGAGTCAGGTAGTGAGTTCCAGGCATTTACCACTCTGTTGCTAAAGTCATATTTTCTACAGTCAAGTTTGGAGCGGTTCACTTTGAGTTTGTATCTGTTATGTGCTCGTGTATTGTTGTGGTTGAAGTTGAAGTAGTAGTAGACATCAGACCTTCCTCCTCCCCTGCACCCAGGACAGCCCTCGCCCCCCCCCTCCAGGGACCCTCTTCCCCCAGGAGTTGCTACCAGATAATTATCTGTGCATTGCAGACAGGAACATGATCAACAGATGGGGCATTTCATTATTTCAGCTATGTTCATATCTGAATTGAATTGCATATCTTAAGATACAAATTGCGTATCTTAAATTGAACCAACATCCCAGAGACCTTAAATGCGACTTTTGCCCTGGCTCAGCAGCGTTTGGTAGCGCTAGATGTGTCCAAAAGGGGGCGCTATTGTCATTTGCAAGGCCCTGGAAGCGCAGTTGCTGCTTGTCGGATCTGACTGAATTTACTATTATATTGAACACATAACATGAATTTACGGTTGCATTTATAGCCTTTTGGGGGTGTAGGATGTTTATTTTTATATTCGTTGTCTTTTATACTGTTTGGTTTATCTATTGCTGTGCACCATCCAGAGTCACCTTTTGGTGAGATCTATTTCTTTCTTGGAAACATTTATATAGCCGTCCATCTCCAGACAACTCTGTGCAACCCCCAATAAAAAGGAGGTCTTTAGGGCCTTACGGAAGGCTGAAGAAGCGGAGGCCTTCCACACCTCAGGGAGCAGAGGGGCTGCCCCATCAGAGGGCAATGCTTGGGCGTTGGATCCAGGAGCGTGGCCAACCTCTCCGATCCCTTAGGATGGGCAGATCTCCATAGGGAAAGGTGGTGCCATGGACAGCCTGGCCCTGGACCACGCAGGGCTCTCAACGTCCCTGGTTTCACCCATGTAGCGCCTCTGTTGTGCCAACTGCACAGACTCTCGGCAATCCCAGGTCATAGAAACACGAGGGGCAAAGCTCCCCCACTGCACCCCAAGAGAGAGACCCTCTACTAACCATAAAATGGATTATGATTAGATATACTCAGGGAAGGATAAGAGGGAGGAAGAGGAAGTAGAAAGGAAGGGGGGAGAGAGAGGAGGGAAGTAGGGAAGAGGGAGAAAGAAGGTAGAGGGGAGAGAGGGAGATAGAGGGAGGGGAGTAGAATGAAATTTAGAAGCAAAGTAGACTGGAGATAAAAGTATAAAAGGAGCAAATTAAGGATATAGGTTTATGATATTTTGGATTGTAATATATAATTATGGATGTTCTGATAAAATGGTATATGTATGGATGTTTATGTAAGTTTGGTGAAAAAATAAAAATTCCAAAAAAAAAAGGAATGGTCATCAAGGAAGAGAAGCCTCTGCCCACAGCTGCACAATGGGCAAAGCAAGAGGCACAGAAGGGACCCTCCCCGTGTTTCTCTGGCTGTAAAGGAGACCGGGGGGGGGGGGAATTGTAGCTTTCAGATTTGCAAGATGCTGTTAAGTTTGCCTATCAAGTGGAATTTGCTCATCTGGCGATCACCCAGTCCTGATTGTTAGGACTCTGTTCAAACGATTGGGTTTGCTAATATATGAACAAGCCACAAATCAATGTTTATGTGTATATTGCTTTAAATGCATTGTAGGCCGATTACTATAAAAGGAAGCAAGAGCGCATGCTCGTGCAGTGTGTTCTGAGTGCTCTGTTGATTTCCTGCTGATACTGACTCTCTCTGCTGCTTCACTGTTGAGCTCTCAGGAGCTGAGATAGCGCAGTGGTTAAAAGCAGCATTGCGACCTTCAGTTGATTGCTAGTTCAGCAGTTCAGCTGTTCAAATCTCACTAGGCTCAAGGTTGACTCAGCCTTCCATCCTTCCGAGGTGGGTAAAATGAGGACCCAGATTGTTGGGGGCAATATGCTGAACTCTGTAAACCGCTTAGAGAGAGCTGTAAAGCACTATGAAGCGGTATATAAGTCTAAGTGCTATTGCTATTGCTATTGCTAATTGACTTTGTGTCTGTGTGAAACTACTGTGAAGAGCTGCTGTGTAAAGCGTAACTATCTGTGATAGTATAGATTTATTTGTTAGCTGTAATCTTTGCTAGTTAAAAAAAAGATAGGCAAGAAGATGATTCTTCGTATTGATTGTCTTACCGTGTATGACTTGGACTTCCTATTTGAACTTTGCTACTTCTTTAAGTAAACTGTTTGTATATACTTAAAGGTATCTGTTTATTGACTGAATCATAGCAACTCATATCAAACTGCAACATCACATTTCGCTGTGCACGTGCTCAACAGCACAATAACTCCTTAACATTGATTATGGGCCCAGTCCCAGTGTCCTAGTGCCAGTGGTTTGTTGCTAGTAAAAGATATTGAGTGTGGACATTCAGTTTTAATATTCAGAAAGTTAAAGAAGTATTACATTAATAATGGCTCAAGCAAAGTCAACTTATTTATCAATGATAACCTGGCTGGATGGGACTAACTATGTTACTTGGTCTAGAAAATGCAGCCTGCTTCTAAGAAATGAAGGCTTATGGACTTTAATAACCAATCCACCGGATACAGCCGTTTGGGATCCAACAAGAGATGAAGACCGAAGAAACTAGCTGACTTTAAACGTGACAATGATAGAGCTTTGAGCATAATTAGACTAACACTGGATGATGAGCAGCTTGTCCATATTCGTGGAGAAGAGTCTGCTGCAAAGTGTTGGGACATAATAAAAAAGATTTACCGTATGTTTCGGAGTATAAGACGCACCTTTTTACCCCCCAAAAGAGGGTGAAAACTTGGGTGCGTCTTATACACCGAATGTAGCCCCACCCAGCCACCCCCACTCTTTGATCTTTGCTTGCCAGCAATTTACCTTTTTGCAGCAAACAGCAGCAGAGCCTCATTAGCCACTGATTATCTGCCTCCCGACACTCAGCTGTTGCCAGCACGTGCTAAAATGAAAGTGAAACTAAAACTGCACGGAGTCAAATTGCTGGAGGGAGTCAAATTCTTGTGCTAACCAGACTGTGCTGAAACTGGCTGTTTTTTTGCTGCAAGAAGGTAAGTCAATAACTATAAATGCCTATAGAATGTTCAAATTATTAAACTTATTTTTAAAGATTGTTTTATTATTGTTCTAGACCAGGGGTCTCCAACCTTGGCAACTTTAAGACTTATGGACTTCAACTCCCAGAGTTCCTCAGCCAGCAAAGCTGGCTGAGGAATTCTGGGAGTTGAAGTCCACAAGTCTTAAAGTTGCCAAGGTTGGAGACCCCTGTAAATCTAGACAACTTAACAAAATGAAGCTTTTTAAAATAAATGCTTCATCTGAATAGGCCCAGTGCTATTGTATATTCTTTTAAATAGCAGAGAATACTTCCAGAAAGCCATATCAATTTTAAAGATCTGTAAAAGTATAATCTGAAATGTCCTGTATTAGTATTAAATATTAGTATTAAGTATTAGTATTAAAATAAGGCAGCTGAATTAAACCCTGACTTAGTCATGTTTGGAGTAGATCTATTTAAATAATTGGGAGGAGTTAGTGTGATTACATTTAAGAAAACTTTCTGGGATTAATATACTGCCATAATGTACATTTTTCCAATTCTTTGCTATTTCTATGGGTCAGACACACATGCACAGAAATACACAGCAAACAGTGTATATCATCTGTGCTTCTTTGGTGTTTGGCAAATTGCTGGGAGGCAGAGGCCTTTTTTCCTTGTTTTCCTCCCCCAAAACTAAGGTGCGTCTTATACTTCGGTGCGTCTTATACTCCGAAAAATACGGGTATGTACATGATAGTGTGGGTGCACACACACACACCTTACAAGAAAGCTTTTTAGAGCTCGTTTAACGAAAGGAGGTGATATGTTAGCTCACTTAGAATATATGAAAAAGACTTTGCAAGAACTGCATGAAAAAGAATGGATTTATACAGAATTACAGCAAGTGTACATAATTCTTTCTTCATTGGACGAGAGCTACGATGATTATGTATCTTCCTTAGAAGTTTTGACCAGAGATGAACTTAAGTTAACTGTCATAACTGGAAGACTAATTGAAGAGTCCAGAAGAGGAGAAGATAGAAAGTTGATGAGAGCAAAACAACCACAAGAAGAAGAAGAGAAGACATCTTCTAATGTTTTTTTTTGTTAGAAAATGTTATACTTGTGGGGCTAGAGGACATATAGCTAGATTTTGCAAAAAGAATAAAGAGCAGAATGTCAGCAATGGACAGAGAGAACACAAAAATGTTGGTTTGACTATGCCTAACGTAACTGATAAAATAAACCATGATATATGGGTGATTGATAGTGGGGCTACACAATGTTTAACAAACAATAAGGAAAAGTTTGTTAAAATGGAGAAAAGTAGTCAATAGGTTGCGTTAGCAAATGGATGGAAGATGAGAGCAAGTGGAGAAGGAAATGCATATTGATTAAGGATTAATGAAAAACTGCCAATGCTTTATATGCCTAGACTAGTATATAACCTATTATCTGTGAAAGTATTAGTAAAAGCAGATTATACTGTAACATTTATGGATGATAAATGTCAAATCCAAAAGGAAGGTAACAATGTTATAGCAAGGTTAGAAAATGGTTTGTTTTTACTGCATGAAAACTCAGTAATAATGCTAATTCAGTTTTTGAAAACAAACAACCACATAACTATTCACTTACTTCATAGACGTATGGGGCATTTGAATTTTAAATTGTTGAAGAAAACTGTGGAGTTAGCTAATGGTATTAAACTACAACCATGTTCTAAGTATTTAAATTGGAATGCCTGTAATCAGGAGAAGAGTAAAGATACTCCTGCTAATAGATATAATAGATTATAAACTACACCACCATTAGACGTAGTGTTTGTAGACTTAATTGGTCCAAAGAAACCCAGTTTGGGGGGAGCTTGCTATATTCTGAGTATTGTAGATCATTATTCTAGATATGGTTTCTGTTACCTAATGAAATCTAAGTCAGAAACATATCATCATTTCTCAGATTGGTTGAGATTTGTAGAGAGAAAACACATCACATCAAGGTGTTTTTTTCCCCTCCCAAAGGCAACAGGACTTTCTTGGGGTTTTCTTTGAAAACATTTCGCTTGTCATCCAAGCAGCTTCCTTAAAGCTTCAGTTTTAATGAAGCTCCCTGGATGAGAAGCAAAATGTTTTCGAAGAGGAAAGTTATAGCTGCCCGTCGCTGCTCTTGACGCAGCGGCTCTTCACACTCGGGACAAGGCCGGGCACGGAAGCCTTTGGCCTTTACGTCTCTCTTCAGTTTCCTCAGAGTGTGCCGCAGACACCCTGCTAGCTCTGCCATTTCCATGTCGTCGAAGTGGGTGCCAAATAAGGCTGTCCAGATGTCTGAAGCGCTTCTCAGGGTGGAACCCGGAGTACCTGCCAGGCTTACCTTCCCAGGTGCTCTCGGAGGGAGGTCAGCTTCCGTGAGGCCCAGCCCTCCCCTGGATTGGGGACTAAAGTCCACCTCAGAGCGTAAACAGTGGGATCCGCCCAAGGCTAAAGCTGGGCACCTCCTCCACCCTCTTTCCAGGCTGCAGGCTGCTATCCTCCAGGCTCAGAGAGGCAAAACTGCAGGGTGGGGTTATTTGCATCTCTGCTGCTCCACCAGAAACCCAAGGCGAAACGTCTCCTTTCATCTGCCTGTTTATTACATTTTTCAGTGCCACCTCCAAAGCCAGAAAGATCATAAAATAAATAACTACCTTTTTAATGGAAGAGTACATAAGGACAAAGTCATAAAAGACGCAATGAAAGCAGGTAAAAGGTTCCAGGGGGCCGACCTGCCACTTGACGTCTGGCTCGCTTAAGGAGGCTCCAGAGAGGGAGTCCAGGGAGCCGTGGCCAACAAGGCCCACCTGCTGCTGCTGCTCCGGCCCTTCGCTTCAGCCAGGCCCTTAAAGGGCGACCAGGAACCAGCCGGTTCAGTTGCACAACTTCTTCAGGGCCCCAGGACCTGGGCAAGGAGCGAGCCGGTGTGCAAACCAGGGACACACTCACTTGTCCCCAGGACTTCCAGAGCAAGCCCAGGTCGGTAGCACCGATACCGGCCAGGCCTGCTGGGCAAGTTCACAGGTGTGTGTTGGGTAGAGTGTTTTTTGACCCCTGGCCTCCTGGCCGCTTCACCTGCGCCCCGACCTCAGTCCGAAGGCTTTGCGGCCGGCCAGAGGCCGAAGGAGTGGCGGCTGCTTTCAACCCCCCTTTGCCCACAAGAAACGATTTTAAGAACTCTCCAGGCGTTTTTATTCTTTCATCAGTCCCCAAAAGAGGGGAGGACACCCCCCACTCGAGGGTCGCCCCTCCGGAAAAGCGGTTCCCTGAGGGTCAAGAGGCCCCTGCACTGGGGGAGAAATCCGGCCAGGCTGGCCGAGCAAGGCAGCACCGGGGCCCAGCCTTGCTCCGGGATGGGGTCCACGCACACCCCCGCCCAGGGGGACCCCTGCCCAGGGTGGCCTGCGCCTCCCCCCACTGGCCACAAAGGCAACACCGCAAAGGCTGTGGAGATGCACTTTCCATCAGTGGGCGGATGGGCAGACCCTGCAGTTGTGGGTCAGCCTTTCTGTCTCAAAAGGGGTGGGGGTCCGGAAGGACTGCCCCACACCTCACAGAAGGCAAGAGACCCAGGGAGGTAGAGTAGAGCCAGGTGGGGAAGCTCTACGGGGAAGAGGCAGTGTCCCTGCAGCTGGGGGTGGGGGCTGAGCCTGTACCAGGATGTCACAACTCTGGTCCACGTAAGTCAGGGACTGACCCCCTCCTCACAGCCCCTCCTGGCCTTTCCTGGCAGCTGAAGAGCCTTTGCTTGTTCTCCAAAGGGGAGGGGGCCCTACCTGAACTGCTCCCCACAACAGAAAGGCGAGCACTGGAGGCACATTCTGGCGCCTGAGAGATGGGGAGAAAGCCCCCCAGCGGGCTCTGGCCACCCACCCAGAGGGGCCTTGTGGGCTGCCCACCCTCCTGTCCGGTTGTGAATGGGGGAGGGGGTCTTGCCTTACACCTGAGCAGAGTTGGCCTGGGTGGCCCCTCAGCCTGCCTCAGGAGGGAGGGAACCAGGCCGGAGCTATAATTCCCTTGAGGAAGAGGGACGAACTAGGCGCTACAATCAGTGCCCATCAGTCTGACTTGGGAGGCTGTGATGCTCACACCCGTTTGCAGCTTGTCTTCTAGGAGAGGGGTGGTAGCAGAGGCCCCCCTCCTGGAACCCAGCAGGTGGTCATGCCCCCTCCCCCATGAGAACACTGACCCATGCCCCTCCCCCCAGAGCCAGGCTCATCCACCGTCCAGAAAGGGATCGGGGGAGGGGGGGACTTTGTCATTGCAGAATGAATTTGGGCAACAGGAACCGGCCACCCTCTGCGGATCCCGTGGCCAGCGAGTAACGAGGCAGGGCTGCCCAATTCCCAAGACATCGCCAGCCCCGGGTTTCATGCCAGCTTGATGCCAGCGCTCCCAAAGCCTCTCTTGCATTTGGCAGGGAGGGAGCGTGTGGGGCCGATTGTCCAAGCCAAACCCCTGGTCAAAAGTCCTTGCGACGGACCCCCTGCAGCAAGAGGGCTTTGGGCCCTTCCAGACCAGGGCAGCCCCCTCCCCCAGCGGGCAGAGCGCCCCTTCCTCACGATGCCTCACAAACTCTGGTAGATCTCTACCTTCTTCCCACAGACCAAGTCCGGCTGGTGGATGGCTTCCCACATCACCAGCATCTCGTAGGGCACAAACCGGTGGACCATGAGCAGCTCCTTGTAGTAGCAGGGGTCAAAAGACTCCAGCTTGGAGGAGGGCACCCTCACGCCCACCGTCCGCATGCCTATGTGGGAGGCGGGCACCAGCCCTGCCTTCTCCAGACACATGCCCAGGTAGACGTCGTCAATGGGGAACAGCTGGATGCCCAGCGCCTGCTGGTAGATGGCGTGGCAGGTGTAGCCGGACATCAGCAGCCCCCCACCCCCGCAGTAGGGCGGGTAGGAGTTGGAGGAGGTGACCTGCTCCGGCACGTAGTACTTGCTCCACTTCTCGCGGATGGGGCCCACGTTGGTGATGAGCTGGCCCACAAAAAGGTGCTGGTCCCCTGCGCCGGGCACCCCCAGCAGGTAGTGGGCCATGTTGTCGGTGTTGGCGAAGACGTCGTCGTCCCCGTTGAAGACGAAGCGGACGCCTGGGCAGCGGCTCTCCAGCCAGGTGTGGAAGAGCACCTGCTTGAGGGTGAGGTTGAAGAAGCTGTCCACAAAGTGCCACTGCAGGATGTCGTCGTGCTCTGCATGCTCCAGACGCAGAAGCTGGTTGAGCTTGCGCGCCTCCCGGGCGTTGGCCGCCACACCGGACAGGAAGACGCGACGGATGTGGACGCCGGCAAAGGTGCGCTCCTGCCCCCAGGTCTTGCGGATGATCTCGCGGCGCTCGTAGTTGGCCGGGGAGGACTTGACGGCCAGCAGCAGGAAGACCTGGTGGGAGGCCTCGGGGGCGCCGCACTTCTCGGGCAGGTCGAGCAGCAGCGGGAAGGCCCTGCAGTGGCGGTAGCGCAGGAAGTCCTTGATGTGGTCGGGCAGCTCAGCAAAGCCGGTGATGTTGGCCACGGAGGCGTTCTGCTGGCACTCGGGAAGAGGCTCTGGGGCTCTGGGGGTGGTGGCCATGGGGGGCACCGGGGTTTCTTCCGCTTCCAGAAGGGGGCTGCTCTTGTGCGACTGGAGGAGGAAGAGCAGGCAGCTGAACCCGACCATGCTGAGGACGAGGGTCTCCACTTTATAGCACCAGCGTCGTGACATCGTGATCTGGAAAAGAAGGCGGGGAGGAAGGAGGCTGAACCCACCGCCAGGCGCGTTGCGTCACCCGGCTGTGAGTCGGAGACCGCAGGACACGGTCGGAAGAGTAGAAGCATCCGGAAGAGTTCACCAATGTGCAATTAAGATGTCTTTAAGCTACTAACACACGGAATTATCATTGTCTCAACGAAGAGAAAACAACCCAGAAGCTTAGGGGAGCTGACAGATTCCCTCCACCCACAGAATCTATTGTGCAGAGAGAGAGAGAGAGAGAGAGAGAGAGAGAAACCAGCCACACCCGGGGCGTCTCCCAGGAGTGCCTCCCCCCCACCATGGGAACCAGGCGCAGCAGCAGCAGCAGCAGCCCCAGAGAGGGGGGGGAGCGCCACCCCAGTGGGCGCTGCTTTCTCCTCCTTCCTGGACCCTCTTGGGCAGCAGAAGCCACGGCCCAAACCGTGGTTCCCCTCAGCAGTTGCTCCCCAGAGGTTTCCTGGCAAGGAAAGGGGGCAGAATCGGCCGTGGGAAGGGGGGCCGCGGGGGGCTGGCTAGGATTAGCCGGCTGGGGCTCTCACCTGTCTGGGGGACGGGAGCAACGCTTGGGGAGGCAGAGGCAGCCCAGAGAGATGGGAGCAGATGGGGAGAAGGGAAGAGCAGCTGGCATGCAGTCCTTAAAAAGTAATACTTCGGGTTGGACTAGAAGACCTCCGAGGTCCCTTCCAGCTCTATTCCGATTGAAGTAATTTTAAGGCACTCAAATCCCCGGGGGGGGGGGGGGGGAAATGTCAGATTCAGCCCCTCCCCCCCAACCCGGGCCCCCTCCTTTCCTCTCCTAGGGGGCCTGCCGAGGGGGTGTGCGTTTGTGTACACACAGGAAGTCCTCGATTTACGGCAGTTCATTTAGTGACCGTTCAAAGTTGCAACGGCACTGAAAAAAGTGACTTATGACCATTTTTCACACTTATGACCATTGCAACATCCCCTCCCCCCCCGATGGTCACAAGATCATCAATCGAGACGCTTGGGAGCCAACTCCTGTTTATGACAGTCGCAGTGTCTGGAGGGGGTGTCACGTGACCCCCTTTTGTGACCTTATGACAAGCAAAGTCCATGGGAAAGCCAGATTCACTTAACGACCATGTTGCTAATTTAACAACTGCAGTGATTCATTTAACGGCGGTGTCAAGAAAGCTCGTAAAAAGGACAAAACTCACTTAACAAATGTTTCACTTAGCAACATGAATTTTGGGCTCAACTGCGGTCATACGTTGAAGACTACACACACATGTATGTCCATAAATACATGTACCCACCCAGAGGGGGCTGAAGGAGCGAGAGGAAGCAGGGAGGTTCACACATCCCTCTGCTTCTGTCTGCCCCCATCCACAAGTGACAGGGACCCCCAGCAGAGGGGAAGACCGAATCCTGGGCAGGAGGGCAGCTGCAGGGGGAGGCAGAAAGGGCACCAGGGTGGCTCTGCCAAGCCACAAGGCCTGTGTTTTCATTCTGGGAAGCCAAGAGGAATTCAGAGGGACAGGGCCTGGGTGGGGGTGGGACTAGATGATCTCTCGGACACCCTCCAGGCCTTCCTCCCATGAGGTTGGACAACAAAGAGAAAGCCCAGCTCTGGATGCCCACGAGGGCCCGGCCCCCTTTCTCTCCTTCTGGAGGGGAGGGCCCAACGCCTGGGATTCAGTCCTGAGGGGGGGGGCTCAGTTGAATGCTGGAGGAAACCTCTGGAGGAGAAGAGAGTCTTCGGGGGGGGGGAGGCTTGGATTCTCCAGGACTTTATCCCTGCAAGACCCCCAAAAGGGTGACCTGCAATCACATGTGGGGGGGGAGAGTTGAAGGACGGGGCACCTGGGTTTCAGGAGGGCACTGAAGTGAAAGGCAGGAGGGGGGGGCTCTGAAGAGAAGGAACAGACACACACACACCCCGAGGGAGACCACCAGCAGCAACAGGAGGGGAGGGCAGGGAGTTGGAGAGCAGGTGCAACCCACTCGTGTGTGTGTGTGTGTGTGTGTGTGTGTGTGTGTGTGTGTGTGTGTGTGTGTGTGTGTGTGTGTGTGTGTCTCCCCGGGACATTTGACATTTTCGGGGCTGGCGGCAGCAGTGCCAGGAGAGGCTTCAAGAGATCTTCGTCTCTGGCATGGTGCCCTGACCTCACCCTGCCCCCCCTGAAAGCCTCACCCATGAGCAGACTTCCCACGCCATGCGCAGAGGGCTCCTCCGAGCGAGCGAACGGCATCACCGCGGTGGCAGAGCCGGTCTGGCCAGGTAGGCAGATGGGCAGCAGCAGCAGCAGCAGCAACGGGAGCCTCAGGCAGAGCGGAGGAAACTTTCCACCTGCCGGCCGTGTCTCAAACCCCCCCACCCCGCCTGACGACACTCCCCCCCCCAGCCGGAAGAGTTTCCAGCCTGATCCAAGGGCAGCCATGAGCTCATCCCCTGGCATGGCCCTCGGGCACAAGATCAGTATGTCCTCAACTTCCAACTACGATGGAGCCCAAAATTTATGTTGTTAAGTGAGTTTTACAACCTTTCTTGCCACGGTTGTTAAGTAAATCACTGCAGTTGATAAGTTAGTAACCCGGTTGTTAAGTGAATCCGGCTTCCGCATGGACTTTGCTTGTCAGAAGGTCGCAAAAGGGGATCAGGTGACCCTCCACACGGACACTGTGACCGTCATAAGTAGGAGTCAGTTGCCAAGCGTCCTGGGGAGGACATATCAAAGGGAGCGACTCTTTTACACGGCCCTCATTCAGGTGTGGCGTTTTCTCCCGAGGGGGAGGGTCCCCAACAAGGGCGGGACTCATGGAGGTTGGTGGGATGGGTGGGGGGGCGGCTCTTGGCTTGGACGGCCGTGAAGGCCTTCTACTGGGAGACTGGTGGGCAGTGAGTGGAAGGTGGGCCACGGGGAGGCCGATGGGCTACATGGTCCAAGGGTCCCACCCAGCTTCTCTTCTGATGTTTTCTTCTCATTTTAAAGCCAAACCATCAATATATTGGAGGGGTGGGGGAAGAGAGTGAGAAAGAGAAGGAGAAAGAAAAAGAGAGGGGGGGCATGCAAGGTGTTGACCACTTTACCCCCTTTTGGATTTTGTACACACACACACACACACACACACACACACACACACACACACACACACACACACACACAGAGCCATCCAGGTTGCAGATTCCACCTGAACATTTTTCAAAAATAAAAGGGAGGGTTACAAATGTCTCCCTGACTCTGAGCCTTTGCAGGGGGTGGGCTGCATGGCCTCAGGTGGCCCCTGTGCCTCCAGCATTCTGAGGGGCCTCGCTCCTCCCTGTTGTAGCAACATCTCCGGGCACCCTGAAGGCAGAATAGTGCACCACCCACCTCCTGGGGATTTCCGGCCCCCATCACGCCCTCCAAGGACAGAAGTCCCCAGCTGCCCCTCAGCCCCCCCCTCCCGTAAAAAGCAACAGCCCCTGAACCAGGCAGCCTCTGCAGCCGGGAGTGACCCTAGGAAGAGCAGGGGGGTTAGGAAGCTCCCAGACCCTTTGCAGCTGATCTCCAAGACCTCTGAAGGTCAGTGGCCCCAGGCCACTCAGATCCAGGAGGGGGAGGGGGATATCTTGGGAATGCAAAGATCTGCTTCCTGGGGGGGGGGCAAAGATACAACCCAAAGCGGGCCCCTCCCTGTGGCGGTGGGGAGAAAACCTGTTCTGCCCAGCCCACTCTGGGATTCCTCTTTCCCCTGAGGATCACAGACCCTCCTTGTCTCCCTTCGCCAAACCAGACCGCTTCCCGAGGCCTTCCAAGGGGCAGAGGTGGCTCTGCGGGGGCTGCTGAGGAACCCAGGTCTCCTCTGCGGAGGGGGGGGAGGCCTCTGGGACGGCTTCAGTGGTGAAATCCAATTTTTTTACTACCGGTTCTGTGGGCGTGGCTTGGTGGGCATGGCGTGGTGTGGCTTGGTGGGCATGGCAGGGGAAGGATATTGCAAAATCCCCATTCCCTCCCCACACTGGGGCCAGCCAGAGGTGGTATTTGCCAGTTCTCCAAACTACTCAAAATTTCCGCTACTGATTCTCCACAACCTGTCAGAACCTTCTGGATTTCACCATTGGGCTGCCCCCCACCCCCCACCCCCACCCCAAAGGAAGCAACTTCTAAAGCTTTAGGGGTATCCAACTTTGGCAAAGTTACAACTTGTGGACTTCAGCTGGCTGGGGAATTCTGGGAACTGAAGTCCACAAGTTGCCAGAGTTGGACAAACACCCACACACACCCGTTCTAAAGCACAGAAGCAGACCTCCCTTCTTGGAATCAATGGGGGGGATGTATCTGGAGTCTGGGGGAGCACTGAGCCCCTTCAGGTACGAAGGCCGAGGCCATCTGGCACGGGCAGCTTGCCCATCTGGCTGCCCCTCTCGGGCCCTTGACCTGCACTCCCTGGCCACACAACACAAACGGAGCTTGGCCTAAAGCTATTTATTGTAGAGGTGATGCTGCTGAAGGGAGTCGGTGCAACTCCACACACACAACCTGTCTTGTCAATTAATTCGCTGACCTTCCTTTATTTTCAAATCAGCCGTTCGAATGCAAAGATCCAAATGTAAAGCCACTTCCTATCTGCAGAAAATTGCACATTTACTTTTTAAAGCTCTTCTGTATTTGAAGAAAGTAGCAGAGGGGGAAGTCGGTCAGCAGCTGAGAGAGGAGACAGGCATGGCGGAGTTCTCCTTGGCCATTTTGCCAGCTCCCCCCCCCCCGCCTTCTGCTGCCAGAAGCGGGCAATGCCACCTGGGCAAGCACTGACGGACGCAGGGACCCTGGGGAGGGGCCCTTCCTTATGGCCAGCAGAGAAGGGGGGGGGGGTCCTGCCTCGCACAGAAGAAAGTCTCAGAAACGGATAGTGGGGCCCTTTCGCCCTTTTCTCAGCGGAATAAACGTGGAACTGTGCCGTGCAAAGCAGCGGAAACCTGGTTGCCAGAGGAAGTGTTGCAAACAATCGAGTGTAGCTTTTCTTAGTAAGACAAACGGTCCCCACCAACTACACCCACGATAACCTTTTCCTCTGGAACAAAAGCACCGGAGCCTTTCAACTCTTCTGTGTTCGCAAAGAACAAAACAAAAGTAATTTGAGCTTTTCGTTATTTCTCGGGGACTTAAAACAAGGCAAACTCACTTTTTCCGAGGGCGGGAGGGCGGCCAGACCAGGCTGAATGCGAGCTTCCCTCCAATGTACAGAGAAACCGACCAACAGGATTATTTACTCCCGATTCCAGGTCTTAGCAGGCAGACTGTGGCTCTTCCTGCCTGGCCCCAGCGCTGGGGTGGGGGCTGAGGGTCCTGCCTGGCAGGCGACCTGTCTTCCTTCCCATTGGGGGGGGGGGAGCCGGACCCTCCCACACATTGGCTTTCAAAGCCCATCAAGCAGCATGGCGGAGGGGGGGGTGGAGTTAAACAATCCTGGGGGGGGGGGTATAAGCGCCCGCTCCAATAAAGTCCGTCTCCTTAATTAGAGGGGGGGGTCAGTTTTTCAGTTCCTACTCTCAGACCTTCCCACTTCACAGGGTTGTTGTTGCGGGAAAATGGACGCTCTTCAGTTATTTGTAAAAACAATGAATGATACATACGACCAAGCAACCCTCGGCGCTCACAAGCCACAACCTCCCCAAATCCCTCCCCGCCTTTGGGGGCATCGCGGCCCTCCCCCTCCCTCCCTCCCTCCCTCCCTCCCTCCCTCCTTCCCGCGGCCCCACGGAAGCGCGGCTTGGCCAGCAAAAGGGCGGCGGCGGCGGGGATTCAGGACTCAGCCGAGGCTCCGGTCCCGCGCTGCGCCCGCCCGCCTAGCGCCCCGCGGCTCCGCTTTTCTTGCCGCGCCCGCCGCCTCCCCAGCCAGAACCCCGCCCGGCCCGCCGAGGGAAGAGCGGCCGGCGCGGGGGCCCTTCGGCAGGCGCGTGCCTCTTGCGGGCGGGGATGATGGGTGCTGGAGTGGCCGCCTTACCTGGAGGCGCCGCTCTCCGCCGCCGGGCGCCCGCTTGCCCGCTCCCTCCGGCGCCGCAGCTGCTCCCACCTGGCAAGAGGGGCGGGGCCGGGCTCGCAGGTTCCCTCGGGTGGCTTCGCCCCGCCCGCCCCGCCCCGCCCCGGACCCCGCTGGCCAGGCGCGGCGGAGGGGGGCGCTGGGGGAGCCGTCCAGGCTGGGCTCCTGCGGGGAGCGGTCGCGCGGGACAGGCAGCCCGAGGGGGAGCCGTGGCCGCCCCTTCTTGGGGGCCGCTGAAGCTCCGCCCGGCCCGCCCTGCGCTCTGCTCTCCCGCGGGGCCTTAGCTTGGACGGCGCCGGAGGGCTTTGGCTCCGGCAGGACCGTTCGGGGCCCCGGACTGGTTCTGCCGCCTCCCTCCCGGCCCTGAGTCACCCCGGAGGTGGCAGCCGCCGCCCGACCAGCCTTTCCTGCCGGGCCTCCTGCCGAAGATGCCCTCCTGCTCCCGGGAGACTTCCTGGCTGTGTGCCCGCCCCCCAGAATCCAGAGGGGGCAGCCCAGGGTGCCGAGCAGGAGCCCCGAAGACCCCGAAGACCCCACCTCTGCCCGCCTCCTCTTTCACCCTGCCTCCGACTTCTCCCCCCCTGTGACCATGACAAGTAAAGTTAGGAAAGGACGTGGGTGTTCCCTCTTGTCCTGGATTTTGGATAAAAGGGTTGCCGGATTGGGTCCAAGCAAGAATCCTAGCAGCCTAGGGTTGGAAGGGACCGGGGAGGTCTTCTAGTCCAACCCCTGCCGGCTGGAGGTTCCTCTTGACCTCAGCAATGGGTCAGCTAACAGGCTCCCTTGACAGGCAGGCAGGATCCTCCGTTCTCTGGTTGGTCACCCTGAAAGATCAGGAAGAGGATCTTGCCCCCCCCTCTGGACTTACCTTTTGGCCTTTGCTCTGACACCCAAACTCACCTGTGTGGGAATCCAACCTCAACCAGGAAGGGAGGCCAGACTGATGCAGCCGCTGGAAATCCAGGAAGGGCGGGAGATTCTGTGAAAGCAGAGGGATAATGGGGGTGGGGTGGGGGGGTTGTGTGGTGGGGGGAGGAGGAAAGACAAAGACAGAAGAGAAGCTGGAGAGGGAGGGGCTGCTGCCCCTTTCAGGAAGAAAGAGGAAAGGAGAGAACTGCCTGCTTGGCACCCATAGCAGCCACCACCATCACTCCAGCCCAGCCTGAAACCGGAGTGGAAGGAAGTGGGGGAAGGCTGAAGGACCTGGGGATGGGAATGAGGGGTGGGGGGAGAGGATCAGACTCTGCCAGTAGCTGAAAAGGTTCAGCCTTTGTCCATTCACAAGGCAGGGCCAGAACCAGGAGGTGGAAAGCACAAGGTAGGGGAAGTAATAAAGTGCCAGCTGGCAGCCAGGGGAACAAGCTGCCACATGACGTGGGGCCCCGAGTGGAGCTTGCCCTGAGCATGGGATAGACTAGATGACCTCTCAGATTCCCTGCAACTCTACTAAGCAGCAACCGAGGAGGGAAAGCTACAACTGCTGGCAGCCCGACTTAGCCCAGGCAGGAATGCAGCTTTCAGCCGTGGCCCCATCTTAATGGGGGGGGGAGCTTGGCCCTCTGGGTGGGCTGTGTGGAGGGGAGAACCAGCCCAGAACAAGGAGAGAAACGACCTAGAGTTAAGGAGAAATTTCCTATCTTGAGAAGAATTAACCAGTGGAAGGGCTTAACTGCAGAAGTTGTGGGTGCTCTGTCCCTGGAGGTTTTGAAGAAGAGACTGGACTGGCACATGTCTGGAATGGGATAGGTTCTCTTCTGCTCGAGCAGGGGGTTGGACTAGATGACCTCAAGGTCCATTCCCACTCTGTTATTCTGTTAGAGAACCCAAAGGAAGAAGAAGAAACTCCTGTGGCATTTTGGTAACCGCAGAGCCAGACTCACCTGGCCAGGTGACCTCATTGAGGGATGGGGGGGGCAAGGAGGGCAAACAGCATTCATACTAGCAGCCCGCCCTGCCAACCTTGCTTTGTGGGCAGGTGGCCTCCCCTGGAGTCCCTTCACGAGGGTCCGGCTTCTTCCCCAGTGATTTCCTGCTGATGTGGGTGTCGACCGAACCCTCCGGGATCCGTTCTTGGCTGTTGGTCCCTTTGGCTTTCTGCCTCTGGGTCTCTGCCTATCTGCTGATGGCTGAATGCCAAACCTCCAGGAACACTCGGCTAATTCTGGATTTTCTTGATCAGAAGGTTAGTATTTTCCTAGCTCGAAGCGTGGCTGAAGGCAGTCATGTTCGGTGATTAAAGATCCCTTTAAGTGTTGCAGGATCCAATCTGGATGGATCACCGGGACCAGAGGATTATTCCTCCGAGCTCCAGCACGAGTCCGAAAGCTCGGAAGACAAAACTCTGGTCCAGGCGACCCACCCAGATTGGATCCTGCCACGTTATCCTGGGACCAGGTCGATTCGCCTTCATTTCAGGTGTTTTCGCCACATCCGTCTCCTGGCTGGGGGTGGGGGCAGCCTGTCCGTCTCCCACCTGTCTGCCCCCTCATCCTGGCTCTTGCTGTGCCTTTCCTGGCTTGGTTAGGGGGTCTCTTCACTTGAGCAAGAGGGTTTTTTTTTTTTGTGGGCTCATGCACAACAGTGGATTCTTCTTCCTGTTTTGCAGAATGGCACCTTGCTAAGGCTTTGGGGAAGTGAAGCCGCCTTGGATTAACAATTCACACCTTCCTTTCTGAACCGTTTTGCTGACTTTTTGCCTTTGTTTAGACTTCTTGGGGCAAATTTTCTGAAGTTGTTAGGATTTGCTGTCCTTCTCAGAAAAAGGGCAATTCTAGGAAAGAGCGAGCCCCCACCGGTCAGATTCGAGAGCAGATTAAAAGGACCGGCCACACTCCTTTCCTTAACCTCCACCCTTGGGGGGGAGGGGCATCAGAAACGGGGGGGGGGGGGTCCTGTGAGAAATTGCTTCAAGAAACGATTTTTGTGGGAGTGGGCCCTGCTTGCCTCTGAGGGTGAAGGGGGCAGCTGAGCCCCCTGCAAGGAAAGCCTCAAGAGGAGCAGCACAGCCCATCCCCTTAATTTTAATGGCTTCATATTTATCTTTTTACCTTCTGCAAGCCACCTAGAGTTGCCCCTTTTGGTGCGATGGGGGGACCTATAAACTGAATGAATAAAAGGCAGGCCTTGATCCCCCCATCCTCACTGATTCCAGGCCTTAATGTCTCCAAGTTAATTGCACCCCAATAAAATAGTAACAAGGGTAACCGCCGCCTCCCCCCTTAGAGCACACCAGGGGAGTGGGGCCCTGCTTCCTTCTCTTGGGACCCCCCCCCGTCCCTGTTCCATGGGCTTCTCCAAGGGAATTTTGTTCCCCCACCCCCACCCCCACCCAGGAGGCCACTTCCAAGCACTTCCTGGAAGGGGCCGGTGGGGGGGGCTCTTCAAACACAGTAACAGAGTTGGGAGAGACCTTGGAGGTCTTCTAGTCCAGCCCCCTGTTCGAGCAGGAAAGCCTATACTATTTCAGACAAATGGCTATCCAGCCTCAAAAACCTTGGAGCAGCCACAACTTCTGGAGGGAAGCAGTTCCACTGGTTAATTGTCCTCACCGTTAGGAAATTCCTCCTTAGTTCCAGGTTGCTTCTCCCCTTGGTTAGTTTCCATCCGTTGCTTCTTGTCCTGCCCTGAAATGCTTTGGAGAAGAGGTGGGGGCCCTCTTCTTTGGGGGAAGCCCCTCTAATATTGGAGCACTGCTATCATGAGACCCCCCCCCAACGTCCTTTTCATTAAACCAGACCTACCCAATTCCCGCAGCCCCCCTTCCCCCCCCTCTTGGTTGCTCTTCTCTCAACCCTTTCTGGGGTCTCCACGTCTTTTCTTCCAGGGTGGGGACCAAGGCTGGAGGCCTCATGTTCCAAGGGTGGCCTTACCAGGGCCTCATAAAGCAGGACTAGCCCTCCACGTGATCTCTCCTGGGGGCTGGGCTGGATCCAAGCGTGGCTGGCGCTGCCCCTGGACTCTGGACCCAGGGCAGCCCGTGGCCTCCCCCCCCCTTTCCCCCTCAGAGCTCTGCAGAGCTTCCGCTTCCCATGAAAAGCCACTTCTGGGCCGCGTCCTTTTAGGAAAGCGATTAAGAGCCGCTCTTAAGAAAGATCTGTCCCTGCGTTGCTTGAATCTCTTCCTGGCTGGGGTGGGTGCCTGGCACTGTCCTCGGGGGCCCAGCCTCTCCCCCTCCCTCCCTCCCTCCCGCGGGTCCCGTTGGGAAATCTCTCCTCCCATCTTCACAGGCCTGGTGCCTTTAAGGCGTGCCCGTTATCAGGCAATGCCAGGGAGCCTTTGTGGCTTCTTCAGCCCGAGGTGGCTGTGCATTTCCTGGGCAAGCCCGGCAGGCCGCAGGCAGCACCACTGAAGCCGGATTGCCAATTGCTGCTGCTGCTCCAATTCTCTTTCATTAAGTAACCCTCAAGGTCCGCTGAAGGCTCAGGGTCTTCTTGAAACCTGCCCCACCCCCCAAGTACGCCTACATCACATTAGAGCCATGGTTTTTTTTTCTAAGTGTGCACCGCCTTCAATTAAATGACAGGTCCCCTTACGACCAGAACTGGGAACAGAATTTCCATTGGTAAGCAAGGTGGTCATTAAGTGAACTGTGCCCGATGTTATGACCTTTTTTTGCCAAGTGAACCACTTCAGCTGTTACGTGAATCAAGCAGTCGTTAAGCGGATTGCCCATTGACTTTGCTTGTTGGAAGCGGGCCGGGGGTGGTGGTGTCACAAGGGGTAACCCCGAGAAGCTGCAGCTGTCCTAAGGACATGTCGGTCGCCACGCGCCCGGGCTTTGATCACATGACTGTGGGGAATGCTGCGACAGTCGTATGTGCGAGGACCGCTCACAACAAATGCCTGCCAGTGGAGTCCCCCTGCACTTGTGAATCACCGCAGAGGATCCGTTTTCCTTAGAAAAACAAACCTGTTTATTAAAAGACCAAGGCTCCCCCCCCCGGTGCCCCCCCTCCCTTCGGCCGCTCCCCAAGCGGGGCAGGGCCCACCAGCCACGAAAGACGGACGGAGAATTGGAACCAAAGCGGAGGGACGGCCGACCGGAGGCGGCTTCCAGGCTGCCCAAGTCACGTCCTCTTCTGGCCTCCAGCGGGGCTCCCCACCCCCGCATTTAAAATCCAGGCGAAAAATAATTTAAAACACACAAATATATTATTTCTGTCTCCCAGAAGCCTTGAGAGAGAAAAGTTCCCAGGGCCGCCGATGTTCAGGAGCCGGCCAGATAAATTCCTGATGGGAGGAGAAGGAGAAAAGAAGGGGGGTGTCACAGTCAAAACAGTACTCAAGAGGTGGAGTCCCCACCCCCGACTCTGCCTCCCCTCCCCTCCCGCCAAGAGACCTGGCTTGTAGCAGACCCCCCACCCCCGAGGATCTGGGGGTCTTTCTTGACCGCAATGAGAGGCAGCCCTGGCCAACGGGAGTGGCCAACGCCATCCCGGCAGTGTGTCCTTCTACTCTGCCCGGCTGGCATCTCACAAGGCTTGGTGCCCGGTTCTGGGCACCCCCTTTAAAAGGGCTGGTCAAGCTGACCCGAGGTCAGAGAAGGGGGAGGAGGGGGTCAGGCTGTTCTCTATCGCACCAGAAAGCCAAACAAGGAATAACGGATGGAAGCTGACCAAGGAGAGATTCAACCTGGAAGTGAGGAGAAACTTTCTGACGGTGAGAGCGATCAACCAGTGGAACAGAAGTTGCCAGCGGAGGTCGTGAGAGCCCCAACACTTGCGACCTTCAAGGGGAGACTGGACTGCCATCTGTCTCAAATGGTGTAGGAACTCCTGCTTGAGCAGGGGGTTGGACTAGATGACCTACAAGGTCCCTTCCAACTCTAATAATAAATCTAAAATCTAAATCTAAAAGGGCTACCCAGATGGGCAGGGACTGGGGGAGCGAGCTTTCGAGAGCAGGAGGGAGGATCTGGCAGCCTGGCCTGACGGAAGAATCGAAAGACGGGGGGGGGGGGGGCTCCATTGGAGGGAGGGGGTCAGTTTTGTCTGGGAAGGGGGTTCAGGCTAAGGGGCCACGTCCCATCAGATGGGGGGGAGCAGAATCTGCAAGGGGGAAGCGCAGACAAAAGGGGTCCATCAAGTTTGCCCTTTCAAGCTTATTTTAATTTTTATTTCATTTTAGTCAGATGATGGACACGTGTTTATCTCAAGCACGTTTAAACTCGGTTACAGGTAGTCCTCAGCTTGCAACAGCTTGTTTAGTGACCATTTGACGTTACGAGGCCACTGAAAAAAGTGTCTTATGGCCATTTTTCGCACTTATGACCGTTGCAGCCTCCCCATGGTCACGGGGTCAAAATTCAGACGCTTGGCAACTGGTTCACATTTATGACGGCCGCAGAGGGGGGTCACGCAATCCCCTTTCGCGACCTTCTGACAAGCAAAGTCCATGAGGGGAGACAGATTCACTTAACGACCGTGCTACTAACTGCAGTGATTCACTTAGCAACTGTGGCAACGAAGGTCGTAAAATAGGGCAAAACCTGCTCAAGAACTGCCTTGCTTAGCAATGGAAATTTTGGGCTCCGTTGCGGTCATAAGTCGAGGACTACCTGTGCTGACGATTGAACCCCCCCCCCCCCTTCTCTCCATTGGAAGTTGGTCCCAACCTTCGATGGCTCTTTCTATATAGGAAATCGTATTTTCTAAAACGGCTTCTGAACGTCCCTCCTGTCAGTTTGAGGTTCTGCCCCCCCTGCCCCCCCCCCCCGGGTTCCTGGATTCCTGCCTGGGGCATCCTCCCCCCCCCGCCCACCCGGGCAGAACTGCAGAGAGCCTGGAGGGGCCGGGCGAGATGCCATCAGGCCCAGAGGAGCAACTGTGGCCAAGAAAGGAGACTCCCAGGCGAGAGGCTGTTGTGGGTACCATAACCACAAGCTCCAGGCTAGAGACGGGGAGGGCACAATGCCAGCTAGGCAGCCTTGGCTTCTCCCTCTCAGCAATTATGACATTTTGCCAGGAAACCTGCAGAGGCTTGTGCCGGCCGTTGCCAGGAGCCTGATGGACTCAAGGGGTCAAAGGAAAAACAACAAAATCAACCTCTGTGTGTGTGTGTGTGTGTGTGTGTGTGTGTGTGTGTGTGTGTGTGTGTGTGTGTGTGTGTGTGTGTGTGTGTCTGGCATTACTAGCTGGAGGGATGGAAAGGAGAGTGACGTCTTTCAAATCACAGAGGGGGACACTGGAGGGATCTTTGAGGATGACCCTGGCAGGGGCAGAGAAAAGGGTTGTCACCCCTAATGGCTGGATCCTGCCCAGGTTACAGGGTCTCCTGCTTGAACAGGGGGTTGGACTAGATGAATAGAATAATAACAGAGTTGGAAGGGACCGTGGAGGTCTTCTAGTCCAACCCCCTGCCTAGGCAGGAAACCCTACACTACTTCAGACAAATGGTTATCCAACATCTTCTTAAAAGCTTCCAGTGTTGGAGCATTCGCAACTTCTGGAGTCAAGCTGTTCCACGGATTAATTGTTCTGTCAGGAAATTTCTCCTTAGTTCTAAGTTGCTTCTCTCCTTCCACCCTAAGTTTCCACCCATTACTTCTTGTTCTACCCTCAGGTGCTTTGGAGAATAGATTGACTCCCTCTTCTTTGTGGCAACCCCTGAGATATTGGAAATACTGCTATCATGTCTCCCCTGGTCCTTCTTTTCATTAAACTAGACCTACCCAGTTCCTGCAACCGTTCTTCATATGTTTTAGCCTTCAGTCCCCTAATCCTCTTTGTTGCTCTTCTCTGCACTCTTTCCAGAGTCTCAACATCCTTTTTACATCGTGGCGACCAAAACTGAATGCGGTATTCCAAGTGTGGCCTTACCAAGGGATTATAAAGTGGTATTAACACTTCAGGTGATTCTTGATTCTATCCCTCTGTTAATGCAGCCTAGAGCTGTGTTGGCTTTTTTGGCAGCTGCTGCACACGGCTGGCTCATATTTAAATGGTTGTCCGCAAGAACTCCAAGATCCCTCTCACAGTTACTACTGTTGAGCAAGGTACCACATATACTGTGCTGTACTATGATTTCCAAGGTCCCTTCCAACTTTGTTATTTTAAATGTCTATGGAGATTCTCCGTCACCCAGGTCATGGCTGCCCCAAAGGTGCTTTTTCAGGAGGCAACTGGACTTTCTTGGTTTTTTTCTTTGAAGGCATTTCACCTCTCATCCGAGAAGCTTCTTCAGCTCTGACTGGATGGTGGGGAAGGGAAGGATTGATACTCCTTGCCAGACAGAACTGGCCATTTGCATCCTTTTATGGAGTCCTCGAGGCCACCTGGAGGTTTACCTGTGTCCTCAGGGTCACCTGAGTGGTGCAAATGGGGGTGGAGCCTGCTGAAAGGACTGGGTTGTGGACTGGAGATAGATGAGGCCGTATCCCTACTCCCAGGCCCAGGATGCCCACCTGCCAGCCGAGAGAGCACGGCAGGAGCCTGCTTGGGTGGGAGGAACCTTCGGTGGCAGCCCGGCCCCCTCACCTGTGGCAAACCTCTTCTTCACCAGCGACATCCGGTAGCCGCTGCCCACCAGCTCCACGTTGGCTCCCGAGACAGTGCTGCCCTCACTGGTGAACTGGGCGGCCACTGGGGTGGGCCTGCTGGGGCCATCCAAGGGTTCCCAGCTGGCCAGGAGGCGGCCGGACCCTGAGGGTGGGCAGAGAGGAAGGTGAAGGGGTGGCTTGCTCCCTCTTCCCCACGGTTGAGGAAGGCCAGCCTGCCCCCCACCCCGCCCTGCTCACCTCCCTGGCCCTGGGTGCTGGGCACGTCCAGGAGCCGCCAGAGCAGGCGCTTCTCCTCCAGGTTCCTGCAGGGGGCGACACAGAGGGTGCTCTGGATGCAGCCGCCAGGGATGTGAACCGCCCATCCCATATACTGCAATCCTGGTCCTCTGACTGGGCTGCCCACCCTGGTCTCAGGGTGCCCGGGACTCGGGCTGGGACGGGCTGATGTCTTTGGCCAGCCCTCAATTAGAGGAGGGGGACAGGAGACACAGTGAGGCATCACCCCACCCCCCACCCCCAGTTCCAATTTGTTCCTGTGTGAGGCCAGCTTGATCACCGAGGATCCAAATTCTCCCCAAAACCCCACTCTGGGCATGAAGGGCCCAAACACCCCATTCGGAGTCTCTGGGGGCTCAGCAGTAAAAGAAAAGAAGAAAGGAAAGGAAATCAGGGTTCCTGCTGCAAAGAGGGGAGTCCCGGTGGAGGAGAGGCCGGGAGTCGGGCAAGGGACCCCAGGACAGCGGCAGGCGGTCAGAAGCCCAGCAGGGGCCCAGAGCGAAAGCCAGGGGGGCCTCTCCCCTCTGCCGTCTTCAGGAAAAGCCAGCTCCGGCCTGGCCTTGGCCCCTTCCCCGAGGGCAGACCCGGGGGGGGGGGAGGAGGAGAGACAATGTGGGGAAGGGGAGCCCAGCCCGTCAGCCGCTGGCAGGGCTCCTGCCCTGGATCTGGCCAAGGGGGAAGGGCACCCCTTTGCCCAGCCTGAGGGCCACCTGAGATGCCCGCAGCTGCAGCTGCCAGCCGTGCCAACCTGCCGCCTCCTCGGTTGCCAGGGGCAGCGGCTCTCTGGCAGGAAACCTGGGGATTAGCTGGGCTGGTAATGAACCCCTCGGGGCCTCTTGAAGCCCTCCCTGTGCCAGCTGTCACGTCTCGCCCAGGTGCCGACTTCACCGCCCGCCTAACCCTAACCCTTCAGGCCGTCCCCTCGCGCCCCCCTCCCCACTTACCAGCAGGCCTTGGGCTGGGGCTGGACGTTGGCCACGGGCTCCTCGATGGGCAGCAGCACCTGCACGTTGGTGAGGGCCACGGCTGAGGCCAAGGCGGAGGCGTTGTAGCGGTAGTCCACGCTCACCCGGGTGGCCTCCGGCCCACACTCCCAGCTGACCGACAGCTGCAACGGGGCCCACTCCTGACCCTGCCGGGAGTACTGTGGGCGGCAAGGAGGGGGGGGAGGCCCCGGGGTCAGGGACACACGTGTGTGTATGTGCATTGGTGTGTTTGTGCATCACACCCCTGCCCCCTCCCTCTCACCCCCCCCACCCCGTCTGTTTCCAGCCTCAGCTGAGAGGAACCGAAGAGGCCAACTCTCCAGCCTCCGGGAGGGCAGGGTCCACACCCCCCAAGTGCCAAGCAAGCAGGGTGAACGGCCGGGAGTTCTTGGAATTGTAGTCCAAAAGGACAGGAGGCCGCTGCCAGAGCCCCAGATATCGATGGGGAGGGGAGGGTCCCCCAGGAGGCCACAGGCAACTCCCGGCCTTAATGCACCTGCTAGAAACCCCCAAGAATCCCCCCCCCATCAGCTTAACCAGGGAACGTTAGGAACACACCACCCACAATCACACACACACACACACACACAGAGTACACTTAACTAAAAAGCAAGGTTAATTGTCTTCTGAGGGTGGACGCTCCTGGCTGACCACGTCCTAGCTCTGACATTAAGCGAGGTCGGACGTGGTTAGTCCTTGGATGGGAGACCACCAGGAGATCCCAGGAGACTGAGAAGTTGAGAAACACCGCGTGGCAAAGGCCCCCCCCCCCCGTCACTTCTTGGAAACCCTACCAGGGTCTCCCCTTTGCACCCCCTGCATAGAGTTCAGTTCAGGGAGGGGTCCCACACACCCCTCAACTAGGGTCCACGCATCTTCCCAGTTGTTCTGGCCTCCCACCATGGTCAGCCTGGGGAGGTCAGTGGACAGAGAGCCCCCCCCCCCCCGGCCCTTGCAGCTCTGGGTGTCAAAGGCTTTGGACGCCCAGCTGACCGCCCCCCACCCCTCCCCCAGCACAGCCTCACCTGGTATCTGAGCAGGGTCACGTTGTAATATGGGGAGGCCCCCGACTGCTCGGCTTGCTTCTGGAGGTGCCCGGTCAGGGCGGCCATGTTGAGCCAGAAGTCCCTGCCGCAGGGGTCGCTCTGCGAGGAGTCACTGGGGGGGGGGGGCAGGAGAGATTCCGGTTGCAACAGCCCCCCTCCCGTTTCCCCAGCCCCCTCCCACCTCTACGCCTGCCAGGGCTTCCAGAGCTTCCCCCATCGCTCACCGCCCCCCCCCCCAGCGGCAGGCCCCTCCTCCCTGAAGGCACCTGAAGAGCAGGCTGGCGTTGGGCAGGAACTGCTCGATGGGCGCCGTGTGCAGCAGGCGGAAGCTGAGGACCGGGGGGGCCGGGGCGCTGCTGAAGACCCGGATGATGCCCGCCGGGAAGGACATGGTTAGCTCCCCGGTCACCTTGACGAGGCAGCTGTGGAGACAGGGAGAGGCCCGTGGGGAGCTGCATCCTCTTCACCCCCCAGCACTGAAAGGGGGCAGAGGCCGCGGCCGGCTGACGGAGGCTCCCAGTGCAGCCCACAATAAGGCAGGAAAGGGGCCCCTTCTGCCCAGGGGCCCGCAAGCGAGGTGGAAGAATCTGGGGCCAGAGGGAGGACTGGAGGTCTCCGTGGGTCACTCAATCGGCTGAACGGCTGGGCTGGTCCAGCAGGTGGAACCTGTGCAAGGCCAGGGAAGGGGCGCCCGCAGCCCCCTGCCCACCCCAGCATGCCTGGAGGCACTCCAGAGCCCCATAGACCGCCCACTTCCTGCCCCCCTGCCCCCCAGTACCTGTCTGTGTTCTGCCCCTTGAAGTAAGCATGGATGTACTCCGTGAAGGCCGTGGCCACGGGCAGAGCGCCCTGGGAGCCCAGGACCACGGGGGAGGGCCCACGGGAGACGCCTGGCACAGAGGGAAGGAAGGAGAGTGGAGTCCCTTGGCTGCTTCTGGCAGCCTCCCAGCCCCCAGCCCAGGAAGAGGGTCCCGCCACGCACCCCCCGGCCAGAGGGGACCTACCCAGGGCCGGCTGCGGCTGCTGCTGCTGTGGGGCCGTGAAGAGGCCACGCTCGGTCAGGGCGGAGGTGCTTTGGGAGGAGGTCAGAGCGGACAGTGGGGCAGGGCTGAAGGAGCGGGGCTGGGGGAGAAAGAGAGGTCAGCCACGGGGGCACCCAGAGCCCCCTCCCCTTCCTCCTCTTCAGGACAGGAGTCCATCCAGCCGCCCAGACCTCACTGGTGGGGAACCCTCAGCATCGGGGCTTAGCAGGGGGGTCCCGGTGCCCGGCCCCATAACAGCTGGGGCTCTATCAACGGACCCCTGCAGCCAAGAGGGGCGCCAGGAGGGCCTGCAGAGCACGCAGGGCTGGGCATCTGGGCTCAGCGGGCACAGGTGGTGCCACGGCCGAGGACTGGCATGGCTGCCCCTTCTTGGATTCCAGCTGTGTCTGTGTTGGGCAGGGCCGCTTGAAGACCCCGCCTGCACACCCGGCAGGAGGCCGCAACACTCACTGTCTCGCCCCCAAGGCTGGTGGCCGACATGGCCGAGGGTCTCTTGGTGAGGGTCCGCCGAACAGGAGCCGCCGTGGGGGGCCAGGCATGTGGGGCCGAAGGGGGAAAGGCAGCTGCGGGTCAAAAGAAGGGGCTGACTGAAGGGGCACAGCAGATGGGGTGCCCCCTCCCCACCCAAAGTGGAAGCAGCTTCCTCCAAGCCTGGGAAAGCCTCCCACGCCCCCTCCCACAAGCAGCGGTGCCAACGTCCACCAGGCTGCCCCCAGTGGAAGGCAGTTCCGCCGGCCAATCCTGTTTGTGAATGCTGTTCCTCTTTCCCCAAATGCCGGGATTTGCACTCAGAGCACGGAGGGGCCGAGAGCTGCTGCAGTTGCTCAACTTTGCCCTCTGCACAGGGCCTGAACCCAAGTTGTGGAGAGAGACCCCCTCCAGGGGACAGCCCCCCCCCAAGATGGAACTGCCAAGCCTGAGAGGCTCTCTTGTGGCCCCCAGGCAGAAGGGGGCCAGGCACTGCAGGGGGAGGGGCTCTGGGGGAGGGGCCTTTGGATGAGGCCAAATGTAACTCCCCCCCTTCTGTCTCTCCCTTGCTGAAACCCACCCCCTCCTCCAGCCCCATGGCATCCCGGCCCCCTACTCACCGTGCTCAGAGGAGGCATCGGAGGCAGAGGGGCCCCTGCTGTCCAAGTTGCGGCCCCGGGGGGCCCAGGGGGAGGGGCTGGTGGAGTCCCCGCTGCTGAGGGGGGCCGGAGAGGAGGAGGAGGAGGAGGCTGAGTTGGATGAGAGGCAGCTGTCGCGCTCCCCGGTTCGAGGGGCCCCGTCCGAGGCTGCCGGGCTCCGAGGCCGGGACACCCAAAGCCGCCGGCCCCCCAACCCAGCCTCAGAAGAGAAGAGGTCAGGGGAGCAGGTGGAGAAGGCCCGGGCCCCTGCAGGGGGCCACGAGGCCCCAGACCCTGCCCAGTCTGGCTCTGCCCCGAAGCGGGCGTCCTGGGGGGCTGAGGGCTGGGGCAGCCAGGGGTTGGGTCTGTCCTCGTGCAGAAGGGCCCTGCGGCTGCCCCGGAACACGATGGCCCCCTTGGGGGTCCTTTGGCCCGGGGGGCTCAGGGGCGTGGCCGGCCGGGAGCTCCACAGGCGGGAATCCGGGGAGGGTCCCATGGCCAGGTGCGGCGGGGAGTCCAGGCCAGAGTCTTCCACGTTCTCGGGGGAGGAGGAGAAGGGGGAGGGGCTGGAGGCCAGCAGGTAGGCTCGGGGGGCTGTGGGGAGACAGGAGAGAGAGCAGAGGGTTAATACGGAGTCAGGGGCTGCAGCGCCTAGCCCAGCAGCCGAAAGAGCAGCAATGTTGGGCGCAGAGGCTGATGCGCCCACTGCCCCCCCCCGGGAACAAGGGGGCCAACGGGGAGTGGCCTCGCCACCCCAGTTCCCCGTGCCCCACCTTCAGGGATGGCCCTAGATTGGACCTCCCCCTCAAATCCACTGATCTGGCTCCCTGGCAGCCCTAAAGCTCCCCTGCCAGGGGGGTCTCTTACAGCGGGCATCAGGCACAGGCAGCCCCCACAGCCAGCCCGACAAAGCGATCTATCAATCAAAATAGGTCGCCCCTCAGCTCCCTTGCCCAGCACCAGGGCAGACCTGCTCCCCAGCGTGGCAGTCTGGCCACCAGGATGACCCCGTGCCCAGATCCAGGAGGGGCTGCCGCTCTGCCGGCTCGCTGTGGCCCAGCCAGCTGCTGTGAAAAGGGGGGGGGGCAGGAAGTGAGGTCCGTGGGGCCGGAAGCGGAGACTGCAGCTGGAACAAACACTTGCCCCCCCACCCCGCTGGGCCCAGCTGACCCCTTTCCCCAAAAAGCCTTGAATTCTCCAGCCTCGGAAACGGGACTCACTCCCAGGGATCCCTCGGGGGCCACAGCCTCTCCCAGGCCGGAGCTCAGCTGGCACCTCAATCCACCCATCCGGCCTTTCACTAAAGATAGGTGGCATCGAGGGGTGTGGGCTTGCGGCAGAAGAGGAGGGTGCCAGCTGAGCATCCACAGCCATCCCAGGTAAGCAGGGGGCTCCAGGTCAGCGGCCAGGGCCAGCAGTTCCGGCCATGGGGGCAGATTCCTCCTGCAGCTCAGCTGGGCCAGGAGCAGCACAGCTCAAGGGCCGAGCTGGCAGCTGGCACCACGCCCAGCCGGCGCCTAATGCCAGGGAAGGCCAGCGAGGGAAGCCAGAGACCGTTTCCCGGGGGGGGGGGAGGAGGCCTGGGCATCCAAGACTTCTGAGCCAAGGGGGAGGGGGACCACCCAGGCCCCTGGTTGGGGAAGGGCCGTGTGACCATAGGGCACTGCCTGCCATTCGCTCCCAAGCTATGGGGCGTCCAGACCTCAGAAGACAGACAGGCAAAGCTCCCCTCGGCTGGCAGAGCCCCCCCAGCCCGCTTTCATTGTCATGACTGGATGGAGAGCCTCCATGGACAGCAGCAGCCTCCTCAGTTTCCTCTTCCTGGTGACAAGCAGCGAGGGTGGGGGGCCCTCCCTGCCCCTCCCTGCCCCTCCCTGCTTTCAAAACCTCTTCCGCATACTTGCCAGAGGCAAGCCGGGTCTCTCCCCACGCAAGAGACACGCAAGAGACACGCAGGGAACACCCCCCCCCACCCCTCTTCACCTGCGTAAAAGCAACATTTCCTGCTGTCAGAAAAGGCCTTCTCAAAATGCGTCATCGCAGGCCAAAACGGGTTGGTCCTGTTATCTCCCCCCCCTCCCCCCCCTGCAAGCCAGAAAAGACTAGAAGGGAGCCAATCGGTCCTTCAGCCATCATAAACACAGGCTCTGATTGTGTTGGCCGGATCCAGTGGCGGAAGGTTCTCCTTGTCCTGGGAAGACCAGGACACGCAGGCCAGGAAGCCCTCGGATGGCCAGAAGACGGAGAAGCAGGCTGGCAAGGAAGGGGGTGGGTGGGTGGGTGGGCTGCATCCCCTCCCCTCATTCATTCAAAAGGATCTTGACAGGCGTGAACAAAGGCCCCATCCGGCTACGTGAAATTTAATGTGGAGAAAAGCAAACTTTTACGCTTAGGCAGGAAACCCCAAAGGTGCCAGGAGAGACGAGGCGAAACCCAGGACAGTCCCTGCCAGGGGCACCTTCCACCAGCCCTTGGATGTGAGCGTGCAGCCGCCGCCAAACAAGCTATTGTAATACAATCCTGGGTTGCATAAACAGAGGCATAGAATCAAGATCATGTGAAGGGTTAGTAGTACCTCTTTGTAAAGCCTTAGTAAGGCCACACCTGGGATAACTGCATCCAGCTTTGGTCACATTACAGAAGTGATGTTGGAAAAAGTGCAGAAAAGAGCAACTAGGATGATTAAAGTTCTGGAGACTAAAACATATGAAGAATGGTTGGAAGAATTGGGAGAGAGAGAGAAAAGGAGGCCTAGGCGGGACATGGTGGCAGTGTTCCAATATCTCAGGGGCTGCCCCAAAGAAGAAGGGGGTCAAGCTATCCTCCAAAGCACCAAAAAGCAGAACAAGAAACAACGGATGGAAACTAACCAAGGAGAGAAGCAACCTGGAATTAAGGAGAAGCTTCCTAACAGGGAGAACAATTAACCAGTGGAACAGCTTGCCACCAGAAGCTGTGGGTGCTCAGACACTGGAGGTTTTCAAGAAGAGACTGGACAGTCACTTGCCTGAAATGCCATAGGGTCTCCAGCTTGAGCAAGGGGTTGGACTAGAAGACCTCCAAGGTCCCTTCCAGGGACTCTATTCTGATTCTGAATCAGACTCTATGTGGAAGCTGGACTGGGGGAAAGAGGAGCAGGGCTTGGAAACTGGGGGAAGGGAGGGACCCCTACAACCTGCGCTGGGTGGGCTCCCGTGACTCTAATGGCCGAAGGCGCCCTGGGCCTGCAAGAAGGGAAGTCCAAGAAGAGCAGAGAGTGAAGGAGGACCCAGAAGGGCCCCCAAAGGTCCACAGGCAGAGCAAGCAGCCTCAGGAGTCCCAGTGAAATCCCCCAATGGGCGCAGCGTTTCTGCCTCCTGGGCTCAGCCCCGGACAGCGGAGGAATCGGCGGTCAAGAGACCCGCCACAGGCGGCAGAGGCCCCCCCCTCCCTACAAAGACCCGAATTGGGGAAGTTTCCCCCTGGCCCTCCACGGAGACGAAGGCTGGACTTTGAAGGAGAGGAAGAGGATGGAGGCCTCCGGACACTGGGGCTGGACACAGGGACGGCCAAAGGGAGCCCATGACCCATCCTCCTCCTTCGGACGCCTCAGGTGGCTGGTGGCTTCTCTGACCTCTGCCAGGCCACTCAGGGGCCACCCCACATCCTTCCCTCTTTTCTGTTTTTTGCCCCTTTGCACCAAAACTGCTCCAGGCTGAAGATGTGAGCTGGGTGAGGCCTGACCCATCTGTGCTGGGGGGGGGGGGTGTTCCCCTGTCTTTGGTGACTTAAGGCCCTGCTGGGCTGGAGGGTGGGAAGCCCCCGGGCTTTGGGGGAGCTGCAGCCCCCTCCCCCGCCCTCCAAAGGGGGGCTCACCTGTGAAGGCTTCGTTTTCAAAGGCCGACTCCAGCGGAGGCCCAAACAAGGCGCTGGCCGGAAGGGCCTCTGGCCTGCTCTTGCTGTCACAGCTGGGAAAAGAGAAAAGACCCCTCCCCCATCATTCCTGGAAAGCCTGAGCAGACCCAGCCCCTCCCCAGGGGGCTTCTGGCATTTTCTTTCTAGCCTCTCCTGGAAGAGAGGAGGTGAGGGTGGAGGGGCAGGAGGAAACTCCTCAAGGGCCAAGTGGGGACCCCTGCCCTATTTCGCTTCCTTAGCACTGACCCCCCCCTCCCCGCCCCAGGAAGTCCGGTTAACGCCAAGGTTTCTTCCTCTTGGGGCTGCTGCTGCCAACAAGCCTCCTGATAAGATCTCTCCTGCCCCCCCCCGCAGCCCCCGCCCCAATGACAACTCCCTAATCCCCAGAGCAAACAAGCAAGCTCGCACCAAGCCAGCCCACCTGCAGCCAGCCTCCCAGGTGCCATGCCAGGTGCCAGCGCAGAGGTGGCTATCTGAGATGCGGGCATACCTGCTCATCTGGGGCACCAGGTTGGGAGTCGCAGCGCTTCCTGGTCTACCACCTGCCGAAGGAGGGCGAGGAAGGGGCAGAAACACAAAGGTCAGAGAGCGCAGGGCCCCCCACCCCACGGGTCCTCCCCCGTCCCACTGCTCTTGCGGACTCACCTCTCTCTCCTGCGCCCGGGGCCGGGCCAGAGTCGGTGGGCACCGCAGCAGCCGAAGGGAAGGTTTTCAAGTGCCCTGAAAGGAGACAGGTCAGCAGGTCCGGAGAGGGGTCAGCACCTCCCCAGGCCCCAGGAGGAGCCCCCTCTTTGGGGAGGTTGGAGCCCGGCCAAGGTCTGGAAAGTCCCAATTGGCCGAGGCTCGCAGCTCCTCACTTGGGGGGGGGGACACACAAGAACCCACTTCGCACCGACAGCGGGCTCACACTTCCCGGCTGTGTGGTTCGTTGTGCGGCTTGTGCAACAAGAGTCAGGCTTCGGTCTGTCCCGCAAGACTGGCCGACCGGCTCCCCAGACCAGCCCTCGATGGCACTGCCGAGACGGAGCAGCCCCACCCACTGCAGGGGCCCCACTGCAACCCCCACAGGGGCCCAGAGGGGGAGGGGCACTTACTGGAGGAGTGTCTCTTCATGGTGCCCTGCAGGAGGGAAGGGGAGCCGGTCAGGAGCACAAGGCCACCGCTGCCCCTCGCCCACCCCTGCCACCGTGGCACAGGGGAAATGGGGGGGGGATTTTTCCTTCTGGGCCCTCCTTTAGGATAAGCAGGGAAGGGGGAGGGAATGGGGGGCCACCCTCGAATCCCTGGCTGCCCCCTCCCCCGCTAAGCTCACCCCCACGCAGGGCGGCAGGATGAGGCTGCCCACTGAGGCCTTCAGTTGCTCCGTGGCGGCCGAGGTGGCGGCACTGCCCACTCGCTCGGGGGGCTGGATGGGCTTGATCCGGATGTAGAATTTGGGGGGGTCCTCATCGTCGTAATCTGAGTCGCTGGACGAGCAGAAGCGGCTGCTGTGTTCGCGTGGAGCCGAGTCAAGGAAAGCCCCTTGGGGTTGGGGGAGGGTCCGGGGGAAAGGAAGACTGGGGTCTTTGGGAAACGGCCGGGGGGGGCATCCTTCCCCAAGGGGCTTCCTCAGAGGTCGGCTTCAGCGGCCCCCTCTGAGACAGGCCGGAAATGGGGGTCCCTCTGCCCACTTGTGCGATGACCCCTGCACCTTCTGGGGTTCTCCCCCCCCATCAGGTCTGAGACCAAGCCCCACATCCAGACCCTCAGCCCTCTCTTCCCTAGATCCACTCCCGCCCCCCCAATGCCCCCCCCACAAAGGATATCGTTCTGGTTCATTTCGGGCCGGACGGTGAAGCCTTCCTCGTCCACCTCGGGGGGCTGTGGGGAGAGAACATGGCTGGGGGGGATGCGACACAGACCACCCCCCCAAATGTCACAGGGAGGGTTGGGCAGCCCAGGACATGGGGGGGGGCAGGAAGCCCTTGGGAACGGGGGTCAGGGCAGCTCCAGGACCCCTGCCTTGGCAAAGCCCACCACTCAGCTGCACCGCCTTGGGGGGCATGTCCTCACCCCAGAATCCGCCTCCGGAGACTCCCTGGGGAGAAAGAGGGAGAAGGGGTGAGTGGGGCGGGGGGGGGGGCTGGACAGCCAGGACCGATGGCGGAGGGGGGGGCAGCCATACTCACCCGGAGTCCCGCCCGCGCTCCTTGCGCCCGAGTCCAGGAATGCGGAAGGCTTTGCTGCGGCTGCGCTTGGGCCCTGGGGGGGACACAAGGGGGGGGGGGTCTGTTCAGGGGCAGGAGAACAAATGGGGAGCCTGCGAGGGGCCGCGTTGCTTCATTGGGGGACAGGCAAGGCCCCCCCCGAGCACAGCTGAATCCACGCCCCCCCCAGAAGCCACTTGGGGAGGGGGAGGGGGAGGGAGGGGCAGCCCAAGGAGCAGGGGCCTGAAATTCAGTGGGAGGAGGTGGGGGGCAGATGGATGCCTCTGCCAGGTCCACCCCCAAAGTCCGACCCAGACGTACTTGCCTTCCTGCGAGGAGGACATCATGCTCAGCTCCTCCAGGTCCAGGGGCCCTGCGGGGGGGGGGGCAGAGAGAAGCCTGAGGTGAGACGGGGGGCAGACCCCCCCCCAGAACTCCTTCAAGGCATGTGGTCCCCCAGCCCCTCCCTCATCCCATAATGCTTTCCTGTCCATCGCTCTGAGTAAGAGATGGGGTTCCTGGGGGCCCCTTCCCCTTGGGGCCCTTCGTCTCCCGGACATGGTCACTAATGGAAATGTCTGCCTGCCCACCCAGCGTCCACCCACCCCCTTCCTTTCCACCCGTCTCTCCCGCAGAGGCCCCCCCCCCAGGGCTCCAAGGGCCCAACCAGCAGGGCCCCGGGGTGGCTGTGCCAGGGGTGCCAGGGCCTCTCACCTGGCGGGTGGCAGCCGGTGCCCTTGCTCTCGGCAAAGTTTCGCAGCAGCGTCTCCACCCCAATGTTCTCCATGTTCTGCTTGAATTCCTCCTGCACCTGAGCGGGGGAGGGAGGGGGACCCTCCTGAGGCCCCCAGGACGATTCCAGGTGCCCCCGATGGGGGAGGGGGCAGCACCTGCCCGCCTTTCGGCCCCATCACTGCTGGCTCCTGCATTCAGAAAGCCCTTGGGAGAAGGCAGCGACTCCCCCCATCCCTCGTTCTGGGAAGACCCCCCCTCCAATCAGGAGGGGGTCCCCCTGGGCTGCCTGCCTCCTGCCACCACTTGGAGGGGTGGGCAAGAAAGGAGAATGGTACCAGTCGGGGGTGGGGTGGGGGAGGGGCCCTCTGCAAGCTCGGACTATAATTCCATAACCCCCTACCAGATGGGGGTCTGCAGAGCATTGGAGGGCAGGGGGTCGCCTAACGCAGTGGGGCTGCCTGGCAGGTTTGCCCAGAACCACCCTCCCCTGTGACCCGGGAGCCCCACGCCCCGGGCTGCCCATCTGCCCTCACCTGCCCGATCTGGACGTGGGTGTCCTCCACCGAGTGGATGTAGGAGCCGACCAGGGACTTCAGGTGATGCAGGTGCGACTCCTCCACCTCCTGGAAGCGCTGTGGGGGGGGGGCAGGAGAAGGGCTGTGGGTCTGGCAGGGGGCTAGAGCCCTCCGAATATTGCTTGGGCAGATCTCATGCCTGCATCACCCGGGGGGGGGTCTACACTGGGCTGCTCTGCACCCCTAAGTTCCTCGGAGGCCCCGTTCCCTGAGTCCTGAGCTTTCCCCATCTGTCCTGTGACCCACAAGAGTGGGGGGCAGAGAGCAACCCGGACCCTCCCCCCCAGGGCCTTTCCTCATCAGCATAAACGGAGCAGACTCGGGGAGGCCCAACAAAGTCCCCCCTATGCAAGGGAGATGGCACCGGTCAGCCCCCTCTGCCAACAATGGACGGGCCGTGGTGCGAATCCCACCCAGCGGGGCCCATTCTGTGCCCCCTCCCCCCTTACCACGGCCGAGTCCAGCATCTTCTGCTCAAAGTCGGCACGGGCCGCGTTGTACTTCTCCACGGTGCGCCTCAGAGCATCCACGGCCTTTCGGGACTTCAGTTCTGCCTTGGTGGGGGACACGGGGGGAGGGGCAAAGTCAGGGCAAGGCCCCACCCTCATAGTGTCCCCCCCCTGACCACGACCCCTTCCCTCCAGCCAGGGAACCAGAGAACCAAACCAAGGCTGGCTATTGTGGCCATAGACCTCGGCAACTGCCCACCCCCCGGTCCCAGGAGAAGGGGTGCAGGGCAGACAGGACCCCCCCCTCACCTTGTCCATCTCCTTCTGGCTGGCCCCCTCCCTGCGGAGCCTCTCCAGCTCCTGGCATCGGCTATGGAAGGCCTCCTTGGCCTTGGGCAGGTGCTGGGCGGCCCCCTGGAGCTGCTGGACCGCCTCCAGAGTCCCAGCCACCTCGTCCTTTGACTGACCGGGAGAGGAAGAGGAGCAGAACTCGTGGCCCTTCTTCATGCTTCCCGCTTGGGAGAGGGGCCCCACCCAGCCCCCACTGGGGCCCCAGAGAGGATCTGGCAACGTTAGGCCAGAGAGCCCAGGGCCCGATCCCTTGGCCAGTCTCGGGAGGGGGGGGGCTCTCAAAGGGATACTGTATGTGTCCCCCCCCCATGGTCCCAGGACAACTCGGCCGGGGGGGGGGTGTTCACCTTTCTGTGGGCTCGCAGCTGCTCCTCCCCATAGCGGCCGATCTCCTTGATGAGGTCCTGCAGCTTCTTCACCAGCTCAGCATGGCACAGTGCCAGCTTGTCCGAGGAGATGCGGAAGACCTCCCAGAGGGGGGCAAAGGTCCTGGGGGGGCACACGGGCAGCACCTGAATCTCTGCCCCGACATCCTCCAGAGGGGTCTTCAGCCCTCCCTACCACTCCCCTCCCCCATAGGGACCACCTGCTCAAACACCAGGACCCTCACCCTTCAGGCTGCCCAGGAGGGCTCATAACTGGCAACCGTGGCCACAGGCCCTCCCCCCCCCACGCCATCGCAAATGAGGATGGAGCAGAGCCCCAGCCTCCCCCCGAATGCCACAGGCTTTCCTCACCCAAGCTGAGTGCTGTTGCCAGCCATCTTGGACATCTTGACCATGGACTTGGCGTAGGCCTCCTCCACAGCCGCCCTGGGCAAGAAGGGGAGAGAGAGAAAGCGACCACTCTCACCCCTGTGTCCCTGGAGCAGGCTGCAACCTGAAGGACAGGCCCATCTTCCAGGCACCACAGAGCCCATGCTTCCCTGCTCTCACTGGCAGATGGGGCGGGGCCTTCCTTGGACCAGCCTCTCAGGGATCCCCTTCCGGGCACCCCACCCCACCCCTTTCCTTGCAAGGTAGGTTAGCACAGAGGGGGTGGCTGCCCAGAGTCTATGGATGTGGTGTGTTCTGCCTGCCCAGCCCCATGGGCTCCGTTAGCCTCCCCATCTCTGCAGGTTTCTCCTGGAGCCATGCAGAAGCTCAGCCTTTGGGGCCGGGCCCCCTTTGGCTAAGCATGGCCCAAAAAACAGGGATTATCTAGGGAAGCCTGGACTCTGGCACTGATGAAGGACAGGTGCAATAAATTCTGGGAGTTGAAGTCCACAGGTCTTAAAGTTGCCACAGTTGGAGACTCCTGCTGTTTTGAAGCAGCGTATAAGCAGATTTGCACTCTGCACATGCTCTGGTCAGCTCCTACATCCCGAGGGAAAGTTACTCTGTTCTGATTTCAGCAGAGAAACCTCCAGGGGCAGCCTTCGGGCGTGGGGGATGGGCAAGGGGCAGGAATTCCCAGGAGGAGACTTGAACCCACGTCCGGCCCTCCCCGGTTGCCAACATTTGCACCACCGGAGCTGCCAGGCTGGGCCAGGCCTGATGGGGTCAGCAAAGAGCCACAGCTCCCTCTGGTGGGCAAGAGGAGGAACTCAGCACCCAGTAAGGTCTGGCTCTCAGGAGGGGAGGGAGGAAACCAGCTGGGCGGAGTTGGGGGGGGCGGTCTACCCAGATAGGCCCCTCTGAGGCCCTCAGCCCCATGGGCCACCAAATCCCCGAGTTGCTGGAGAGGTCCAGGGTGGCATATCCTGGACCCCCTGCCCTTGGGCACGGGTCACGCTCCAGAGGGGCCCAAGACAAGGTAACTGGGCTGCCCCAAAGCCCACCAGAGACCACCGTGCCCGGCGGCTTTCTCCAGGGCCCGGAAGCGAGTTCTGCCGCCTTCCTTGGGCTGCCAGCTGGGCCAGGGTGCAGCTACAGACTCTAGCGAAGGGGGTAGAAGCACATGAGTTGGGGGCTGCCTAGGACCCCCGGGCTCTGGTTTCGGCTACTCATTTTTACCCTTATTGCAGAAATAAGCCCGAAAGGCATATGGCTAATTCTTGACTTAAAGCCATTCATTTAACTATCATCTGAAGATACAGCAGCATTGAAAGAAGTAATTTACAGCTGGTCCTCGCACTTATAACTCTTGCTGAGGGTCACGTGATGAAAATGTGGCTGCGCCAACCAGCATGTATTTACGATGTCCCGATGTGTGTGTGTGTGTGTGTGTGTGTGTGTGTGTGTGTGTGTGTGTGTGTGTGTGTGTGTGTGTCTCACATGATCACCATTGGTGACCTTCCCAAGCGGCTTCTGACCAGCAAAGTCAGTGGGGGTGGGGGTGGGAGCTGGAGTCATGTAATGACTGTGTGACTCCCTTAACGACTCTCAATAACCAAGGTTGTAAAGTCAGGCTGCCTCGTTTAGCAACAGGACTTCCGGTCCCAATGGGGCTGGTAACTGGAGAAAGGCCTGTGATCAGCCCCACCAGGTTAGAAAAAGCCCAACTTCCCTTTAAACAAAGGAAACTCCCCCAAAGAGGGAAGGCTCCCCTTCCCACCACCTGTGGTTGCCATCCCCCCTTGCTGAGCCCTGCAGCCCCAGAGGCTGGAGAAACACAGCCCCACACGTTCAAAGCTGCCCCCCCTTGAGAAAGCAGGCCCGGGGTTCACCCCCCCCAAAAAATGGCATCTTAACAGCTCAGCTCCTCATTTCTTCTGGATTCATCTAGTTTTGCTTCTGGTTTCTTTCAGCCACTTCCTTCGTTGGGATTTTGGGAGCTGCCAGGAACTCAGTGGCCGAATTCGGCTTCCAAGGTTCAGGGCTTTGACGTGGGGCCTCCTAAGGCTCAAATGCAGATTGAGCCCCCACTCTGCCATTTAGGTCTTGCGAGAAATACTTCTCAAAAGCTAAGAAGTATTTGGAGGTTCTTAATCACCCGGGTCATGGTCATCCCAGCCCTGATCCCCGTTTTTCCTTGGAAAACAAAGAAAGTTTTTCCTTGGAAAACAAAGAAAACAAAGAAAGAAAGAAACATTTAGGCAAGAAAAACAAAATGCACAGGTACAGTATATGTGGTACCTTGCTCAACAGTAGTAACTGTGAGAGGGATCTTGGAGTTCTTGCGGACAACCATTTAAATATGAGCCAGCAGTGTGCAGCAGCTGCCAAAAAAGCCCACACAGTTCTAGGCTGCATTAACAGAGGGATAGAATCAAGATCACGTGAAGTGTTAATACCACTTTATAATGCCTTGGTAAGGCCACACTTGGAATACCGCATTCAGTTTTGGTCGCCACAATGTAAAAAGGATGTTGAGACTCTGGAAAGAGTGCAGAGAAGAGCAACAAAGATGATTAGGGGACTGGAGGCGAAAACATACGAAGAACGGTTGCAGGAACTGGGTATGTCTAGTTTAATGAAAAGAAGGACATGATAGCAGTGCCCCAATATCTCAGGGGTTGCCACAAAGAAGAGGGAGTCAAACTATTCTCCAAAGCACCTGAAGGTAGAACAAGAAGTAATGGGTGGAAACTAAACAAGGAGAGAAGTAACTTAGAACTAAGGAGAAATTTCCTGACAGTTAGGACAATTAATCAGTGGAACAGCTTGCCTCCAGAAGTTGTGAATGTTCCAACACTGGAAGTTTTTAAGAAGATGTTGGATAACCATTTGTCTGAAGTAGTGTAGGGTTTCCTGCCTAGGCAGGGGGTTGGACTAGAAGACCTCCAAGGTCCCTTCCAACTTTGTTATTATTATTATTATAAGTCCAGCTGCCTTTTGAAAAGGCCCCTTTGGGATCTCCAAAGCTTTAAAATAGAATAGAGCTGGAAGGGACCCTGGAGGTCTTCTAGTCCAGCCCCCTGCTCAAGCAGGAGAAAACCTACACCATTTCAGGTAAGTGACTGTCTAGTCTCTTCTTAAAAACCTCCAGTGATGGAGCACCCACAATTTCTGGAGGCAACTTCTGTTCCACTGGTTAATTGTCCTCACAGTTAGGAAGTTTCTCCTTAATTCCAGGTTGCTTCTCTCCTTGTTTAGTTTCCATCCATTGTTTCTTCTTCTGCGTTCAGGTGCTTTGCAGAATAATTTGACCCTCAAATATTGGAATCCTGCTATCATGTCCCTCCTAATTCTTCTTCTCTTTAGACTAGCCAAATCCAAATCCTGCAGCCGTTCTTCATATGTCTTAGTCTCCAGGCCTTTGATCATCTTCGTTGCTCTTCTCTGAACTTTTTCCAAAGTCTCAACATATTTTTTTGTAGTATGGTGACCAAAATCCGTTGTGGTATTCCAGGTGTGGCCTTACTAGGGTTTTATAAAGCGGTATAAAGCTTGAAAACTCTGAGTGGCCACCTGGGGGCAGCAGAGAACAGAGAGCCCAGACCTCTGGAGCGGCTCTTGACAAGAAACAGGGGTGGGGGGGTGTTCCTGGGGTCTGGGAAGGGGGTGGAAACCAGGCAAGGGAGATATTCTCTGGGGACCATTCCCCGCCCCACCCTTGTGGCAGTCAGCCCCCACCCCGCCAGTCAGTTACTTTGACTCCGTAGTACAGGACAAACTGCTCCTAAAACTAAAATCTTATGGCATTTCTGGCCCCCTACACAAATGGATAACTGCATTCCTGTCAAACAGACAACAAGTGGTTAAAATAGGATCATCTCTATCAAACCCTGTACCTGTTAACAGCGGTGTTCCCCAAGGAAGCGTTTTAGGATCTACTCTCTTTATTCTTTACATAAATGACATTCGTGATAACATACAAAGTAACTGCGTCCTCTTTGCAGATGATGTAAAACTATTCAACACCACCGACAATACTACAACCCTTCAAAAAGACCTTGACTATGTATCTGAATGGTCAAACAAGTGGCAACTTCAAATATCAATCAACAAATGCTCAGTTTTACACATTGGCAAAAATAATCAGAACACAAAATACAAACTAGATGATCATGACCTCGTTGATGATCCTCACTCAGTAAAGGACCTCGGAGTACTCATCTCAAACGATCTAAGTGCCAGAGCCCACTGCAACAACATAGCTAAGAAGGCACTAAGAGTGGTCAACCTAATCTTGCGCAGCTTCTTCTCTGGTAACATTGTACTCTTCTTAACCAGAGCATACAAAACATTTGCTAGACCGATTCTTGAATACAGCTCATCTGTCTGGAACCCACACTACATATCAGACATCAACACAATTGAGAATGTCCAGAGATATTTCACAAGAAGAGTATTACATTCCTCTGTTCACAACAGAATTCCTTATGAAACCAGACTTGAAATTTTGGGATTTCAAAATTTAGAACTACGCCGCCTTCGATCTGACCTAAGTGTAGCTCACAAAATTATCTGCCACAATGTCCTACCTGTTAACGACTACTTCAGCTTCAACTGCAATAATACACGAGCTCACAATAGATACAAACTTAATGTAAACCGCTCCAAACTTGATTGCAAAAAATTTGACTTCAACAACAGAGTGGTCAATGCCTGGAACACTTTACCTGACTCAGTAGTTTCTTCCCCAAACCCCAAAAACTTCAACCTCAGATTATCTACCATCGACCTCACCCCATTCCTAAGAGGTCGGTAAGGGGCGTGCATAAGCGCACAATCGTGCCTACCGTTCCTGTCCTAATGTACCCATATATTCACACCTCTTGTACTCTTATTGATGCTTGTAATACTACATATATATTCAATCATGTTTTTACTGTTTATACTTTGCTTATAATCATATATGCTTGACAAATAAAACAAATACAAAAAATACAAATACATCCTCCAGGGAAAAGCAATACAGCCTCCAGGTCTGCAGGACAACAGCTCCTAAATGTAGTCCAAAATCCAGAGGGTGGTGGGAGGGGCACAGCCCTCCCAGGGTGGGGAAGGGGCGGGGCAAAGGGGCGCAGCCTGCCGTACCTCTCCCGCACGAAGTCCGACAGCTCCTTGGCCGAGATTTGCCCATGTTTCATGTTGTGATAAAGGACATCGAATCCCTGGTTCTTCTCTCCCTGCGGGGGGGGGGGGGGAGAGAATCGAGACAGGAAAGTCAGGGACCACCCTGGGATCCGGGGGAGGGGGGGTCTTCCCAAGCTGTCCCGATGCCCCCAACCCCAGGCCCCTCCCAAGGCTGAGCTCTCCACCAACTTGCAGACAAGCAAGAGGGGCAGCTGCCCAGGGGCTTCAGGGGGAGCAGCAAAGAAAGCCCCCTGCCCACTGATGGGAGCATGGCTGGCTGGAGAATCCCGGGAGTTGAAGCCTGTTCCAGCTGCCAAGGCTGAGAGGCTAAGCCTCCTGCCCAGGGCTGTGTTGGACTACAAGTCCCCTCTTCCCCAGCTGTTAGCCCAGGTGGAAGGAGTAGTTCAGGGGTGGGGAGCCAAACAGTAAGGGGGGGTTCTCCCTCCCCAGAGATTTCCAGAGGGAGATTGAGAGTGAGGTTCTGCTGTTCTTCAGGAACTCGGGGGCTGAATGGATGCCCCCCCCCCAAGACTACCACAATAGGAACCCCACTGATAACAGTACTTCCCAAGGACGCCCCGACAGAAAGAGGCTGGGTGGGGAGGGGGAGGGCTGGAGGGGCTGGGTGAGTCTTCTGTGCATTCAGAATCCCTTGCCCAAGAGAGCGGGCACGGGGCAGCATCCGCCAAGCACCCAGGGAGGCCTGCCCCACCTTCCCCGTCCCAGAGCCGAGGGCCCCTCCCAGCAGCAGGACTGGGGCCTCCCATGCCAGCCAGTGCCAGCCACTGAGCAAACAAGCGTCGCCGCTGTGGCACCCTGGAGGAGACCAGGGCAGGGAGCCCACCCCGGCACCCGCTGGATGCCCCGGGAGTAGGCGGGTGGGCTGGGCGCAGGAGGTGGGCACAGCAAACCCCCAAGGAAGTTTCAGAGCTGACGGCTCAACCGGTTTGGGCAAGTTAAAGATGCAATGAGCGTAACTGGGAGGCGAGAGCAGATCCTTTCCGCTTGGCGTCAGGGCGGAAAGGATCTTTCCGGGATCTTTTTGGGAGAGGAGAGCAATTCCCAATCTGGAGAGAAGCACCGAATTCCACGAATCCCAAGGAAAACCAGAGCCGAACGGCTGCTTCCCAGCACAGACCTTCTCTGCAAGCGGGAGGGGAAGGGGTTTTGGCCACCCCACACCGGCAGGTGGGGGCTTCGCACCCCAGTGAATCCAGTCCCCCACCCAGCCTCAAGGGCTGCACAAGCCTGGGGGGGGGGACAGAGCAAGGAAGGCCCCTGGCCTCTCCGCCTGACGCTGCGCAGCTGAGGGTGGCTAGCCCCCCCTCCAACACAGGAGGGGGGGTTCAGGGCTGGGGCCCCTGAAGGCATGCAAGCAATGCCCCCCCCCAGACAGCCTGCCCCCCTCCCTCCTGCTTCCCTTTCAGCCACTTTTGATGGCAGGGGCTCCAAGGATGAGGTTCTGGGTGCGAATCAGCCCACGTGGACTCAATTCGGGGCCCTCCGCAATCAGCATCCCCTCGGCTTTCCTGGGACATTGTCCAGTTGATCCGTGTCCTTCCTCAACAGAGGAGTCCGGCCAGCGCAGAGCAGAGCAGGAGGGAGAACGGGGAGATGCTCCTCCTCCTCCTCCTCCTCCCCCCTGGCCCCCTTTCTCTGGGCCCTCTTTGTATTCCCTTTTTGGCCCTGGGACAAAGGGATTCTTTAAAACTGGGTTTCTTCCCATCAGTGAGAACTAGAAACTTGCCTGAGGCCCCTGCGCAAGGCTCACTGGGACACAGGATGTGGGGAGATTTTCAGAGCCGAGGCGGCCTCAGGGCGCCACTTTCGCTTTGAAGAGAGCTGGCGTGGCATCCCACGTGGCAATGGAGGGCACCTCTCTCGGTGGGGACGGGGGCTGCCCACGGCTGCCTTCCTGGGCCTGGAGGCCACCCCGACCAGGTTGGACTGCAGCTGCCATAGGACATGTGGGGCCATCCCCCCACGAGGGCTCCCCTTTCCCCTCCAGAGGGGAGGGATCCTTCTGGGCAGCCATGAGTAGATTCCCCAGAGAGATCCACAGCCCTGCAAAAGGCCGGGGTGGTGGTGAGGGGGGCGCAGCTCAGTCCCTCCAGCCAGCAATCTGGCTCTGTGCCAATCCCCCCACATGCCAAGCCCCACTTGCTGAAATGCAGCAGGAGAGCCTCACGAGGCCTTTGGAGTCTGCCGGAGGGGGGGGCAGCTTAGTCCCAACGGTCTCCTCAGCTCCTTTTGCCCCCCCCCCCCATCCGCCTTCCTTGGAGGAGCCTCCGGCCTCCCGAAGGCCTTTGCACTGCCAGCCTGGGGCACCAACTGCTGCTGGAGGTCAGAGAAGCCCCCCCCCCACAAGAGACGAGGGGTTCTCCTTACCCAGAAGTGCTCCGCAAAGCAAGACATGGCGGGGGCAGGGCGGTCGGGCCTCTTTCAGCTCCTGGGAACCTGGGGGAGGAAGACTCGGGTGAAGCAGGGGGTCTCCAAAGAGGCAGCCCAGAAGCGCTCCGAGGGACCCCCGACCCCAAAGCAAAGTGACCAGACCAGGGAGACCTGGCTGGTGGCTCCTGGGATGTTGCAGGATCACCCCGAGATCCCTTGCTCCCCTTGCCTAGGGATCCCCATGAGGAAGGGGCCCCTGCTGAAGGGGGAGGGGGGCCGCTGCAGAAGAGGCTGCTCTGTATCAAGGGGGCTGCCTCATCCCAGGCCAATAGCTCTGCCCCTCCCCCTCCTCGCCCGCCCCCCTGCACCCATCCTTGCTCCTCCGGTGGCCCCCTTCTCCCAGGGCGGCCTCAGGGCCTCCAAAGGGCCCTGCCTTCAGGGCTGCAATTGGGGGCCAGGGTGAAGCAGCCGGAGGGGACGGGGGGGGGGAGGGCCTGGCCTGGCATCCCTGCCTCAAAGACAGGGGCTCCACTGCTCACTTCCTGCCACAGGAAAGGTGGCAGAGGCTGGGCATCTCACCCCCCACCCTCTGCACCCTAGCAGGCTGCTGCCTGCAGCTGGTGGGACCGTTTCTGGCGTTGCACCCCCACCTGGCAATGCAGGCGGGAGCAAAAACAGGAAGTTATCTCAGAGGACGCCATCTCGTTCTTTCCACTTCAAATGGGCGGGTGGCATCTTTGTGCCCCTCCACTGCCCCACCCCCATCCCGTGTCTTAATTTAATTTAATTGTCTTCCAGTGGCATCCTGGCTCAGGCCCCTCTGCCCCCCCCCCAGCCTCGAGGGAGGGGGCTTTGGCTACTCACCTGTGTCTGGGTCATGCTCTCGCTGGCAGCTGGGGGAAACTGACCGGACCGTCTCCCTGCGGGGGGGGGGGGGACAGAGAGGAAAGGTTTGAGGGGGGGGCAGCCAGGCAGGGACTGAAAAGCCACTTCCTGAGAGAGGCGCTTCCTCCTTTGGCTTTGCAGCTGCCCCAATGCCCCCCCCCCATCTGCACCTGAGCGCCTGGACGGGGAAGAGGGGGCTTTGCTCAACCCTGGGAGTGGCTGTGGGTGGCATGGGATGGCACTCTTTCAAAAACTTTTATTATAGATCTTTTTATCCCACCTTCATTATGTTTGTGAATAACTCAAGGCAGCGAACGCATCCAATACACCTTCCTCCACCTATTTTCCTCACAACAACCCTGTGAGGTGGGATGGACTAAGATTGAGGGGCCTAGCTTTCATGCCTAAAACGGGACTAGAACTCCCAGCCTCCCACTCTCTAGGAGGGGCTCTGCAGGGGGCTGCCCTTGAGTAGCATTTGGAAGCTGGAGGTAGTGGTGCATGGGCATTGTGGTGCTCTTCCTGGAACTCCCTTCACACCACTGCTCTGCGATGTGCTCCCGGAAGTTCAGGGGGGGGGGGGCAATTGCCTAAATCCCATGCCCAGAAGAGGATCCTCACCCGCCCCACCGGATCAAAAAAGGTGCCATGTTTGGGCCCTCCCCTCTCAGCGGAGCCACCTCACGGCCCCTCCTTCCACTGCCCTGGTGATGAAGGGGGGGTGGGCTTCGGGCATTTGGGCTATGCCTTGGTTGGCAGCTGTTTCTTACTGGGTGCAAAGTGGCTCAATCTGTTTGGGCCCCTGGCCGAGAGACCCAGGGGCCCCAGCAAGAGATGGCTGATTTGTTCCTTTGGGTGGTTAGTTCTTCTCTGCTTTCATTCCTCTCTTCGCCACCCGGGAGGGGGATGGGATGGGTGGCCACATAAATGCTCCAATCAATCAATCAGACCGGATGCCCGGTTCAGCCTCTGCCCATCTGCTGGGCAGGAAGCAGTGCCTGAACAGACCTGGCACAACCTCTGGGCACAAGTGGCACCAGCTGCATTCATGTCACAGGCAGCCCCTGAGGGCCATTTTGGTCTCTCTGGGGGGGGGGCATGCCTGACTCCCTTTCTCCCCATGTCTCCCACAGGGAGGGGGCTCATGCTCTGGTTCAAACTGGCCAAACTGGGGGTTGGACCACTGTTCCCTCTAAGGTGTGCAGCCACGCACGTGATGAGAGAATGCCGCGCGGAAGTTTCTAACTTCCGCCCGGCATTTTCTAATGGGAGAGGCTGCGTGCGTGCGTGCGTGCGCGGCCGCGCAGATGAAAAGAGAAAGCCGCGTGCCGTTTTCAGCTATTGCAGGGAAGACTGGGTGGGACCCCAGGCCAGGAGGCCATTAACAGCAGCCGAGCAAATTCCAGGATTGAGGAAGGGGGGCATTTTAGGGGAAGGGGAGAAAAGCCGGGGGGTGGGTGGGTAGAGGGGAGATGATCCCTGGCATCGATCCATCCTCAGCGTTCACTCCACAGGTCTCCCCCTGGGTTCTGTCATTTTTAAGAACTCTCTCCTCTTCCACCTCTGATGCCGGGGGTGGGGGAGGGAAGGTGGTTCAGGGCCCCCTTCTAAGAATGCCAATGCAGAGGCTGCTGGTCAGCCAGCACCGGAAACCCCCCCCCCCGACCCGATCAATGTGGATGGACAGATGGACGGAGGGAAGGCAGGTCGGTTCATCGAGGGAGGGAGGGGGGGTCTTTCCATGGCGGCCGCTGGTTGAGGCTCCAGAGCCAGACTCCTTTGGCCAGAAAGCAGGAGAACCCCCCCCCCCTCGCACTGCAGGGGACCCCCCCCCACAGCCACAAATCCCCGAAGGCAAGCAGATGTTCAGCTACCAACTTGCTCCCAGGTTGCAGCACATGGGACCCCCCCCCAAAAAAGCAGAGCTGCAGATTGACTCAGCCCCTTCCCTTCACCCCCAAGGGAGAAGCAAAGGCTCCCATTGGCTGCGTGGGGCAGGGGGATATCCCAGCCCCCACTCTTGGAAACACAGCCCCCTCCAAAGCGTGCCCACACTGGCAAAGCAGGTGAAGTGATGCCCGCAGGAAGGTCCACGGAGCTCTCCTTGCCAGGCTGCCCAGAGCAGACTCGGAGTTGTGCACGGGGTGGTGGTGGTGCTCCTGGGGCGAAAGCAGGACCTGCGGGGGGTGGGGGTGTGTGGAAGTCGGGGCTGCAGCAGCTCTCATCCCTCCCCCTTTCAGGCAGGCAGGCAGTGGCATGCAGCACCCACAGCACTTTGGGAGCAGCCCCACAGAAGTGCCCTGTGGGGAGGATGGAGGCCTAAGCCCGCTGGCCGCCCACATACCTCCTGGAGCATGAAAACAGAACAAGAGAATGGGAAGGGACCTTGGAGGAAGGGACCTAGTCCAAGCAGGAGCCCCTATGCCATTCTGGACAAACAGCCCCCTTTCTCCCCTTCCTCTTCTTAAAAAGATGGAGCACCCACAACCTCTGGGGGAAGAAGCCCTTCCACTGGTCTGGATGGTTCTCACGGTCAGAAAATTCCTCCTTAGGTTTAGGTTGCTTCTCTCCGTGGTTAGTTTCACCAGTTGCTTCTTCTCCTGCCATCAGAGTTAGCGTAAGGGCAGCTGGGGGGGTGGGGGGCAGAAAAGGCACCAGGGATGGCACTGCCAAGCCACAAGGCCTGTGTTTACATTCTGGGAACTCAAGAGGAATTCCGAGAGACAGGCACTGAACAGGGGTGGACTAAATGATCTCCAGGACACCCTCCAGGCCTCCATTCCATGAGGCTGCTAAAGGCCCAGAGACGGGCCATGATGACCGAGGGGGCCGTGCCAGGCTCTCTGGATGCCCACAGGGCATCTCCTTCTGGAGGGGAGGGCCCAGCGCCTGGGTTTCAGTCCTGGGGGGCCCTCAGTTGAAGGCTGGAGAAAACCTCTGGAGAAGAGCTCTTGGGGGGGGCTCCCTTCCTTGGGGGGTCTTCAGGGGAGGCTATGCAGCCTTCAGTCTGACAAGGGTCAATGTGCTAAACCTGGTATGCAATTATTTTAAGCTTCCTCACCAGATTTGATGGGTTTTCTGCTTCAAATAAAGAGGAACCGGACCCCCCAATTGGGTGGAGGGTCCGGTTGTAGCCTTTGGGTCACAGTGCCCATCTCCCTCTGGGGCAATGCTGCAACCAGCAGCCAAGATGCCCTTCTGGGCTGGCTCCGGACACAGCCTGGCACCCTCATTCTCCACTGGGACGGATCTCCCGCCAGCAGAGACCTTGGGGGGGGGCTTCAGGCCACCAGAAATGCCACGTGAATCAGAGCCGGAGACAAAGGAGGCCCATTCGTTCCCGGGATGGTCCTGCCCGAATGGAGGACCTCGAAGATGAAGGGCCCCACTTGAAAAGCTGGCCTGGAGGAGCTCCGAGGGGCCCCGGGGCTGGTTCAGAACAAGGGGGCACGCCAGGTGCCTGGCTGGGTGTCCCCGGCCTCCTTCCACGCCCTGGGCTCCTCAGCCGTGGAGGTGAAGTGCCAGGAAACCTGGAGGGTCAGCCACGGCTACTGCCCTCCTCCTCCTCCTCTCGTTTTCCCTAGGGCTGGGCTGGGTCTTGTCCACTGGAGCTCAGGGGCCACAGTCTGCCTGTCCTGCTGACCAGCAGCTCCCTTTCAGCGGCTATCTCTTCCTGCCACCAGGCAGAGGCTGGGACGGGCAGAGGGGGGCAGAGGATGTCCGAAGGGAGGCTCTGGGTTCCCCCCCCCCTTGCCCCAGACTCTCTAAGAACAGCTTCTTCCAGGGAGGCATCGGACTCGCTTCTCGGAGGGCAGAGCTGCCAGGGGGCAGAGAAGGGCAAAAGCCTGGCCCAGCACTTGCAACCGCACAGCCCTTCCCCCCCCCCCTCAGCAGTGGGGAAGGGCAGAGTCTTCACACAGCCGGAAGACAGCAAAGCAAAGCCCCAAAGCAGAAGCCAGGACTGCCCCGCCTCCCCCTCCATCCAGGGGGCCAAGCAGGAGTTCCCCTCGCCCCCCCCCCCAGCTCTGCAGCAGGCAGGGCCCCGAGACAATTGGGGGGGAGGGGAGCAGTGCTCCTCAGTTTCAGAGCCTCAAATGGGGGAGAGCCTTTCCCCACCTATCTACCCCAAAGCTCCCCAGAGGAGGAGGGGGAGGAAGGCCGGGCCCAGAAGGGTTTTTTGTAGGGCAGCTGCTCAGAGCAGACTGCCCTTGCACATGGAGGCTCTGCTATCAGCCCCAAGTGTCCTTGAGGGTGCAAAGGCTGGCAGGGCCTGTGGGGCCGGCATGGAGCTCCCGCCCTCCCGCCTGTTTCCAACATGTGGCACGTTACGCACCCACAACACACAACTCCGTTTCCAGCACAAAAAGCCTCCACTTCCCCAAATCAAGCCTCTCCGAGGCGGCATCAGTGCTTTTCATCGGCCTTTCCCACCCAGCCGGGAAAGGCCCTTCTCTGCCCGAGCCGCCGGCCAGCAGCCCCGGGACCGTCAGCAGAGCCTGACCCCCAGGCGGGGGGGGGGGGCTGGGGAGGAAGCCAAGCGCCCCAAAGCCGAGGGTGCCAACTGCCGCCCCAGCCCCTCCGAGGGAGCCAAGGGCGCCCCGAATCCCCCCTGCCCGCCCGGCCCCCAGGCGCCTCCGCAGGCCGGCCCGGCGTCTAAAGTCCCCTCTTATCTCCCGGGCCGGACCTTTGGCTGGACACGCGGCAGCCCCGCCCAGAGGCCCGAGGGGCTTCTCCCACAGGTGGCCAGGAAGCTCTGCGCAGGACCCCCGCCCCAATGCCTGCCCAGGCACCTGCAGCGGAAGGCCTCCCCGCAGCCGCGCCGGCCTTCCCGGTACTCCGAAGCAGCCCCCGCTCGGGCCTGCCGTTCCCTCCCCCCAAGCCCGGTCCCGGAATGGGGGCCGCGATGTCGGCCGCCCCCGCAGGGCGAGGCTGGCTGGCGGCAGGTCCGCCCAGGGGGGTCTCTGGCGCCCCCAGCAGGAAAGCGACGCCCTCGGGGGGGGACAACCACAGCCCCCCGGAAAGGCTTGGGGGGCGCCAGATCCAGCCCCCCCCCCACGTAGCGCAGGCAGGGAAGCCTCTCCGGGGACCCCCGCCGGGACCAGCCTCCCCAGGACTAGCGGCCCCTCCCGCCGCTCCCCGCATTGGCGCCGCAATAAACAGGCGGGCAGGAGCGGCCGCGCGTGGATCCCCCTCCTTGCTTCCTCCCCCCCTCTTCGGGGGCCGCAGGATCCCCTCCCCCTCTGTCCGGGAGAGGGCGGGGGGGCGGGGGCCCCCGCACTGACCTTCCGCGCTCCTTCGCATCACGCACCTGCCTCGCCCGCCTCCGCCGCCCAACGACCCCCCCCGGCGAGGAGGGGCGGGCGCGGGGCGGGGCTTGCGCGGGCCTGGGCGGGGCCAGAAGGGAAAGGAGGCTCGGCCCGGATTGGCTGCGGCGCGCGCCGCCGAGCTCCGGCTCCTCTCCCCCACGCCGGGCTCATTTGCATGTTTAAAGCGGCAGCGTCCGCGCTTCCCCGGGCAGCCGCTGCGCAGCGCGATCCTCACGGGCGCCGAGCCGGCACGGACGGGGCGCCCCTGGCGGCAGCGGCTCCTCTCCAGAGGAGGGAAGGGGCGCAACCCCCAGAGAGCCTGCCCTGCCCGGGGCTTTCCCTGAAGACGCGGCTCCGGAAAGCCCCGAGGTCGAGCCGGGCGGAGCGGCCCGCCCGAGACCCCCTTCAGAGGCTGCTGCGACCCCCGTGAGGTCCGCTCAGGCCCTCGGGAGCATCGCGCACGCCTCCGCCCTCCCCCCCCGGGCCCCGTTGTCCCGAGACGGGACTGGGCTGCCCTCGGCGGAGGTCAGGATGGGGGAGCCCGGCTGCCGTCCATGGCCGTTTCCGCCGTGGGGACCCTGCAGGGAAAGGGCTGCCTGCCCCCAGCAATCGTCCTGGCTGGCCCCCACCCGCCAGATGCCGCGAGCCTCCCCGCGCGACCCAGCCGGCATCGGTTTGCGGCAGGTCCCGGGAGAGCAGCAGGCCGGGGTTCATGGGGGGGGGAGCCCCCTTTCCTCACCCGGGCCGCCGTTCCCGTGGCTCCCTCACCTTACGGGACATCCGATGCAGCCCCTCCCCCGGGGGTCCCACAGGCTTTGGTTTAGTGCACCAGAGATGCTTCCCAAACCGTATCTTTTCCAGGCAGTTGCCATGACAACACGTCTACTCCATCCTCCCCGTTGTGCAACCAATGGCAACGGAGGCAGCTGATTTGGGGAGGGGGTGCAGGTGGGAACAAGGCAGGGTCTCTAGCAGGGATTTGCCCTCCAGACAGAATCCTGGGGCGAGAAGGCGACCTCCAGCCCTGGACAAGGGGGCCAGTCTCAGCTGGAAGTCCCAAAGGGGAGCCCCCCCCCATTCTCTGCCCACTCCTGCCAGGCCTCTGGTCCCCCTCCCTGGTCATCGGCAGCAGGCAGCAGGCAGCCTCCCTCCATCTCTGGGGTGCTCTGCTGGTGGCCCACATGTACAGCCCCCCCTCCCCACGGTGACCTGTGATCCCGGGTGTGGGAGAGACCGTCTGCACCCTGGCAGGGCAGGAAGGGAGCTCCTTCCCAAGATCCCTCCTCGGGCAGGATCCCAAACACCCGCAGCGTCACCCGGCCAGCCATGCCTTCGGTGAGGGGGCCGCATTCAAAGCCATTTTACAGCCGTCTGTGGGGGCTCGGGGTGGTGGTGGTGGTGGTGGTGCAGGCAGGTCCTGGGCCCCACAGGAGGGACAGGAGCCCAGACTTCCCTCCAGAGAAGGCGTGGGGCCTGGGGGGCTTGGCAGCGCCTGAAGGGGCACGGAGATTCACCAGACATGTTGAGCTACGTACTTCTTTTAATGGTTTAATAGAGTTCAACACAGGTGTGCATTTGTGTGTACACACATAACATTTGTGTATCACAGGGTTAACTGTGTAATGGCTACAACAACCACATCCTTTTTTTCCCCTACAGCTGGGGGAGGAGGAGGAGAGGTCGGCTGAGGCCAGGGAGAGGGGGACCCCCAGGTGGCCAGCCCGCCAGCCCTCCCCTTCCCCCCCCCCCCCGCCCTCATCTGCCCGGCTTCCATATAAAGGTGGGGAAAACATTCCCCCTCCCCCAAATACTTCTAGACACACATCATGCGGATACAAAAGACAGGGCTGACCCCAGAGGCAGGAGGAAATGGGGGGGGGAGGACAAGCAAAGGGGCAGGCCCACCCGACCTCCCACACAGGCGGCCATCCTATAAATTATAAACCTTCCATATGGTAACAGTTTGCGTGGGGTTTTTTTTAGAAAGAAAATATAAAACGCATTTTAAAAAAACCACATTTCCTTCCTTAGAAAAACGAAAGATTTAGTGTCACATTGCAAGGGGCTTATTTCCCCCAACTTTCCTTCAAACGTTAAAAGGAGGGAGGGAGGGGGGGGTCTTTCCAGAGCTGCAAAAAGGCCCCTGGAGGAGGCGCCATGGGCTGGATTTGGGCCTTTGTGAATGAAGCCCCCAGAAAAACTGCCCAACCCTCCAAGGTTTTGAACATAAAGAGGTAGAAGTCTGGAGTGGGAGGCTGGAGGGGGAGGGGGGGGTCAGCTGGGAATGTTTGACCCCCCCCCTCAGGAAAGAGCCACACCCAAAGCCACTCCTCCTCTGCAAGCTTCAGGAGGGCCAGAAGAGCCCCCCAAAATCGCACTCGCTTCTCCCCTGGGGAGGCCCGAAAGGATCACCTGCCACCCCACAGCTCTCTGTGGGGGGGGGGAGGGGGGCAGGAGGCGCCAGTACAAGATGCCCTCGCTGGACCCTCTGCTCTTCCCGGAGACAAAGGAAGGGCTGCTCCAGGTGGGGAGACACCTAGTCCCACATCAAAGGGGGGGGGGGAAGGGGGAGAGAAGCAGCCCCCCCAACCATGCCACGAGGGGTGGAGCCACAGCCGGGCCTCTCCTGGCCCCCCTCCCTCCCTCCCTCCCTCCCTGGGCTGGGGAGAAGCTGTGGTGGTGAGCATGCAGACAAACGGGGAGGGGGGAGTGCAATTCTCAAAGGGATACGCAAAGCATCTCCGGTGCCCCCCCCACCTCCCCTCCCCCCCAAAAGCCCCAGAAGGCGGAGGGCTCTTTTGGCATGAAGCTTTGGAAGGAGGTGGTGGGGCCTCAGTCCCAGTCCTGCTCAGAACTCCACTTTGCAGGCGGGGAAGGTCTCGTCCTGCATGGCCACCGTGCTGTTGCTGCCCAGGACGGTCACTCCCAGCTCCTGCTGCCGCTCCAGCGTCTCCATGTACCACTCGTGCATGACCAGCGAGTCGAAGGTCGGAATGAGGGTCACCTGAGCAGGGGGGGGAGATGGGAAGAGGCTTAACTTTGGCCCCCGCCCTCAGGCCCCGCTCCCCCTTCCCTTTAGGGCGCTCGGACGCGAAGGGGGCCCATCCTGGCCACTGGGAGACGCCCCCCTCCTCCTCCTCTTCCCACCTGCCAGAGTCCCCTGCACAGCACCCCTCCTCTCTGCAGGGGTTCCCTTTAACAAGGGAGAAATGGAGGAACACAGCTCAGCGGCTCAGCTGCCTCCTAACCTGCCCCCAGGTGGCTTGAAAGCCTCGGAATGGACAGTCACTTCCCCCCTCCCCCCGCCCAGCCCAGCTCTCCTCCTTTGTCACCAGAGCCGCCCACTCTGGCCTCCGACCATCTCGGGTTCCCACTGGGGAGGAGACAAATTATTCTGTCTTCTATGAGATCGGTGTCTTCCTTTTGGGGGGGGGGTCTTTTAAATCCCAATGATCAAACATTGGAGTGTCTCCCCCCCCCCCAGGGCAGGAATTCAACAGGGGGAAACATGCAGCTCTGAAACAGAGCCCTTTGGATAGGGGGAAGGGCTCTGGGTCTCTTGGGTGGATCCCAAAGGTCCCTTAAGAGGAGGACCCAGTCCGGGCTCTGACGTCCTCCCTCCCTTCCGAGGACCCCACTCAGAGGGAAGACGGGCTGGGGGGGGATAGGGACCAGGTGCCAAGGACGGCCTTTGGGGTGGAGGGCCTGGGGATATAACAGCCCCCCCCCCCCAGAGGGAGAAAGACATCCAGCCTGCAGAAGAGGGAAAGGCCAGTCCCTTCCTCTTGCCTCAGAGGGGAGGCAGGACCAGGGCAAGGGATTAAAAGGAGGAGGAAACGGTTCAGGCCCCCCCCCCTCCTCCTGGCTGTGGGAACCGGGGGAGGGGCTCTCGGCAGGGATCAAGACCCTCCTGATTAGATGCGCCCCTCACAATCCCCCGGCAGCAGGCGTGCCAGCCCAGGCCCCGTGCAGGGGGCAGGCTCTACCTGGGTGTCGTGGGCCCAGTGCTGCTTCCCCGAGAGCAGAGCATCCAGGATGCCCCTCAGGACGCTCTCCTTCAGGTGGTCCTCCCCACTGATGACGTAGCACTGGGAGCGGATGCAGCGGAAGAAGTCCTCGTCCACCTTCTGGGCGCTGGCCGAGCCCGGCAGGTAGGCCAGCTCCAGGTACACTGGGCACCGTGGCAGGCCGGGACGGGTCCCTGAGGAGGAGGAAGAAGAGCAAAGGTCCAAGCGCTGGGGATGCCACGAAACGCCCCCAGCTGAGGCTCAGACACCCCCCCCTCCCACTTTGGGCCATTGACTTCCTTAGCCCTCCCTCCCCTCTGAGCAGCTGTAGGGATAAACCTATGGGAGAACCCCCAAAACCGGCCTTCACAGCAGGCAAGCAAGCAAGCAAGCAATGCCCGGCCTCAGCTGACCGGTCGTGAAGACCAACAGAAAGGCCAAAGTCTAGAGAAATGGCCCTGGCCAAAGCTGCTGGGTCCAGCTCCAGGTCCAAAGCGAGGAGGGGGAGGGGAGCCTAAGGCCAAGGCCAGTGGGAAGTGTCCGAAGAAGCAGCTCAGGCCCCTCCTAATTCACGAGGGGCAGGGCACAATTTGGTTCTCAGAGGGGCTCTCGGAGGAAAAGCAGTCTGAGCCCCTCCCCCCCCTCCCCTGAACCCAGATCCCTGGCCGGGCTGCCTGGCAAGGCTGGCGTCAGGCACCTGCTCTGAGTCGGGAAGGGCAACGCTTACCTGCCGGGGTGGATCTTCCTCCCCCCGGGAGAGGCCGGGCATTTGCGTTCCGTTGGGCAAAGGCCAGCCGGTTGTCCCCGCTGGCACGAGAGTTTGGGGGGTCGCTTCTGCCAGGGGCCGGCAGCCGGGCTCTCTCCCCCATGCTGGCTGAGGAAGGCTTCGCCCGGGCATTGGGAGCGGCGGCTTTGAGGGCGTCTGCTTTGGGAGGGGCCGAAGCCCCCCGCAATGGGGCCCGCTTGGCTTTGGCGGCCCCTTCTCTCTCGGGGTCCACCATGCAGATGCCCGGCTGGGCAGGGAGAGGGCAGGGGTCTTTCAGGACGGCCGGGAGCGGGTCGCGGGCCTGGGCCAGGCTCTCCGGGTCATCGTCCGAGTCCAGCCCACCATCGGCTGTGAGAGAGGAGCACTCTTCCATGGCAGGTGGGGCGTCCGAGTCGGAGAGGGTGGGGAGCGATTCGCTGAAGGACGTCGGCGGGGTCTCGTCCAGCAGAGGGTGGGACCGGCGGGCTCGGGGGGCCTTCCTGTGTGACGGGGGCTTGGCCAGTTCCTGGGAGAAGTCACTGCTGTTGGACATGTCCCGGGGGCTGAAGTTGGCCAAGGGGGACCTGTCTGACTTGGGGTGCTCAAACTCACAAGGGGACACCAGGCAGAGATCCACGTCGTGGGGGGAATCTGACCGCCGGCCAGACCGAGGCAGGACCCGGCCATCCAGGCGCTGGGGGTGACAGGAGAGGATGGGCAGGGACATCCCGCTCTTCCCTAACGCGGGCTCGGGGTCTGGGGTGAGCCCCCCGGCCTGCATGCCCTCTCCTTCCTCCTGGGGGAACTCACTCACGGGCGGCAGGAGCTGCTCGAAGGAGATCGAGAGCGACTCATCCACCTCGGTAGAGTGGGGGGAGCCCACTTCGGCCGGCAGTGAGGGGGTGGTGAGCGTGGGGGAGACATCGTGGAGGTCGTCCCGAAAGAGGCTCGGGGAGAGACAACTGGGGGGCTTCTCCTGGGAAGAGCTGGAGTTGTCGTGCGAGGCTCGGGGGGGACCAGGGAGGGCGCCATCGGGCCTCCAGGGATTGCCGAGGGCCACGGGCTCCTCCTCCATGGCCACGTCCTCCATGGGGGAGTGGTGGGAAGGTGTGCGCCCCGCGCTGGCCGGGGACATCATCTCCAGGGTCTTTTCTTCAGAGCTGCCGCCGGCGTCCTCTGCGTCCGGGCAGTGGTTGAGCCGGGGCTGAAGGTCAGTCGGGGACAGTTCCAGGTTGATGCTCTGGTCGCTCTTGGGAGTCTTGACCAGCGGGGAGGGGGGCCCAATCCACTTCAAAGGCGAGCCGGCTTCCAGATGCCGGAAAGGCTGAGGGCTCTCTGGGCCCCCCTCCGTGCCCAAGCCGTTCTGGGCAGGCTCCAGGCCGTTCCCTTGGCAGTCCACACTGCCCAGCGGGGAAGGCCTCCGCTGGCTCTCGGCCAGGGCAACGGGCTCACCCGGCACCCGCCCTGCCATCCCCGCCTGGCGGGGGGCCCCGCGCGGCCTCTCCTGCATGTGCTTCTCTGAGGATGAGGAGGGGGCCTTAGACCCCTCCGAGAGGCCGCCTTTGGTGCCACTCGGGGGCTTCCCGGGGATCTCTTTCAGCAACTTGCTCTTTGGCCTCTCCAGCTCCTTTTTCGGAGCAGGGGTTGCCTTTTTGAAAGTGCCCACTCTGGTGGACGGCCTTTTCACCTCTGCGCTTGGCATCCTCCGCAGCTCTCTTGTGGGCGGCTTGGCTGCCTTGTCCTCCTTCTTGGTCTCCTCCCTCCTGGGCAGCCTCCCCTCTTTCCTGGCCACCTCCTTCTCCTGGGGAGCCTCTTCCTTGGGCAGCGCCTTCTTCCCCTCTTTCCTGGCCACCGGCTTCTCCTTCGGCTGCTTGGGCCTGGCATCTTGCCTGCTCTTCTCCGCCGAGGGCTCCGTCTTCAGCTGGGGCCCCCTGGCCTTTTCCTCCTCCACGCTGCCCTTGGAGGCCTCGCTGGGCGCCCTGGGCCGGTCCCTGGCACCAGCCAGCTTTGGCTCCTTCTTCTCCTTGGATTCGGTCAGGCTGAGCCGAGAGCTGGACTTGAGGCTCTCCTGGCTCTCTGCCCTCTTGTGCTTGGCTTGGGGGATGGAGAAAGAGTCCATGTCCTTCTGAGTGACCACAGGGTGCTTGAGGAACTCCAAATGCTTGACCTTCTCCAGCCCTTCTAAGATCCTTGCCTGGGGAGTGCAGCCTGGGAACAGGACCCGGACGATTTTTTCGGTGGGGCTCACCGGGTGCCAGATGAGGAGAGCGCAGATGGAGGTCACGCACTGGAGGGGCAGCTCCAGCCCTTTGGGGTGGCCGTTCCCGCACCACTGCTGCATCAGGAACTCCAGCTCCCGGCTGCCCTTCACCGGGTGCAGCACGTACATCTCCAGGCGCCCCACGCCCATCTTCTGAAAGAGGATGGTGGGCTCCGTCCTGGGAGCGGCTTCCCTGGAGAGCGGCTTGGGCCGAATGCCCAGTTTGTGCAGGTACTGCAGAGTCAGTCTGGCCTCGTCGCAGCTCTTCAAGACGCCAGAATCCCCTTCGATGTCCTTCAGCTTCTCCGAGGCGTTGAGGAAGACCACCCCCAGCTCTGGCGAGATGAGGTTCTTCACCCAGTCGTCCACCTGGGGGCCCTGGGAGGAAGGGTCCTCCTCCATTTCGGCCAGCTTCCGCTGGAGCAGGCTGTTCACTCCGGGCAGACTGTCGGTCCCCACGTGGGTCACCAAGACGGAGTCGATACGGTCCAGGTGGCGCACCAGTTTCCAGAAAGAGGAGCGAGGGTTGGAGCCCCCGTTCACCAGGAGGTTGAAGCCGTTGACTGCGAAGAAGGCCGAGTCGCCTCGCCCCCCAGGGAAGATATAGCAGCAGGGCTTGGAGAGCTTCAGGAAGCCGACCGTGCTGGGGGGCTCCAGGAGGTCGAAGGGGGACAGGGGCTCCAGGGACTCCGAAAGGTACTCCATGAACTCCTGCAAGCCCTCCATCTGGGGCAGCACGCAGCCGGGGTTGAAGTGCAGGTCTATGAAGTCCAAGAGGTTGTGCTGGCTGAGCCGGGGGTCCTTCCATTCCCCGAAGTCTGGGCAGATCACGGTCAAGCTGGCTTTGGCAGAGGGGTCAGCCGAGCTGAGCAGCTCCCCAACCTGGAAGAGGAGGAGGAGGAGGAGAGGGAGTCAGGGGAGTTTAAACCCCCTCCCCAAAGAGGCCTCTCTCTGAACAGCGCCGACTTCGTGGGGTCACACAGTGCGTGGAGGGGGGGGGGGAAACCAAAGCTCAGGGGCCAATGGAGCCTGCTTCTCCCCCTCCTCCCCCTTTCAACCCTACATCCCCTTTGGGGTGCTCTATTGTGCTTTGGAACACAGGGGGTGGTCTGGGGCAGGCACTCGGGGACCTCGTGGCACCAAGCCACCTGGGGAGAGAAGAGGGCAGAGGTGACACCCCCCCACTCCCCCATTTTCTCTTCATCCCCATCGGCCTTCAGGGGGCTTTGCCTCAACCTTCCCGATCTTCCCTGTGCGACCCTTAAGGGTTGTCAGCTGGGAGGCCTCACTTCTTCCCCCGTTATTTGGAAGGTGCATTTTTGCTGCTAAGAGTGGAATGTGGGCCGTGTGTCTTTGCAGAAGCAGCTGAGAGCCAGCCTGCCGTCAGCGGGTATTCCCCAGTCTTTCCACCAGTCCTGGGACCCGGCCAGCCACCTGGGCCCCACCCTGCACGTCCGAACCGGTTGATTTCTGCTCTCTAAACGAAGAACTGCATCTTTGTGTTTGCTAACATTTCTTCTTTTAGTTTTGGCCCATTCACTAAGCCCCACCCTCATTTTAAACTCTACTTCTTGCCTCCTAACTGCCCCAGGCCCTTGGTGCCATCTGCGGGTTCCCTTCGCTTTGCTTTGGCATTTTCATCCAAGAGATAAAATATTGAGGTGCTGTGCAGCGGAGAGCCCGTCACCTGCTGCCTTCCCTGGCCCAGCATGCCTTCCCTGCCCTCCTGGCCGCCCCGTCCATCGCCCCGAGCCGCACCTCTTTGTCCGCGAAGACCTGGATGAAGTCCCGCAAGGAGAAGGAGCCCATCTGCAGCACCAGCTCCCCCGTCTCCTCAATGCAGGGCCCGGCAAAGATCAGCAGCTTGTGGCGCGAAGGGTCGGTGATCAGGTTACGGAGCTGCAGAGGGAGAGAAGGGAAGGAAGGAAGGAAGGGGAAATGGGGCAAGCGGAGAAGCCCTGAAGCACCAGGCCTCAACCAGAGCAGCCCAGCTCTTCCTGGCAGCCGCTCATCAAAGAGAGGCCCCTGAGGGAAACCTTGGCAGAGTTTGGCTTTGGCCACTTAATTTACTGGCCCAATTCCGTGGTCTGGGCTGAATTGGGGGGAGGGATGTTGCGTGTGTGCCTCGAGCAAGCGCTCCGTCCATAGTGGTGGGGGACGCCAGCCTTGCCGGGAGGGGGGGTGGAGTTGCAAGGCTCCTCCTCACACCTAGAGGGGCCAGGCTTTGGGGAGGGTGGGCCCCATCCTTCTCATCCCCCTCTGCCAGGCTAGAGGCACCAGCAGAGAAAGAGAGAGCAGCTTTTATATAAGACGAGGACATGGGGAAATGGGGTGGTCCTCCCCAAAGCCCTTCTGGGGAGCTTCCCCTTTGGCAGCCACAGAGCCCTCCTGAATTGCTCAGACCTCCTTTCACGCCCCGCCCTGCGTCTCAAACCCTCTGCCGAGACAGGGACCCCCGCAAAGAGGCGGCAGCTCTGGGCCCAGTGGCCCTCCGGTCTGAGCTCTGCCCCAGGGAGGCTTCGGTCTGCTGCTCACCTCATCACAGATGGATTTGTCTGAAGGGTTCAGCAACACTAAGGTTTCCAGCACATCGCCCCGATGGTGGAGGGCACGCTGACCTGCGGAGGAGGACAGAAGGCAGGGGCTTGAAAGGCGGGGAGGACACGAGGCAGGACCCCGGCCTTCTCCTGGCCTAGGAGAGTCGCCCCACAGCACAAAGCCCCCCCCCCCCCGCAATCCGAAAGCAAGAAGGTCGGCAGCCGGGCATCCACCAGGCAGATTTATTCTTGGTTGGATGAGCCGTCCTAAGAGGGAGAGGCCGCCTGGGCAGCTGGCGAGGAGGAACCCCAGAAAGTCTGAGAGAAGCTCAGAGAGAGAGAGAGACGGAGAGGGGGGGCCGGGGGGCTCTTTTATTCTCCAGTTCAGCTCAAAGAGGTTCACCCAGCATCGGACCTCCAAGCCGCAGCAGCCAGTCTGACGCACCCTGAGAGTCCGTCAACAAAGGGCACCAGAGCAGCGACCGAGTAGCTGGCCCCAAATGTGGCCACTAAACAAGGACTGCTTGTACTTCAAACAGTGTTGCGGGGGGGGGACTGACTCTAGGCCCCTGACCCAAAAGGAGACCGGCACTTTCATACCTGGAGCCTGAAAGGAACCTTGGAGGCCTCGGAGAGCAAAGAGCTTCCCCAAGCGAGGCATCTCCCCCCCCCGCGCAGTCACCCACACAAAGCGCTGAACCCCAACAGCCGAGAGCCTCACTTCTCAGGTGTTGGGGTGACCTGCTGAAAGGATCCTGTAACTGGCTGTGTCCACAGAAGGGGAGGGAAGCCCGGCCCCGCCTTCCTTCCCACCGGGAGTCCTCCAGGACTGGCCGAGGCAAATGGTCCTGAGTGCAGCCAGGGGTCATGACCTCTTTGCAGCTGCCCCATCTCGGCACGTCAGCCCAGAGAGGACGGGAACTCTGCTTCTGCCCCCCCCTCTCCCCCTCCCAGATAAAGCTCCACATCTGTCTCTGATGCCACCGTTTCAGTCAGTCCCTCTGGAAGTCTCTGGAGCTCAAAACAACCGTCCCAGTATTGAGTTCTCAACCCTTCTGGGATGGCCAAGCTGGCCTGTTTCAAACCCAGATGGGAAGTTTAATTTCGGCTGCTTGGCTCATCTCACACAACGTTTGGTCTCTTGCTGGTATTCAGAGCGTATTACTAGGATAGAAAGTCTGAAAACACTGTTTGGTTAACTCGAAGAACATGCTAAAAATTTATAAAAGAAAAGTAAGTATTATTCCATTACTTGAATTCAAGCTTATTCAATGAAATTGATCAGCAAAAGACTCAGAACAGAATATTTTTTTAGATTTTTTTTAAAGATTTATTATTAGAGTTGGAAGGGACCTTGTAGGTCATCTAGTCCAACCCCCCGCTCAAGCAGGAGTTCCTACACCATTTGATACAGATGGCAGTCCAGTCTCCCCTTGAAGGTCGCAAGTGTTGGGGCTCTCACAACCTCCGCAGGCAACTTCTGTTCCACTGGTTGATCGCTCTCACCGTCAGAAAGTTTCTCCTCACTTCCAGGTTGAATCTCTCCTTGGTCAGCTTCCATCCATTATTCCTTGTTTGGCTTTCTGGTGCGATAGAGAACAGCCTGACCCCCTCCTCTCTGTGGCATCCCCTCAAGTATTGGAACACTGCTATCATGTCACCCCTGGTCCTTCTCTTCTCCAGACTGGCCAAGCTCAGTTCCTGCAACCGCTCTTCGTATGTTTTATTTTCCAGACCCTTTATCATCCTGGTTGCTCTCTTCTGCACTTTCTCTAGGGTTTCAATGTCTTTTTTGTAGTGTGGTGACCAAAACTGGATGCAGTACTCTAGGTGTGGTCTGACCAAGGCTTTATAGAGTGGTACTAGTACCTCTCTGGTCCTTGATTGTATCCCTCTATTTATGCAGCTCAGGACTGCGTTGGCCTTTTTGGCTGCTGCTGCTGCACACTGCTGGCTCTTATTTAGTTGGCTGTCTACCAGGACTCCGAGATCCCTCTCGCAATTTTGGGGAGGTCCCAGAAAGAACAGCTGGTTGTTCTATGTAAGCAGCTGACCAGGGAGTGGCCGGAAGCTCTCAACAGAGCAGTTTTGTTTCTCCAAAGTTAAAGAAAAGTTTGCTTTCTGGAGCAAAACCCAGCCATGCCCTGGGGCGCCTGAGGTTAAGTCAAGGAAGCTATTCTTCAGTTGCTCTTTCCAGCACGTCGCCACTGCCAGGCCAAAGCCAGACAATGCCACGATTTCAAGACCGTGAACGAAAGAGCAGAGTGGGCCTGCACTGGAGCCGAGCGTTCTGCTAGCAGAGGCTAGTCTGCAATCCACGCCCTCTGCCCAGGCTAGTCTAGAAGGTCTGCGGGCACAAGACGGGGGAAACTGGTCTGACCCCCAGGGACTATTCAGAGAAAGCAGAAACTACCGGCCCTACAGCCAAGGAAAGGAGCCCCCCAATCGCATGGAAGCCGCCAGGGGCTCCGCTGGCCTTCTGCTGTAGCCAAGGTCTCCTCCCTTCCAGACTGGCAGCGGCTCCTCCAGAGAGCAGCCGATCTGAGACAGGAGAGGGAGACCCTGTCTCAAGGAAGGCTTTCGAGATTCCGGCCCCAGGAAGGCCCAAACGTGCCCCTGCTGGGGAGACGAGCCAGGGCTCTCCCCAGGTAACGTGGGGGGCTAAACGAAGCCAACTGACGTAGAAAGCCCTCCTCCCTGCATTCAGAGATCGGCTGATGGGAAGGGAAGAGAGGGGCACCCTAGGCGGAATGGGGGGGGGGGGGAGAAGAGGTAGAAAGCAACGATGCAAAAAGCTAACTTGATAAACAAGAACCAAAACAGCCCAAACCCACAAAAAATATCAGTGTGGAAGTTGAGCAGACAATGCCATCCAAGCCACAGCTGCACAGCAGGCGCACAACACAGAATGCTGTTCTTCCTTTGCCCCATGGGACCCCCACCAGACCACCCCCAGCACAGACAACTGGGCCAGTTGTCCCGAGGAGGAGGAGGAGGAGGAAGGGAGCCCTTCCTTCGCCACCTCCCTCCTTCCTCTCCTCAGCCCCCTTGAGAGGCAGGTTGGGCCCAGATGGAACCGGATCCTTTGCTAGAAGGGAGGGAGGGAGGGAAGAGGCAGCCCCAAAGAGAGGCAGGCAAAGGGAACCAGTTGAAAGATTTCACAAGCACAAATAGACACAACCCTGTGTTCCTGCCACAGCAATACAAAAACATCGGCTGCTTTCAGGAGCGGAATGGCAAACTGACCCATCTTCAATCGAGCGGAGACGCCCACAGCAAGCGCCCAAGGGCCAGAGAGTTGCCCTGTCCTGCAGGACCTCTCTGGGCGAAGAGAGGACGGGAGGCCGACCACTTCTGTGCCCAAAGGCAGAGATCTGAACACGGAGAAATGAAGGGAATCTTCATGCTCTCCATTGTGGCCGAGTCTTTTAAAGGACCCACAGTCCCCTAACCACACTTTCTGATCACTTCTGGAATTCCCCTATTTAACTATATTAAGGATATTAGAGATCTTCAAAACGCGAAATTTGAAAAGCCCCCTGGTGAGTTTCCCTCTGGGCTCGAACAAAAGTAAAGTTAACTATAACCTGGTAAGAAACAGAAACAAAGAGAGAGAAAAAACTAAGAAAGAATTTAAGAAAGAAAGAAAAATGGACTAAGGGGCCAGAAAAATTTGGAACCTTAAAGGCTTTTGCTAAAAGCTTTGGGGAGAAATTGAATTAACAAACAATACCTTTGTGCAAATATCATTTAGTTTAAGAACTGATATTCAAACCTTTCGAACAAAGCCACCCAGAGTCACCTTGTAGGGGATAAGGTGGCATAAAAATAATAATAAATAAATACACTTCAGAAATTAGACGCTAAAAGCGACTAAAGATTCCAAGCAAGAAAAGGAAAGGAAAGGGGGGGGGGAAGCCTGCCCTCTCTCTTTTCAACTGCAGAGTAAGGATTCCTCATCTTGGACAAAATGACAGGTAATGGGGTGAAATTCATTCAAGGCACTTTTGAAGAGTGGGGACAGAAATGTGTAGCTACAGTAGCAAAAATAATGTTTCCTTATATGAATATATTTTATTTACAAAAGAAGAAAGGACATTTTGTCATAGAAAATGTTTGGAAAGACCTACAAATGAAGAGGCGAAACAACCTTATGCAGGTTTATTTAAAAAAAACCAATTTCTGGGTTAGAGATTAAAGTGGAAGTACAAAAGGCAAGCCCAGATTTACAAGAGAGGGTTGCAAAAGGCTCGAAATAACCTCAGAGATGGGAGGGAAGGAGGGAGGGAGGGAGGGAGGGAGGGAGGGAGGGAGGAAGGATCAAAAGATCCATCTGAATGGATCAAAGGCTCAGACTGATAGAAGCAAAAGCAAGGAATTTAAAGCTGACTGGCTTAGCCAGGGTTAAAACAAGGCATAACTCCAGGGTTCTGGCCTTTACGGGTTTTTTGCTGGCAACCGGGTATTATTGATGTGTGGCTTTGCAAATGGATGAGGGGTGGGCTATAAGAAAAAAAGAAATAGATGCAGACCCCCTTATAAGGGGGGAGGAGAAATACTAAGTTTGCCTGTGATGAATTGTTGCGATGAAAACAGGAAGTCACCTCCTTAACTATTACTCTTTTCTTTAATCTTTCTTTTCTTCCTTTCTTTCCTTGCCCTTTCTATCTCCTTCTTTCATTTGTTTTCTCTGAATTTTCTTCTGAATTTCAATATTTGATTATTTTTAAATGTTTCAATATATTTTTTAAAACAGAGAGATGAAAACATAGACAAAGACACTCTAGAGAAACAGCTACAGCACATCCCCTTCTATCTCTGCCCGCCCCAGACGGACACCACGTAGGACAGGTGGCTCGGACACACCCAAACTCAAAAGGACATACATTTCCAGAACAGATGGTTGAGGTGGCCGGGGGGCAGGGGTAGGGTGAGGGGGCAATGCCAGGGAGGAAAGGACAAGGCCCCAGACATAGTCCAGATGAAGGTTTTCAAGCCCTGCCCCATACCCAGCCTGCACCAGTGCCACTCCCCCCATCTGCCCATGCCAGTATCAAAGAAGAAGAGGGCAGGACAAGAAACAACGGATGGGAACTAATCAAGGAGAGAAGCAACCTAGAACTAAGGAGAAATTTCCTGACAATTAGAACAATTAATCAGTGGAACAGCTTGCCTCCAGAAGTTGTGAATGCTCCATCACTGGAGGCTTTTAGAATAACAGAGTTGGAAGGGACCTTAGAGGTCTTCTAGTCCAGCCCCCTGCTTAGGCAGGAAACCCTACACCACTTCAGACAAACGGTTACCCAACCTGTTTTTAAAAACTTCCGGTGTTGGAGCATTCACAACTTCTGGAGGCAAGTTGTTCCACTGGTTAACTGTTCTGTCAGGAAATGTCTCCTTAGTTCTGGGTTGCTTCTCTCCTTGATTAATTTCCACCCATTGCTTCTTGTCCTACCCTCAGGTGCCTTGGAGAATAGCTTGACTCCCCCTCTTCTCCTTGGCGGCCCCTGAGATATTGGAAGACTGCTATCATGTCCCCCCTAGTCCTTCTTTTCATCAGACTAGACAGACCCAGTTCCAGCAACCGTTCTTTATAAGTTTTATATGTTTTAAGAAGAGACTGGGCAGCCATTTGTTCGGGATGGAATAAGGACTCCTGCCTGAGCAGCGGATTGGACTAGAAGACCTCCAAGGTCCCTTCCAACTCTACTATTCTGAATTCCCCGGTCAGGGCGACCTCTGGCAGGGCCCTGGAGGCTGCTTGGCAGGAAACCCCGAGGAGGAGGAGCAGCAGCTGCTCAGCCATTTCCTTACCTTTCACTATATCCGAAAAAGTCGCAGAGTGGCGGGAGACGAAGAGCTTGAGCTGCTGATCGAGGTTGCAGGAGGTCAGGTCGATATCCCAAGAACGGATCCCTGCCAGAGAGAGATGGGAGAGACGCGGTAAGAATCATTCTGTGCCACACAAAGCATTCCCCACTCGAAGCTGCAACCTGGGGACCAAGGGGGCTTCTGTGGAGATAGCTGCAGCCCCAAGGCAGGCGCCACCCCCCACCCCCACCCAGGCCCCTCCGGCTGGGACTGCGCTCCCCTTCCCCACAAGCTCACCCTGAAATGGTGGAGGAGGCCTATGGGGCCTTGGTGGGTCAGGTGTTTCGTAACCCCTGCTGGGCAGATGGCTTTGCCCCCCCCCACCCCCCATCCCTAATTCCAGAGAAATTAGGTTAGCTGAAGGGATCAGAGGAAGGCCAGAGACCGGCAGGCAGGCAGGCTTCTAAGCCCAGCACATCAGACCAAGGAGCAAGCCCTGTTTCTGGGCCCTTTTCCCCTCCAAGCTTTCCTGCTGGGCTCCCTCCCTGGGCCTTCTGGACACCCGTCCCCTAATCAGCTGCCTGCCCAGCGCTTCTCCCTCCCGGGTTCTGGGCCTGCTGTGAGCTCAGGGAGCCCCTGCCCCCCCCCCCGAGAAAAGCCAATGACAGGCTGAATCCCCCTCCCCCCCACAAGAACTCCAGACCACACAGAGCCTTCGCTCTGCCCAGAAGCAGGGGCGGGGGGGCTGCTTCCATCCAGGCCCAGACTTCCAGCCCCTGCCCCACCTGGGTGTGGCCCGGGCCCATACACCAACTGAAGGCCAGGATGGCAGCTCTGGTTCTCAGAGGCCCTTGGCTGCAGCCGGGCAGGGCCCCAACAGAGGAGCCCCCCCCCGTAGAAAGGAAGCAGCCTATCCAGCCCCCCCCCCCTGCAGCTCCCTTCCTCTCCACCCCAGCAGAGGAGCTCCACCCCAAATATGCTCACGGAGGGACAATGACACGAAACGCAAGCCACACAGATCTGGGAAAGAGCACATACCACCCGAAAGATTAGCAAAAATGTTTAAAGATAAATCAGCTAAATGTTGGAAATGTCATCAATCACCGGGCTCATATTATCATATGTGGTGGACGTGCAAAGAAGCAAGGAATTATTGGGTTAAAATACGAACATGGTTAGAGGAGATGCTAAGTCAGCGAATAGAATTGAGACCAGAGACGTTTTTATTGGGTATTTTACCGGAGAAATATGGTAAAGATGATACATATTTGATTATACATATAATAACGGCGGCAAGACTAGTATTTGCCCAAAACTGGAAAGCAGAGAAAATCCCTGTAGAAGGAGAGATAATAAAGAAAATTTTAGAATGTGCAGAAATGAATAGATTAACATTACGAATAAAAGATAAGGAGGAATCAGTGTATTTCAAGACATGGGGACGATTTTATGATTGGTTAGAAAAGGAATTTGAATAAAGGAATAGAGATTAATAAATTAGATGGGATAAAGAGTAAATGAGAGAAAAGACAAAAAGGGAATAGACGACACACTGGTGAATGAAAAGGGGGAAAGAGGGGGATAAAAGCGTTATTAGACAAATATACATTAATAATGAAATACGTGTAACTATCAAAATAGAGAAAGAATTGGAGATGTATATAAATGGAGAACTGGCATTGCTCAAAGGCCACCCTAAAACTATATTGAGTTGAAAACAAGCAAACACAACAACGAAAGGAGGGAATGGAGAGTGGAGTAGGAGGATAAGAAGGGAGAGGAGGGGAGAAGAGAGGAAAGGAGAGAGAGGGGAAAGAAGAAAGGGAAAAGGAGAGGAAGAAAGGGAGGGGAAATAAGAGTAGGAGACAGGGGAGGAAGGGAGGTAGAGGGGAGGGGAAGTGAAGGAGAGAAGGAGAAGGAGAGGAGGAAAGAAGTGGAAAAGGAGAGAAGGGGAAAGAGGGGAGAGAAGGAGGGGAAGGGTTGTTATGGAATAAGGGAAGGATATGGAATGGTAAAAGAGCAACGCCGATCATATATTTCATGTATCAATTTTAGAAAAGATAAGGTAAATGTTTATTAATGGTTAAGAGATTGTATATTTGTGTATTTGTATGAGACATATATATATAAAAAATCTGGGAAAGGGAGAACCGAGATCTGGCATTCACAGCACGTTTAAAGTTTCACGAAGAACCACGTGGGAAATTGATCCCGATCAATAATCTGAATTTGGCAAGAAACGAGAAAAGGTTTTGCTGCACAGGGAGGAAGCCAAACCTTCCACCGGCCGATGCACAAGGGTTGCTTCAAGGGTTCTGAGATTAAGCTCCAGCCACACGCTTGGCAGCCTGTACAACCGGAACCTGCACTGACCATACAAGGCCCTCCAGGCGCCTCTGCGGACCCTCCAAGGGCGCCTGGAACTCTGGGAGCGGAGGAGACGCCGCATTGGAGCAGACACCAAGGATCCCGTTTTCTACGGAACTGAGAACAGGATACAGAGGCAGTCCTCGACTCAACGACACCGGGACACAGCATCCGTCATAAATACATGCCGGTTGCCAAGCGTTCAAATTTGGATCACATGGCCGTGGGGACGCTGCAACGGCTGGCTGTGTGAAAAGCAGCCCTAAGTCAATTTCTTCAGTGCCGTTGTAACTTAGAATAGTCACTAGACGAACGGCTGTAAGTCGAGGACTTTTCCCCGCATGCTGGAATCGCAAGAAATCGGGAGGTTCTCTCATCTCCTGTGGTATGGTCTGAGGTCCAGCCTTGGCTCCCTTTTGGCTTCACCTCTGAGCATGTTAACACAGAGAAACGGCGGAGCAGTTAAAGAGGTAGAAGCAGGTAGAAACAGCGGCTAATTGGCACTTGAGAACTGTACAAAGGAAAGGGGGGGGGAATTAAAGCCCAAGATGATTACTGGTACCTTGGATATAATTTTAATTGGAGAAATACATGTAATAGAAGGAAGAAGTTGGTGAGAAAATCTTTTTTTATAAATTTAAAGTCATTTTTGACAGCTTTGACGATCAGCTGGTGCGAGTATATTGTGGAATGGAGAGTGCCATCTATTGGAGAGAAGAAAATATTGCAACAATTTGTGGATTGTAAAAGAGAAAGTGCAGCTGTCTGACCTTGGCTCTAAGAAGATAATGTGGAAAGGCTGAGAGAACTTTTAAGGAGTGTTTGTTTTGCCTATACTTGCTTGTCTTTGTTTTTCTACGGTTGCGGAGGACAATAAATTTTGGAATTGGACTGGAATGGACTATTATTTGATCTTAAGTTTTAATTTAGTGTGATATAATATAAAAAGCTTAAATTGGTAATATGGAGATCTGGATGTATGAGGAATTATTTGTCATGTTAAAAAATGTGTGTGGAACTAAAAGATGTTAAAAAACCAGAATTTTTGTTGGAATACACAGAGCATGAAACAGTAGAAGAGTCAAAAATTTTGTTGGAAAATACAGAGCAAGAAACTAGGAGAGGATTTGGTAAAAGAGATAAATAAGGAACAAAAAAATAACACAAGAGGAGACTGAAAGCTAAAAAAACCCGGATGGTTTCACTGGGATTTACAGTGGCAAGAAAAGAGCTGAGAGAGGGGAATATTACTCAAAAAATGATCAATCAAAGGGTAAAATGGGAAATAATGGGAAGAGATTAGAGAAAATTGGGGGGAGAACCTCATGAATAAAAAATTCAAGAGAGAGAAAAAGGACTCAGGAGAAAAGATATAAGATACATAAAAAGAAAAGAAAAAGAAAAAGAAGAAGCTAAGGGAATGGGATAAAAGGAGAAAGTGGAATTTTTGAGAGACCAAAGGAAAATGGGTAAAAAAGGAAGGCTAGTGGAAAGGAAGAAAGAAAATAAGGTTCATATCAATAGACTTAAGAAAATTGTATTAATATTATTAATGGTGGATAGCTGATTAAGTTAAAGGTTTATGGTAAAATAGTTTAGTAGTAATTAAGATATAGGATGAATGTTAGTTATGGCAAAACAGATTTAGCAGAAAAAGTGGGATGGGAAATTTGATATTTTTGTGGACTGTTAAAGGGTTTTTGCGTAAGATTGAGGATGACAATGTATATTGATTATAGTAAAGCAGAAGAACAGTAGATGGAATGTGAAAAGGTCATTTGTTTTATGTTCAAAGACAATTTAAACTAAATTAAATTAATTAAAATATGAGAAGCAGCTGAAATATAGTGGGACAGAAAATATGTGAAATGTATGGTATGTAGTAATTAGGATAGTTAATTGATGTTATTGTAAGGGATTAGGAATTTGTGTGATTAGTAATATTATGTACCGTATTTTTCGGAGTATAGGACGCACCGGAATATAGTACACACCTAGATTTTAGAGGAGGAAAACAAGGAAAAAAGTATTCTGAACCAAATGGTGTAGTAATATATTATTTAATAAAATACCAGTGTAGCAGAATACTTTTTACAACCATGTATACTTTTTACAACCATGTATACTTTTTACAAACTTCAAACTTGACAGCTTTAAGACTTGCGGACTTCAACTCCCAGAATTCCTCCTCCAGTCATGCTAGCTCAGGAATGGGAGTTGAAGTCCACAAGTCTTAAACTTGCCAAGTTTGAAGACCCTTGCCACCCCTAACCCCTAAACCAGGGCTCTTCAAACTTGGCAAGTTTAAAACTAGTGGACTTCAACTCCCAGAATTCCTCCTCCAGTCATCCTTGCTCAGGAATGGGAGTTGAAGTCCACAAGTCTTAAAGCTGGGGGCAGGGGCGGTGGGTGGCAGCAGTGGCAGCGGCTCCAGACAGCAACGGCGGCGGTGGCCAGCAATGGCTGGAACTGGCCAAAAATGTGGTGCACGGAGGCCGAAAACCTCCAAAGGGTGAGGGCTGACGGGTGGGTAGGGCTACATTCGGTGTATAAGACGTATCCAAATTTTCATCCTCTTTTGGGGGGTAAAAAGGTGTGTCTTATACTCCGAAAAATACAGTATGTATTAAGAAAAATAAGTTAAGATTTTATTTATTTATTTATTTATTATTCTTATATGCCGCCCTACTCCCTGGGGACTCAGGGCAGCGTACAACATTTGAAGAACCGCTAAACAATAGAATTTAAAACAATTTAAAATACATTTAAAAGGCATAACAAATCTTACATACATAGGGGAGACCAAGATGAATTTGTCTCAAAACCCCGCCTGCCAGAAGAGCCATGTCTTCACGGCTTTTTGGAAGGCCAGCAAGGTGGGGACAATTCGTATCTCTAAAGAAATCTCTAAAGAAATCTCGAAATCTCTAAAGAAATCTCTAAAGAAATATGTAAGGAGAATATTATGGGTTGGAATTGAAACAGAGAAATGATAATGGAATCGATTATGTATATGGAAAGCTATGTAAGATTGAGCCGGACAACATTTTGTGCATAAAATACGTAATGTTTGTTGGAAGAAATAAAAAAGCTATTTATATAAAAAAAAATCTTAGCGCAACTTGGAAGACTAAGTCAGCCAAATTTAAAAAAAAAAAAAAGTAAACAAATTACGATCTCCAGAATTAACAGTCTTTGCAACTCCAGCCCATGGGCATCCTTGGGGGCTTCTCCTCCACCGTCCTACAGGCTTCCCTAGAGCCACACTTTGGGGCAAATTTGGACATCTGCTGTGCAATGCAGTCCAAAAAACCAAGAGCCGAGGCCCCACATTGAACCAAGTGCAGCATAGGCTCCCGGGAGGCTTTCAAGAGCAGACTGGACAACCAATGACGTTAACCTAGTTTGGGTAATGAAGCGTCTGCAAGAAAACAAGCAAGCTCAGAGAGCACCAAGGAGCCCTCAGAGCGGACAACCATTTGACTGGGACGGCGTAAGGCTCCTGCCTTGGGTTGGACTAGAAGGCCTCTGGGGTTCCTTCCAGATGAAACCATCTCAATATTGTCCCTTGTCGCTTGCAATGAAAAGCAAAGGGTTTCTAAGACGAGCAGACATCCCTCCCGTTGCCCAGCAAAGGGCCTTTTCACCTCCTGGGTAGGGTTGGTTTAAAAGCTCGGGGGGGGGGGGAAAGGGGTTGGATGCTGCCTGTGGTCTTTCCACGGCTGTAGCTACCTGCAAAATTCAGGGAGGCAGTGGATGTGATGTGCCGCTGCCTGGACGATGTTAGGATCTGGATGGGAAGGAACAGGCTGAAGCTCAACCCTGACAAGATTGAGTGGCTATGGATATTGCCTCCTAAGGATTATACCGACTGTCTCTCCTTGGTCTTCGGGGGAGATAAATTACCTCCCTTGGACCGGGTTCGCAATTTGGGGGTGCTCCTAGATCCACAGCTAAAATTAGACCAACATCTTACAGCTGTGGCTAGGGGTGCCTTTGCACAGATTCGCCTGATGCACCAATTTGGAGGAGGAGGCTCTACTCACGGTCACTCATGCCCTTGTCACCTCTCGTTTGGACTACTGCAATGCGCTCTACATGGGGCTACCCTTGAAGAGTATCCGGAGACTGCAACTGGTGCAAAATGCGGCTGCGCGTGCTGTGGTGGGTGCCACCAGATACACCCACGTAACACCTATACTCCGCCAGCTGCATTGGCTGCCCATTGGTCTCCGGGTGCAATTCAAGGTGTTGATTATCGTCTTTAAAGCCCTACATGGCTTAGGACCAGGTTACCTCCGGGACCGCATCCTACCTCAGACATCCCTACGACCAGTTAGGTCCCACAGGGTCGGTCTCCTCCAGGTCCCATCAGCCAAACAATGTCGGTTGGCGGGACCAAGGGGGAGAGCCTTCTCTGTGGGAGCCCCTGCTCTCTGGAACCAACTACCCCCAGAGATCCAAACTATTCCCACCTTACTGGCCTTCTGGAAAGCCATCAAGACATGGCTCTTCCTGCAGGCGGGGTGATGTGACCGATGAACATCTCAATCTCCCCCTTGGTATGAATGGCGTTTGTTGGTTTCTCTTCCTATTTTTAAAAATTGTTTTTTATGACCGTATTTTTAATTATACTATTGCTGTTCTTGTATATGCTGTACGTTGCCCTGAGTCCCTCTGGGAGTAGGGCGGCATATAAGAATTGCAAAATAAATAAATAACTAAATAAATATTGCTGAGGCTGCCGCTTTGATCGGGGCTTTTGAGGCTTCTTTGGCCTCTTTTGAATGGAGGAAGTGCAGACGGGTTCTGTTCTCAGACCAGCATAAGATGCCCCGGGGGACAGGAAAGCCCGGATGACCTTGGGGGGGGGGCTCTCTAGAAAGAAAATAGGAATTTATTTCTGACTGTGGCTTCCTGTTGGGAGTCAGGAGGGAGGAAGCAGAGCAGAAAAGGGGAAGAGTTTCTCCAACACAGCAGCCGCTCCTCAGATTTTCTTCATTTGCTGCCTCTGTGGGAAGTTGCAGAGAGGCCAGCCAGTCTCTCTCCGTGAGGGCTGCAGTCCCAACAGAAAAAGTATCGCCTCTCATAATTTGAAAAAAAAAGCGAGAAAAAAGGAAACCCAGATATATATAGATATAGATATATATTTTCCAATGGGGGAATTCTACATCTCTTTAAAGCTTTTTAGGTTTTCCAATTCAAAAGGAGTCTTCAACCATGTGTCAGGTTTTGAACATCTCCGACAAGGTCAGAGGGGCCTGTGGACTTCAGAGCGTTGTGCATGCCGCTGCTTAGGCCCCCAAGAGACCCCCCCCCTCGCCCTGCACACCGAAGGTCTGTCCGCAAAGGCTCCGTACACTGGGGGGGGGCACAGGCCCAGCCTCTCTGCTCCGCATGTCAGCTCCTCCCAAAGCCGAAGCTGTGCAGAAAAGGCAGCCAACATCCCCAAGTTCCAACTCAGACCCTGGGAAGCCCCCAGCCAGTTCTGGGGCCACTCGCTGCAGGCTCTCTCGCAATGGGAGAGACTCAAGGCCCAGGATGCCCCTCCAATGCCTGCGTGATTGGATAACGTAGCCCGGCATAACCGTGGCCGGTCTACCCAGAGAGCGCCACCCCGAAGGCAAAGCCCTACATACGAAAAGCAGGTGGGCCGGCAGACGCCCCGTTCAGGACCACCCATCTTCCGCCCGCTTGAGAAGGCCTGGAAGGAAAGCACGAAGGGCACGTGGCCTGATGGGGGGTGGGGGTGGGGGTACTAATCTCAGTGCTGCAGAACGCATGACCTGATTCTGCACTGCAGTCCTGCAGGTGGAAACACTGATGGGGCTGCCCCAAGTGTCCATCAGAGCGGAAGCCCCCAAGTCCAGCCACGTCATTCATTCCAGCGGAATAGGACAAAGGGGAGAATCCTGTCTCAGAGGCGAGCTAAGCCTGGGCGGGGGGGGGGAGATGCTGGAGGTTGCCAGGATGACAAGAGCCGAGGTGGCGCAGCGGTTAGAGGCAGTACTGCAGGCCACTTTAGCTGACTGTGATCCGCAGGTCAGCGGTTCAAATCTCACCGGCTCAAGGTTGACTCAGCCTTCCATTCTTCTGAGGTAGGTAAAATGAGGACCCAGATTGTTGGGGGCAATATAAATATACATTACTTAATGATGTAAACCGCTTAGAGTGTGCTTGCACTGTGAGGCGCTATATAAATCTCACAAACAAACAAACAAATAAACAAACAAACAAACCACTGGCTGCTCCCCTCCCTGCATCTTTAGCCCATGCTGGGAGAAGAATCAGCTCCTCAGGCCTCCTCAACCCCAAGGCTTGGGGTGGTCAAGGAAGGACAAAGAGCCTCAGGCACACATAAAGCCAGTTTTTATTGTTTATTCTGGCAAGTACCTGAGACAGCTAGCCTTTAAATATATCAGTCATGTCAAGGCCACTTCTGGACAGGACTGGTCCCCCAAGCACCATCTTCTGAAGACTTGAGGTGGGATGAAACCTCTGTAAGTGGCCCCGTCAGGGCCAAATGCTGGCAGGGGACCGACCTGGGGTGGCCAAACACAGTCAAGCCGGACAAAGGAAGAACCCCCTTGATATCCAGTGGCCACCATGACCATAGCCCAGCCGGAAGCCCAGAAAAGCATCCCGATCGTTCAGCCGAGTCTGGAGGTACCAGGCAGCATTTTCTGGGTCCTCTTTCCCAGAAGTGGGACGTTTGAGAAGGGCCTGCAATTCTGCCAATCTCCACCAAGCAGCCAAGTCTACCCAGAAAGCAGGGGCTACAAAGGATCTGGGGCCTGCCTACGCAGCAAACAAAAACAAAACAAAATCCAGAGGAGATTTGGCTTAAACTCAGTTTACTGCATTATTAGAAACTGGAATTAGGAGAGGCTAAAAAAGAGCTGTCCATTTTAGTGCTAACATAACCATCTTTAAGCCCAGCCGAACTCCTAATCCACGAAGCAAAGGAAAGGACGTTTGCATGTAGGTCATAGAATATTTAAAAAGCTGCAGGTTGACAACACAACAGGAAGATGTTGCTGCAACACCACACGGCCTCCTGCCTCTCAGCAAGGCTGTCAAAATACATTGTACGAAACAAGCCCATTTATCGCTTAGCTTTTCCTGTACTCTGCACTTAACCCAAGGTAAATAACGCCTGGAACCAGGGTAGTGTATAAAGCAGCTCTGTTGTTCGAAGTCATTATCCCCAGCTTCTGCCTCTTAAGCCAAACCTCCTGTGTAACAGCCAGGCATTTGGAAAACTTGTTTACCAATCTGAGGTGAAGGGAAGTTCCAGTGTTTTGGCACCTTTAAGAAAAGAATCCGGCTCATTGTGAATCGTAGCTCCCTGATTATGGCGTTGTTTTCTGCTTGATTGTTTGTCTGGTGGAAATCCCTGCTTCTCTGAATGTGGGAGAGGACAGGTTCTCATCTTTTTGTTTCCTTCTTAGCTTTTTTATTTTATCTTGTTGAAGGTCTGTAAACATGACTTATCTCTGTGTGTCTGTTGATGGCCAATTTGTCTGAATACCAAGCTTCCAGGAATTCCCAGGTGTTCTTTTATTTAGCTGGTCTAGGAGAGAATGGGACAACTTGCCATGGCCAACTTGCCGCAGGACAACTTGCTACGGGACAATTTAACAATTCTATTTAATTATTTAAAATAAATAAAAATTATTTTAACTTTTGCCATTCACATTTCATTCTGTCCCTCCTTTTGCATCCTTTCTTTAATGATTCTATTCCACCATTTCTTTGATATCAGTGTAACGCCTGTCCTGCAGTGAATTGTCCTGCTCGGGGAGTTGGCCACGGCAAATTGTCAGAGACCGGGTCTAGGATGCTCAGAGTTTCCCAGTTGAAACTCTGATTGAGTTTGTCCACATGTTGAGAGATTAAATAGTTGGTGCCCATGTGGATGCACTTCTCTAGCCTTCTGTTTGTCCCACGTAGTGACTGTTACAGTACTTACGCTGTACGCAACTCCTGTTTTTTCTTCCGGGGCTGCTGAGTCTTTTGGTTTAATTAAGGGAGGGCTTTAGCTGATTTGTGTTACAATGATGCCATGTGGTTGTAACAGTCTGCTGGCTGTTTCTGACACATGGCTGTGTTATCCTTCTCATAACTTGTGTTCATTGTGCTGTGGTGGGTTGAGTAGCCAGTCACTTTTTTGATAAAGTTGCATAGGTATCCACTGTGTCAAAAGTTGTCACATAGGCCGTCTGTTTCCTTTTTCTGGCGTTCTGGGTTGCTGTGGTGCATTTGTGCTCTGGGAAGTTTGGTTGTTACTTTGACAATGGAGCACTTGTGGGGTGTTTGTCAATAAACTTGGGTTTCTAGTTTGCCATTATTCCCTCATTCCTCTACAGATGAGGATATCCAGGAAGGCAGCGTCTCGCTTTCTTCTTCCCCTGTCAATTTTATTCCTTTGAAGAGGTTGTTGACTGCTTCATGGGTCTTGTTATGACACCAGACCCATGCTTTTGGTTGTGTGCCAGGGAACGCTACCGTTTCCAGAGGGTGCATTACAGGTGCAACTTTGAGTCCCGAGAGTGGTGACCCCAGGGGCATCCCTCCAATTTGTGGGCGCACTTGTCCAGGAAACGTAGAGGCCGGGAGGCCGATGGGGGCCATGATTTCGGCCTTAACGCACTTGGTCGCCTCTGAGGTGTGTTGTGTGGTGGTGCGGCTGTGGAGCCTTTCACTACTTCTGGATCTAGAGACGTAAAGAGTGCTGTGACATCATTTCATCAAGTCATCATTTCATCTTCTTCTATTTTTAGGTCTTTGGTTTTCCGGAGGGATGGCAGTGGGGAGTTGAGAGAATATTCCCCCAACCCCATAAGATGGCCAAGCTTTTTTGCAACTTCTTTCTCTATGTTGTATGTTGGGGTCCCTGCTACCCTTTCAACTGAATGATAGCAACAGCAACGGCGCTTAGACTTATATACCGCTTTACAGTGCTTTCCAGCCCTCTCTAAGCGGTTCACAAAGTCAGCATATTGCTCCCAATAATCTGGGTCCTCATTTTACCGACCTCAGAAGGATGGAAGGCTGAGGCAACCTTGAGCCTGGTGAGATTTGAACTGCTGAAATTGCAGGCAGCCGGCAGGCAGCAGAAGTAGCCTGCAGTACTGCACTCTAACCACTGCACCACCATGGCTCTTTGATGATGAGGCATGCTGTGCTTGTGTATTTGGGGGCACCCAGAGGAGCTGGGGAGGATGGGCCCACTGCTTTTCACCCGCCACTGTTCTTCGTGTGTCATCTGACCTTTCCTGGCTAGGCTGCCAAGACTTCTCTTGATCAGATTATACATGAATGTATAGGAAACACGTGGAACAGAGCCTTGAAAATAGGATAGACGGAAGCAACGGTGGCCCAGGGACAGAGAGGGCGGATTGCTTTTCACCTCCTTTAAGGAAACGGTGAGAGGGTTTCAGCGATAAACCCAAATCAGGAGCCCTAAAAAAATAAAGGCTTGGAGAGGAATTCCTAAAACGAGCTTGAGGAGAAGGAATGGAGAAGCTTAGCTCTGTATCTCCAAATCACATAATGCCCTCTCAAGGCAGCCTCCGGGCTTAGGAGAGCTGGCCCACCAAGACCGTGGCTTGCAAGGCTCCGTTTCTCCAGCTGGAAACACCCACCGGGAGCTCCAGAAACTGGGAGAGGGAAGCATTCGAGGGACCGGGCTGAGGCCTCACGGCTCCCCTGGGGCACACCGACCTTCATCGGCCCAGGCACTGGATCCTTCCCTTCCCTGGAACTGTCCCTGGTGGGTTCTTGTCTGCTTGTGCATTTTGCCCTTTCCAGTCAGTCTTGTCTCCTGGCAACTGCCTGGATTAGTCCCGGCAGTATTCTCGGTAAGGTTTTGGAAGGGCTCTGCCATTGCTTCCTTCCTGGAGCTGAGAGAGATTGTCTGGCCAAGGTCACCCAGCTAGCTTTGTGCCTCAGGTGGGACTAGAACTCACCGTCTCCTGCTTTCTAGCCTGAGTTTCAAGGCGGTCCCACCTTCCTCATTTCCTGCTGGCACCCGGGTTCAAGCGCCCACACACCACAATGGCCTTTCCTGAGGGCGTCCCTCCTCTTCTGCTTGGCCTGTGTGGGGCCCAGCGACAGCCATCCTCGCGTGCTTCTTTGTGGGTGACCAGAGCCCCCGTCCTCTCTATCTGGCAGGGAAGAGGCGCCGGCAGAACAATGGTGCTCGCTCCCTCTGTGAGGCTGCCCCTTTCCCTTTGCCTTCCACAGAGAGTTCAGGATCCGACCCTTCGTCTCTAGAAAGCAGGTCAGCCTTACTTTCCAAGGACTTTCCACACGGGAGCTTGGCGTCCTTATCCAAGCCCAAAGAGGGGTTCCTTGCCTAGAATTCTTATGCCTGCCCCTTTCAGGAGAATACATCCCACCCGTCAAAGAGGCTCTGGCCTTCTCCTCCACTACGGGGCCAGTCCCACAGTGGCTGGTTCAGGGCATGGAGGTGGTGAGTCCAAAGGCATTCAGAACAACAGGCCAAGAGGTGGCTGACACGCCCACCCAACGCAGGCCTCCAAATTGAGACCGATGCCATCAACAAGGCTGCCCGTGTCCCACAAGGAGCCCCGTGTCCGCTGCTTTTGGGAAGGCGATGCAGCCCCCCGAGGAACCTGCTTGGGGCAGCTGCCACAGAGCAGCCCTTCAAGAAGACCTCCCTGCCTGATCCACCCCATTGCAAGAGGTCCCACCAGCTTTGGGACCCTCCCCTCCCTTCAAGAAGCCGCCCTGGCTCAGCTAGAGGGAGGGAGGGAGAGCAGGAATGTGGCCCTGGAGCTCAGTCGGGGCCTTAAGAGCATCCCTGAATGGAGAGAGAGGAGGCTCCCCTGAGGCGTCCAGCATGCAGTTTAACCACTTTTTATTCCCGCAGAGATTGATGCCAGCCTAAAACCGACCGGAAAGCAGCCTGGCAGAGATGGGCCTTTGGGATTAGGAGCAGAGCGAGGGGCCCAGCCAAGGCAGCCTGAGCAGCTGCGCAGGACAGAGCTCAAAGAGCAGCTGTTGCCTTGAAGACCGGAACCCAAACCAGGCAGCCTTTTAGCCACCCCGGCTCCAGATGCCTCCTGAGTCAGGGATTCTTCCCTTTCGCAAGGGGCTTCTACTGGCCCACCCCTCTACTTCACCCACCCTCCCTCCCTCCCACCTTCGCCCCCACGGCCTGCCCTCGGGAGCTCTTTTCTTCGGAAGAGGCTCGAGGAATTGGTGGTTCTAACAATAGTTGCAAAGCAAGCAGGCCCCACACGGGTCTTCCACCTTCCGCTCCTTTTCCTCAGCTATGAGAAACAGGAGGCTTCTTCAGCAAATGAAAAGCCAGGCCCGTCCAAATTCAAACGAGAACCCGAAACCACAACCGGCAGCATCTCCCTGGCAAGAGGCGAGAGCAAGGCTCCCATCCCCTCCGCAGAAGAGGTGCATCCCAACAGGTGCGCACCCGGCCCTGGCTCCCGGCCTGCTCGCACCCTGCCAAGGTGACTCAGGTGCACAGGGAGAACAAAAGCAGCCTTCCAGCTGGGGGAACCTCCCTCTCTTCAGGGCAGGAAAGCAGCAATTGGGAGCAATTTGCTGCCTTGAAAACAATCCCAGGAGGAAAGGTGTTGCCAAGAACCGCCCCGGGGCCCGCTAATTTTGGTTTTCTGCTGCTGGGCTGGGACACCCGGAGGAAAGGGCTTCTTTACGCGGCCCCAGCAGGAGGCCAGGACAGATACCTACCGCTTCAAGGATAAGTCACCATCCCAACAAAGGCCAAGGCCCTGGTGCTGCCCCTTCCCCACCTCCCTTCCCCAACCACGATTGCAGCTATTGCAGCAGAGGGGACCGGTGGGGCTGCCACAAAGGGGGAAAGTCAACAAATGGCAAGGACAGCCCCAACACGCAGAAGAGCTGGGAATTGGAGTGGGGGGGAGCCCCGTATTCCCCAGAGGACCTTCTCTTTGAGAAGTCCTGAGCATCACATGATCTCTCCTTTTCCCACCCAAAAAAATACTGGTTGAAAAGATTTGCTCTTCTTTAAAAAAAACAGAGAAAGCAATTGCTTTTCCAGCACCCCAAATGGCCGAGAAAGGCAAGTCCTGCGGCCTTTCAATAGGAAACGGGGGTGCTTGGAGGCCCCAAGGGAGCTGGAACTTTTCCATTCTGCCCCTCCAGGGTACCCGGGGGCCTTGTGACATCCACAGATCACACAGAGATGAGATCACACAGCGGGGCCAGGAATGGCAAAGGCAGTTCTGACCTCAACTTCCTCCGGCATCAACTGCCCTTTATTCTCTGTGTCCAGCTGGTTTCCTTGCAGGAAGCCCAGCTGGGCCTCTCCTCCGTCCTCCAGCCCTCCTTTGCACCCTCAAAAGGGCTCCTTCTATCCCCGGAGATGCTGGCTGGCCTCTGCCTCCAGCCAAACTATGGGGGAGTATCGGGGAGAGACCGACCCCAAATCCTGGGGGGAAGTTCAGGAAATCAGCACTCTTTTCTGTTTATTATTTAAACCTGGGAAAGGCACCCAATTCTCAGGGTCTCCGAGTGGCAAACAAAACCACAAGGCTTTCATGAAAATGCCTGGAACATACAGTAAATCCAGACCAGCTGGAGAAAAAAGTGCCAGAAATTTCCCAGCCTGTTGCCCCTTAATATTGTAATATTGTACTGCAAACTAGGGCATGCAAAACCTTTGCCAGACCACAGCTCATCCGCCTGGAACCCCCACTGTATATCGGACATTAATAACGTTCGCATTTATTGCATCTGCCGATTCACGCCCAGCCGCCCTGTTAAGAGTGACTCGCTCCCTCCTTGCTAAGGGGGGAGTTGAGGAACCCTTACAGGGCAGAGCTGAGGAATTTGCTCAGTTTCTGGCGGATAAAGTCACTCAGATTCGGACAGACCTGGACTCCGGTTGGACAGGGCAGGCCGAGATGACAGGGTCTGGTCTTAGTCCTGTTATGTGGGATGAATTTGAGCCTATCACTCCTAATGATGTGGACAAGGCCATAGGAGCGATGAGTTTCTCCACTTGTTTATTGGCCCCACGTCCCTCCTCGCTGGTTTCAGTATCATGTGGCTGGCTCCAGGCGGTTGTGAACGCTTCTCTGAGAGAGGGATCCATCCCATAGCCCGTAAAAGCTGCGGTGGTGAGGCCCCTCCTCAAGAAGCCTCCCTTGGACCCGGCGGATTTAAAGAACTTCCGTCCAGTCTTCAACCTACCCTTTTTGGGTAAGGTTGTTGAGAAAGTGGTGGCGCTCCAACTCCTACAGTTATTGGATGACACTGATTATCTAAATCCCTTTCAATCGGGTTTCAGGCGCGGCTACAGTATGGAAACTGCTTTGGTCACCCTGATGATCTCAGGCCAGCCCGGGATGGAGATCATTCCTCCATCCTGGTGCTACTTGACCTCTCAGCGGCTTTAGATACCATTGAACATAGTATCCTTCTGCTCCTCCTGGTTCTCCTCCTACCTCTCCGATAGGACGCAGTTGGTGTTGACAGGAGGTCAGAAGTCAGCCCCTAGGCCCCTGATTTGCGGGGTGCCTCAGGGCTCAGTCCTCTCGCCTATCCTGTTTAACATCTACATGAAACCGCTGGGTGAGATCATCCGAAGACACGGGGTGAGGTATCAGCAATATGCTGATGATACCCAGTTGTACATCTCCACCCCGTCTCAGTTCAGGGAAGCAGTGGATGTAATGTGCCGCTGCCTGGACGATGTTAGGGTCTGGACGGGAATGAATAGGCTCAAGCTCAATCCTGACAAGACCGAATGGCTATGGATATTGCCTCCTAGGGATTATGTCGACTGCCCCTCCTTGGTTCTTAGGGGAGAGAAATTAGCTCCCTCGGAACAGGTTTGCAATTTGGGTGTTCTCCTAGATCCACAGCTAAAATTGGAGCAACATCTGACAGCTGTGGCTAGGGGGACCTTTGCACAGGTTCGCCTGGTGCACCAATTGCGACCCTACTTGGAGAGGGAGGCCTTACTCACAGTCACTCACTCTCTCATCACCTCACGGCTGGACTACTGTAATGCGCTCTACATGGGGCTACCCTCAAAGAGTATCCGGAGACTGCAATTGGTGCAAAATGCAGCTGCGCAAGCTGTGGTGGGTGTTCCTAGATACACCCATGTAACACCTATCCTCCGCCAGCTGCATTGGCTGCCCATTAGTCTCCGGACGCAATTTAAGGTATTGGTTTTAACCTTTAAAGCCCTACATGGCTCAGGGCCAGGTTACCTCCGGGACCGCATCCTACCACATACATCCCTACGACCGGTTAGGTCCCACAGAGCGGGTCTCCTCCAGGTCCCATCAACCAAGCAATGCCAGTTGGTGGGACCACGGGGGAGAGCGTTCTCTGTGGGAGCTCCGTCTCTCTGGAACCAACTCCCACCAGAGATCCGCACTATCCCCACCCTACTGGCCTTCCGCAAAGCCGTGAAGACATGGCTCTTCCTGCAGGTGGGGTAATATAGATCTGAATTCCCCCATGGATGACTGATTTTTTAACTTTTGTAATTTTTTTTAAACTGTTTTTATTGTATTTTCCTATTGTTCTTCTCTTGTACGCCTATAAGAACAATAAATTAAATTAAATTAAATTAATACAATTGAGTGAGTCCAGAGGTATTTCACTAGAAGAGTCCTCCACTCCTCTGCTCACAACAGAATACCTTATGCCACCAGGCTTGAAATTTTGGGATTAGACAACTTAGAACTACGCCGCCTTCGGTCTGACTTAAGCATAGTACACAAAATTATCTGCTATGTCGTCCTATCTGTCAATGACTACTTCAGCTTCAATAATACACAAACACACAATAGATACAAACTTAAGGTAAACCGCTCCAAACTCCATTGCAGAAAACACGACTTCAGCAACGAGTGGTCAATGGCTGGAATGCACTACCTGACTCTGTAGTTACTTCACCAAACCCCCAAAACTTTAACCTTAGATTGTCTACCGTGGACCTCACCCCATTCCTGAGGTGTCTGTAAGGGGCGTCCATAAGCACACCAACGTGCCTACCGTCCGTGTCCTACTGTCCCCATTTATTCCTATCCTTATCCAGTATTCATAATCACGTTTACTCCTATATCTGTTATCTTATAGGTGTTTGATAAATAAATAAAATAAAATAAAGACGCTGCTGCTGCTGCAGCTTCTCCTCCATGCGGCCACTCCTGAAAGCCACACCTGGGGGAGGGAGAGCAGGCCCAGGAGAGGCGAGAGGGGGCAGAAGGGATGCCCACCGCCCCCCCACCGTCACCTCAGATGACCCCGGCTGCTCCGCCAGAGCCCCTCCAAGGGGAAGATGCAGCCCCCTCCCCTCCCCTCCCCTGGGAGCCCCCTCCGCAGCTCTTGCAAGGAAGACCCCCCGTCCCCCTCCTTTTCCAGTCCCTCTTGGACAAAGCCGAAGGGTCCCCCCCAGCAGCACCAAGGGCGGGAGAAAGGCGGGGGGGGCTTCTTTCGCCTCCCCCCCCGCGCCCCGCTCGGCCCTTTGTCCGCCAGGCCCTCCCGGGGGGGAATGCCCACCTCCCCCCCCCGAGAAGCCCCAACCCCTCGCAGCCCAGGAAGACAGGCCGCCCCTCGGAGAAGCCCGGGGCTCCCCCCTCCCCCGCCCATAAGCCGCCCCCCGGGGACCCTCCGCCCGGCCTCTGCCCCCTCCCCCTGCAAGGAGGCCGGGGGTCCCGCTGCTGCCCCTCCCCTCCCAGGCCTCCGCTTCTCCGGCCTCCCTGGCGGGGCGCTGGGGGGGGCGGCGGCGGAAAGACGCCCCGACTCCGAAGGCCCCCCCCGCCCGCGCCCCTCCCCCCACTTCCGGCGCCCCCTCACCGGCTCTGACGGCCGCCAGCACCGCCCTGCGCAGCCCCGGCCGGCCGCCCCCGGCGCCGAAGACCACCACCAGCGAGAAGCGCTCCGGGGGCGGCGCCGGCGGGGCGGGAGCAGCAGCCGCGAGGGGGGCCATGGAGAGGCTGCCCCGGACGCCGCCGCCGCCGCCGCCGCCTCCTCCTCCGGCCGCCACAGCCGCCGCCATCTTGGTTGGCGCCTCCTAGGCGTCCGTTGGCCACGCCCACCCGCCGGGCCCCGCCAGCGCCCTCGCACAGGCCCCGCCCCCTGCGCTGCCTCCCGCCAATCAATGGGGGCACCGGGGAAGGACCCGGAGGGGGAAAAGGCGCCTCTGAGCGTGGGCAGATTGCCCTGCTGATGCGGGCCAGGCTCCGCAAGAGGCCAGAAGCGTCGGTATTCCTGAGGGTTTTCTGCGGAGTCTGAAAGAAGGCGCGCATCTGCGGTGCTTTTTCCAGTCTGGAGCAGCAACGGCCTCCCGAGGAGGGATCCGAACCCGAGGGCGCCCTCTGTGCATGTGCAGAGTTTCCCCGTGGGGCCTGCAGGAGGGCTGCCTGAAGCTGAGGCAATAAATCTCCCTGCCCCGCCTGGGCTCCCTCCTCTCAAGCTCCGCCTCTTCTCTCTGAGCACGCACAGAGTGTTTTCCCCAGAACAGCTAAGGGGTTTTTAAAAGAAAGTGCCCTCTGGAAACACCGTTCGCAGAAAGATTGTTCCTGGCCATGTGCAGAGTGTCCTTCCTGAGCAAACTAAAGGCGGGCTCAGTTGGGGAGGAAGAGGAAGAGGAAGAGCCACTTGGTCTGCAGGAAACGCAATGAGGGCCCACGCAGAGCGCTTTTTTCTCCCCCACTTCTGGAAAAGGAAGCACTCTGCACGCGGGCATTTCGGTGGGTGAAGGAAAGCATAAAGCCAACCTCTGTAACAGAAGAACCCGGAAAGGCCGGCAAGAGAGGCTGGCTGGGCGCTCCGGCCTCCTTGGATGGAAGGGAGGCGCCCCCCCCCAATCTGCCTGCAAGGGGGCTGCAGCCTTGATTTGCAGCCCAGCCCTCCCAGGCGCTTGTGACTTCCACCCCTCCCCCAGGGCTATTCAGCCCCTCTGAGGACTAGCCACTTGCCAGCACCTGGATGACTAGGATGGCTCTTACAACGTCCGGCCTCTTCCTCCTCTCCCGGGCCCTGCAGGTGGGCCTGTGCAACGGGGAAGGCTTCTGGGGGGGGCGCATGCGGATCCTCCTGACGCCCAGAGTGGCTTCTTGGTCAGTGGCGCTGAGCCTCGAGGTGGGACTGGGGCCCAAGGAATAAGGGGAGGGGGCTGAGTCCTCCCAGCTGCAGGTAGGGAAGGTGGCCTTGCCCCAGGGGAAGAGCTGGGGGGGGGGAGGCAGATATCTGCCCAGTAGCTGTGCTCACCCAGGTCGCTTCAAAGGTCAGTGGGGCTGCTCTCTCCCCCCCCCCAGTTAATGGGGCCTTTTGCTCCTTTAAGGCAATTGACCAACCGGTGTGCCATGCAGCCTTATATGCAACTGTTTTAAACATTAAAAATATTGTAGGCATCAGATTTAAATGTTCTACTTAACTGGCAGCTTTTGCATATTCTGAAATTTTTCTGCTGATATTTTTAAAAGTCTGGTTTTGCATGAAGATTGCCCCAGACCAATGGGGGGGGGGGAGGGAGGAAGTCCAGGAGGGGGAGGGGGGTGTCTTTGGTGATCTCTGAGCAAGTGAAGTTTTCTTGCAGTTTCAGCACTCAAACTAGGTAACTTCAGTGCTAGTAAGGAGTGGGTTTACGTAAACAAACAAAAAACCCCTCCCTTCTAGCACTGACAACGTTACCTAGTTTGAGCAATGAAAGGTCTGCAAGAAAACCACCATGCGGAGGAGAGACCCCTCAACTCAACCCTGAGCCACCAAGATTCTCCCCTGTTGGAACCAGAGGGTGTTTGTGCAGATCTGCCTCTGGTCCCTCGGGTGGCCTCCTGCGTTTTCACACAAGGGGTGTGCGCTGCCTTGCTTTCAGGTGAAGCTCTTCCGGCAGAGCACAGAGGCAGCTTCTGCCTTGGGGAGCCCCATGCAAGGCGGGGGGGGGGCTGGCTTAGTTGCGTTTTCCCGAGGGCAGCCAGCCTGAAGAGGCCTGGGGTCTTTGCCCCACTTCTAAGCAATGGGGGGGGCAGGGTTTCCCAGGGTTGGGAAAAGCACTTTAAGAGGCTGGCAGGGGAAACGGATGGGGCTTTCCAGACGCTGTCCCTGTCGCCTGGGCCCCTAGAGCATGTCTGTTTCTGACCTGGCCCACCTTGCAGGGCTGATGGGCCCCCAATTCAGGCCCCCAATTCAGCTACACTGCTGCCTTTCTATCCCCCCAGAGCCCGCAGGGACCCCCTGTCTGCTGAAGAACGACTCCGCCTGTGGACCTGGGTGTCCTCTCAGCCAGATGGCTCCGTGGCTGTTGAGACAGCCTTCGAGGGATGCTACACCCAGGCGCAGGTAAGAGTGGGCTCATGGCACAGGGTGGGAGAGGGCTTTGCTGGGGCCCCCTCCCCACCTAGCTGCACAAATGGAGGAGTACGCACACGCTCACTGCTCGTGCAAGTAGGGATGCGCGCACCCTCGCCCACCACTTCTGAACAGCTCAAGGCCCAGTAGTGGTCTGTGGCCTGGGGGTTGGAGACCCCTGGTCTAGGGTCTCCTGCTTCAACAAGGGGTTGAAGACCTTTAAGGTTCCCTCCAGCTCTGTTATTCTGTTAATGGATGGGCCCTTTCCAAACCAGGAGCTCAGTTCTGCTCTGGTCCCGCCATCCTCAAGACCCCTCTCCCTCTGGCCAGAGTGGCTCAGATGACGGTGGCCAGAGAAGGGGCTGGAGGCCTTGAGCCTTGAGAGAGACCCTCCCTGGCAGCCCTGAATGGCCCAGAAGGTCTGCCTTCTTCCAGAGGGGAGGAATTGTGGGAAAGAGGGGCAGCTGGGCTGCCTTTTGTCCTGACTTCTGCCTGGAATGCTCAGAGTGCCTAGCGGACCCCCCAAAAGGGGGTTTCAGGATCTGAAAGAACTCCGGAACGCCCTTGACGGGCAGAGTGCCCCCCCCATTGGCAGCTGGCTCCAAGAAGCAGCCATGGCTCCCCCAAGCCAGCACTGTGACCCCAAAGGCCGGGGGGCTGGGAGGGGCTTGCAGGCTGGGCTGGAGGGACCGGCAGCTCCTCCCCCCCACCAGGACGGGAGCTACCGGACCACCGTGCGGAGCTGAGGTGCCCAGAGCCACGTTTAGGTAGGCAGCAGGCTTTTCTCGGGGGGCCCCGTGGCTCCCGACCTTCAGACCCACATGCTGCTCCAGTGCATCAGCCGCCTGTTGAAATGACAACAGTTGGGGTGGGGTCTTCCTGCTCCTGATGGTGCTGTGCAGCTTCCAGGCGAGGTCCTCTTGCAGCACTTCTAAAAACGGGATTGCATTCCCTCCAAGCACAAAGCAGGAAGACCCCACCTCTGCCCAGCCCCCCCCCCTTGGGGAGAGAGGAGGGGACGGGCTGCTGAGGCTGCCCTGGAGGTGTGCCATAGCCTGCCCGCCTGCAGCCAGGGAGGAAGGCGGGCGCCATCCTGGTCTTGGGGGGGGGGCTTCCTGTCCAGCTTCTCTTGTGCCCAATGCTGCTGCAGGCCAGGATGGGGAGGTGAGGTCACAAAGGGGGGCTGTTGATGTGGGAGAAGCCCACCCTGGCCCTGGCAACTGGAGGAGGCCCAGATCCCTGCCTGCCTCCTGTCAGGCAGATGCCAGTTGGCATGGCTTCCCTCGCGCTCCTAGCGCTTCTGATGGCTGCTACCGTCAAGGTGTCCCCCGCTGGGGTGGGGTGGGAGCCGCAGGCTGCAGTGGTGCTGCCCGGGGGTAGGTGCTGAGACAGCCAGGGGGGGCTGGGGAAATCAGCCGCTTCCAAGATCCCACGGCTGTCCCCCAGGGGAACCCCAAATTCACCCCCACCAAGGGAAGCGAGGGTGCTGGCTCAGGGTGCCTCCAGGGAGGGTGCCTCCATTTGCACAAAGGTGGCAGCTCCCAAGAGGCTCCACGTGATTGTTCCTGTGGGCTCTCTGTCCCGGGGCCTATGGAGCAGCGCTCTGAGGCCTCTCAGCCCCCAGCTTCTGTGTTCCATTCAACCAGGGACCCTCTTTGGCTTTGGGCAAGGGAGCCCCCCGCAGGAAGGGTCCTGGGAGAGCCCCCGGCAGAATCCCCCGAGGATCACTTCTCCATGCAGCTGCCCAGGGAAGTTGGGAGGGGGCTTCCCAAAGGGGTGCAGCCATTGGGTCGGGCTCTGGAGTCTGCTGGAGCAGGGGAGGCCACAAAAGGCCCACCGGCAACCGTCAGATGTGGGGTGCCAGGGGGGGGGGAATTCGGGCTCTCACAGCCCTCCTGGGCCAACAGCCAGCCAGGCTGGGGATCCCCAGGGGCCTGTTCTGAGCTTGGCCTCTGCAGAGAGAGGGCCCCGGCCTCTGTGGCCCCCAAAGGAGAGCTTCCTAATGCTACTGCAGGACAAGGAGATGCCCAGGGGGTCCTCCTGAGCAGTTGTGGGTCTGGTGCGGGTGCCCCATGGCTGCCCTCCCCCCCCAGTCCTGGATCCCCCCAGCCCCAGCCGGTGCTCAGCGGTGCAGCTGGCGGACCGACTGCCCTGCAGCTCCCATCGGCTCAGCCACGGCCAGTGCTCCCACTTGGGCTGCTGCTTCGACCCCCAGGACAGGGTGACCCCCTGCTACTACGGCAAGACAGGTGAGCCGGCAGATCCCAGGGGGCGGAGGGAGGGGGGCATCACCGTGGCCCCTGGCCAGAGAGGGGCTCCTGGGACACACACACCCTTGGAGGGGCAGCAGCTGCACCAGACCCTCAAGAGGCACCCAGTCACTTCCCTTCTGTGCCCCCAAGTCCCTTTACGGACCCCCAAGTCTCTCCTGGGGGCACTTAGGGCAGCCTTCTGCTCAGCAGTTTCTGCTGGTTCTTCCATCTGGTGCCTTTGGACACGTCCGGTGGGCTCGGCTGCTCCAAGAAAAGGGGGCTATGTCTGGGGGTTGCCAGCCCCAGTTTTCTGGGGTTACATGAGTCCCTCAGCCATTCTGAGGGCCCCCAAAGGGCGGCTGGCAAATGGAAAGCAGAGATGAATGGGCCGTCCTTGTGGAGGTAGAGGAAGGGCGGGGGGGCTCTTCCCCCTTCCTCCACATCTGGGTGGGTGGGAATGCTGCTACCCTCCTGGGAGGTCATCTTCTGCGCCCACCCCAATGCCCGGGATTGGGAAAAGGGTTCAGGGAACACACAAGCCATGCCAAGAGACACAAAGGGGATGAGGGGTGGGGGGTGGACCCATATCAGGACCACGAAGGGAACTAAAGATGGGACCCTCCGGCTGGCTGGGCTGGACAGTTGGGTAGCCCTCCTCCTCCCCCCTTCTGTCTTTCAGGGGGCCCCACCTAAGGAAGGAGATCTTGCGGCCGGATCCCTTCTGGGCCAGGGGTGGGAGGAAAGGGGGCACCTGAACTTTGACCCAACTGACACCCCCACCCCCACCCTCCTCCCCTGCACAGTGACGGCTCGCTGCACCCCAGAGGGCTCCTTCTCCCTGGCCGTCTCCAGAGACGCCGCGGTGCCGGCCCTGAGCTTGGATTCCCTGCACTTGCTGAGCGGTGGGGGTGGGCCCTGTGGGCCCCTTTCCAGGAACAAAGTCTTCGTTGTGTTCAGCTTCCCACTATCTGCGTGTGGGACGATCTTCAAGGTCAGCGGGGAGGGTGCGACCCAGCAACAACCCTGTGAGGTGGGCGGGCCTGGGAGAGGCTGATTGGCTGGCTGGAGGTCACCAGGGCTGAAAGGGGCTGGACCCCGGGGGTCTCGCAGCTTCTCCGTGGAGGCTGGGCCGCAGTTTCTCTTGGAGCGTTAAAATGGCCGGGGTCAAAGAGGAAAGGAGAATGATTGTAGTTTGAAATACTTAGATTGGCTTTCTAGCAGGCAGGGGAACCTCCCACCCCATGGCCTTGGCTCAGATGTTCCAGAAATGCTTCACTGTTTTCCACACATGCAAATGTCTGCCTGAAGCCCCCCTGATTCTCTGCTGTGGAAGAAACCGGCCCCATTGAGGGACAAAAGCCGAGGGTCTCTGGAGCCCACTCCCTCGCAAGGAAGGCTCTGCTAGAAAGGCGGGAGGGAGGGAGGGAAAAGCTAAAGAGGGAAGGAAGGGAATCCCCTCAGCCAGCTCTTTCTGTGCCAGGAGGCAGAAGGCCACCGGGTTTACCAGAACCAGCTCTCGGCAGAGAGACGGACTCTCCGGGCCTCTGCAGGCTCCATCACACGGGACAGCGACTTCTTCAGGTGGCCGCTGGGAGGTCCCTGGGCAGCAGGCGGTTGGGGGTGGCAGCCGGAGAGCCAGAGCCAGGATCCCAGCCCTGGGGTGAAACGGTCGAGGTCCCCACAAGAGGGGGGGGAAAACAAGGCTCTGTTCTCCAGAGGCCCCTGCCTGCCTGCCCCTCCGGCCCTCAGAGCCCTTCAGCTGGACTGGCTCTCGGCCCCCTCCCCGGAAGGCAGACCCGGGCCTGAGCCAGGGGGCTTGGCAGCCCTGGGCCTCCTGCTGCTTCTGCTTGCTGCGTCCTACCAGGCCCCTTCTTGCACTGAGCAGGGGTGGGCCTTGATGACCTCAAGGGTGCCTTCTGCCTCCCTGATTCACTGGGAGGGCCACAAGCCCTAGCCAGAGGAGCTGAGAAAAGCCCCCCCCCCCCGGGCTCTCTTGCAGGCTGACCATCCGCTGCAGCTACTCCGCCCAGGAACCCCTCCCGGTGAGTGTCCTGGTGGCCACCCCTCCTCCCCCGGCCGCCGTTGCCCAGCAGGGGCCCCTCGCCCTGGACATGCGGATTGCTGGAGGTAGGTGGGGTCAGCTCCCGAACCCTCCCAGGAGGGAGGGGGGTCTGCCTGCTGCTGTCCCTCGGGGCAGCCCCACCTCAGGGTCCTCCTTCCTCCGCAGACGAGACCTACTCCTCCTACTACAGCCCTCTGGACTACCCAGTGGTGAAGCTTCTGCGGGAGCCTATCTACCTGGAAGTCCGCCTCCTCGGGAGGAGGGATCCGGCTCTCCTCCTGCTCCTCCATGAGTGTTGGGCCACCCCAAGCGCCAGCCCTCTCCTGGCACCTCAATGGCCCCTCCTGCAGAATGGGTCTGTGATTTGGGTCTGCGGGGAGGGGGGCAGGCCCGGGGGGGGCACATGCCTTGACCAACAGGTTTGCCTGGCGCCCAGGGGTGGCTTGGCTGCCCCCGCCAGTCTCTGGCCAGAGCTTGACCAGGGAAAACTGCTGTGCAGCCTGGCCCCCTCAATTCTGTGGGGCCCAGCACTTTATTTCTTTAAATTTTTTGGGGGGGGGCATCTCACGATCGAAGCGACTTTCCCAACAGGGTGGAAGCGGAGCTCCCAATTTCCCCTGGTTCAGAAACCCAGCCTCCCGCACAGCCAGGATTGGCTGATTGCCAAGCATTTCGTGGTGGGCAGCAGCCCGCATCCCTCCCTGGCCTGAGGCACCGGCCTCGGACCTCCGCCCGGTCTCCCTCTGCGGCCGTCGTAACTCACAGCCCGGTTCTCCTGGAGACAGAGGCCGGTTGTGCATGAGCTGCCCCCTCTGCCCTCCAGGTGCCCCTACCAAGGAGACAACTACCAGGCCCAGCTGGTGCCCCTCCAGTGGGATTTGGGGCTGCCCTTCCCCTCCCACCATCAGCGCTTCGTGGTCAGGACCTTCACCTTTGTGGACACGGACGCTCGGCAGACGCTCAGCGGCCCGGTAGGGTTGGGGGCCTGGCCAGAGCGGGGGGGGGGCGCCCGGCAGGGCCCCGATCCCTTTGCTCACATGAGGGCAAGAGCAGAGCAGGATGAGATCTCCTCCTGTCCCGAGTTCGGATTCTGAGCAGCCCATCCTGGACTCAGTGCCTCTGAGCTAAGGGAAGAGGTTTTCTGTACATTCTCAGAGGCACTGTCTCCCTCCCGGAGCCATAAACCCCTCTGCTTGGAGGGAGGGAGGTCAGACTTGGGGGGACCATTTTCCACCAGCAGTTGACCTGTGAGCCTTGGTGTGGGGCGAGGTCCTCCCACTGCTCCTGACCTCTGCCCCCTTCCCCTCAGATCTACTTCCACTGCACCGCCTCGGCCTGCGTGCCCTCCGTCCAAGAGCCATGCGGCACCCGCTGTGAGGCCGGCCTTCAGGGCAGACGTGAGTTGGTCGGCTGCGGAGAGCCCTTCTCGGGTGGGGGGGGCCTATGGGGAGCACACTGTGGTGCTCACACACACCCCTTCCTCTCCGCCCCAGGCCAGAGAGATGCCCCGGGAGGAGCCCCTTCGGAGGCAGGGCAGGCGCTGATGCTGGCTTCCGCTGGGCCTGTGGACTTCTTCAACCAGCCGGTGCAGGCCTCCCGCCCAGAAGGTACTAAGGGGAGAAGCCTTGGGGGGTGTCACCTTCCCCCCCAGCAGCCCCTTTGGGGTGGGGGTGGTAGTCTGCGTGATTGGCTGCATCACGTGGTCTGAATATCTCAGTCATGCATGTGTCCCCAAACGGGGCACCATGAGGAGGGGGCCCCTGGGCGATGTCCTCCCACCCTCGACCGTGGGGGCTGCTGGCCGGTGACCTTCAGCAGCAGCCCCGAGTTCCTGCTAGCTGCAGATTGTGCCCTGAAGGTGAGACTGCCTAGAGTGAAGACCCCCCCCCCATTGCACCCGGGGCTAGCCGAGGCCCCACCCCCGCCCACCACTCTCTTTCCCCTGTAGGGTCCGCAGTGATTGGCCCGGAGGGCTTCGTGCGATGGGAGGACGGGCTGTGTCTGGCGGCAGGGCTGGCCGTGGCGCTGGGCCTCGGATCGCTGCTGCTGCTGCTGGTCCAAAGGCGAAGGGGGGAGAGGCAGCAGGGCCCAGCACCTTCCCACGCCTGAAAGAAAAAATAAATTGGCTCTTGGGAACCCGAGACTGGCGTTGTGATGTGGCCAGGGTGGCTCTCTGCCTGGGGGAGGGGCTGGGTCTCCAGCTGGCATCTCCGTGGCTCTTTTGGTTCCCTCCGGGGGAGCAGGTGCCGCACCTCCTGCTGGGTACATTTGCACCCCTGGAAAGCCTGCTTGTTCCTCCACAGGGAGCTCCACTCGTTTCTTTCCCTCCTGCCCCAGCCGCTGCCCCTGAAGGGAGGCCCTGCCATCCCGGGCCCGCCTCCTCGCGAAAGCAAAGCTGAATGGGGCCCAGAGTGGCTCCGTCTGCAGATGTGGTGATCCAGGGACGGGGGAAGAGCTAGAGGCGGTGGGAAGAAAGAGCGAAGGTGCCAATGTGGAAAGGTGCCCTCACAGCTGCCCGTGTGAGCCTGTGGCTTGAGAGCTCCCTGGCATGCCAGGCCAAGGGCAGAGGAGCAGCTCAAGACAGCCTGATGCCTGAACCCGCCCTCCACCTCCCTCTGGGCCTGTGGAGCTTCTCTTGTGCCCTCTCTCCCTGTGGTCTCCCTTTCTCTCCCATCTCCTGTAAACGGCCCCTTAGGTGCTGCAGGAGGCATAGAGGACCTATACAAAGGCCGGGGGGGGATGCTTCCCAGGGGAGCCAAGGGGGCTTCTTTGCGATGGCAGCCTGAAGGGCCTTCTCCCTGTTCCCCAGGACAGAGGTAACCCAGTTGGCTGTGTTCACACCACACACGCACACAACCATGTTACGAGCATGCAGTGACCTTCCTTCCAGCCGAGAGCAGCAGCTATTAGCGTCCCTTGCTCTGACTGCAGCCTTGAGAAATCTGCTGGGTTGCGTAACAGGCCCCTCTGCAGCACAGCTGGCACTTCGGCTGCTGCAGACACGCTGCTGGAAGAGGGGAGGAAGGGGCCAGGCTCCCTGTGAACCAGTGAAGCCCGTGGCTTTCTTGAAGGTCTCTTATCCCAAAAGCCCTGGGGTCCCAAAGTGCAGAGGTGGGATTCAGCCCAGGGGTGAAATTGAAAATTTCCCCTGCCGGTTGTGTCGGCGTGGCTTGGTGTTCAGGTGACTGGGTGTGGTTGGTGGTCATGTGACTGGATGGGTGTGTTTGGTGGTCATGTGACCGGGTGGGCGTGGTTTAAATCTGTTAAACACATTTAACAGAGTTGGAAGAAGGGACCTTGCAAGGTCATCTAGTCCAACCCCCTGCCTAAGCAGCATTGCAAAAGCACACAATGGCCCTTGCCACAAGCATGAGCCTCACAGAGCAACAAAGAGCTGGAAAAAGTTTGGAATAAAATGAAAGTACTCAAAAAGAAAATTATCAATTAAAGTGACTTTATAACAATGCTAATATTTGGGGGCTAGGGTGCAGAATTCAGATCATTCCAGTGACATTTCTGAAACATTCTATAATATGCTTTTTATTTGAAATAGGATCCAACACCACAAATCACTCCTATGAGCATTTACAGATAATGCTTTTTCCTTCATGCAGCCATACAGTCACAACATGCACTATATGTTGCTAGTGACGCCTACATACCAGTAAATATATCCCTGTGTTCATTCTAAAGTAAAATGTTTTCTTACTATATAGAGAATCCGTTTATTTCAATTCAATTAGAGTTTGTTGTAAAAATCAAAGCCAGAAGCACACACAGATGACTGATTCAGCTGGATTCAATAACTTCTTTATAAACATAATAACAGGTGAATTTACAATTCCATTAGCAGAGTTCTTCAAGCAGTTACCGACAGCCGAGAACAGTTAGTTTCATTTCAGCAGAGAGGACAAGAGAGCAGAGTGGGCTGAGCCACGCCCAGCCTTAAGCTTAAGCTTTCAGTTTAGATTCTCTGCACAGACTCAGAAGTGGTTAGCTCCCTAACTAAGTTAGCTGACTTAGTTGCTATGCCTATTCATTGGCTGACCTTGTTAACACTGGCTCCCCCAGTCATGAATATTCTAACACAGTCTATGTTTAAGTACAAGCATTTTTTTAATTAGGAATTACATGGAAACCCATGTTGGCAGAATAAAAATGCTCAGCTCCTCTCTAAAGAGTTGTTGAGAAGAGTGCTTCCAACATAAAATATAGCTCTCTTCTCCCATGAATACAATTCCCCAATAGCCTAGGCTAGGGAAACAATATAAAAATGTACAGGATTTAATTCTGTAAGCCAAGAAATGGGAAAACAACAAAATGGAAAGCACTGGTTTATGCTCTCAAGCAGTATATTTAGTAACTAAGCAAAATCCTAAACGTGGATTAATAAGACATGAAAACCAAAACTACCTTCAGCTGAGAATCAGAACTACGCCGCCCAACAGCCTCCCCTTTTATCTTTAAACGAAGCTAGGTAATTAGAAAGATGATTTAAATAATGAGGAAGCCAGCAATGGAGCTTAAAGGGGACACATCTAATTCAGAAACTTTGGTAGGAAAAGCGGCCGGGAAGGTTGCAAAGTAAGCAGGAACCTGAAAGACAAGCATTAGCAGAGTAGCCCATTATTTGTTTTTAAGAAAATGCAGAAATAGTGAGGGAGGAAAATGAAGTTGGCCAGGAAAAAGTGTGGAGAGCATGAGTAAAGAAAGGCTGTTCTGATGAAACAAGGCAGAAGCAGCAGAGAGAATATAAAAGGTGGTGGCTTTTGGAGAGGAAGGATCCAAAGCAGCATATTGCATGTTTTTCACTCCAGAAACAGCTGAGAGTGGGAAATGCATGGGGGGGGGAGCATTCCTTCTTAACATGCTCCAAACTGTTGCTGCTGCTGCTGCAAGCCCAGCTCTGACTGCAGGCATGCGATTTTGAGGGCAGGCTTTTCCAAGGCCAGTCATAGAGGGAAACAGAATGAGTGCACCAGAGTAGCGGACTTCCACCACTTGTGCAGGCAAGGCTCACAGCAACAGTTTGGAGCTTGTTAAGAAGGACCTCCACCCCAGCCATGCGTTTTCCAGTCCAGGCTGCTTGGAGTGAAAAGAAATCCCCCACAGTGAGGTGGGGAAGGCGGTCCCCCCAGGTCGCCGCTCGCTCACCGTGCCCCACCCAGTCTCTGCTCTGCAACTTGCATGCCTGAAGCAGCCTTTGCAAGCTGGCCACGGGGACACCAGAAAGGCCACATGGAAGGCGGGGGGGGAAATGGAGTAGGGAAGACAGGCTGGGACAGTGGGGGGGCAGGGGCAGCTAGGTGGGCCGCGACTTCGCAGGCTTACCCCGCAGGCAGATCAGGGACGCAATGCTTCAGGCAGGCAAGCTGCAGAGCAGAGACTGGGCGGGGCAGGGCGAGTGAGCGGCAAACGGGGTACCACTTTGGGGGCGTGGCCAGCCAGCCATCGCTGCTGGTTCGGCAAACTAGGCCACATGTCCGCTACCGGGGGCAATATGCTGAACTCTAAACCGCTTAGAGAGGGCTGTAGAGCACTATGAAGCGGTATATAAGTCTAAGTGCTATTGCTATTGCTACCGGTCCTCCCGAACTGTTCCGAACCGGGAGCATTTCACCCCTGATTCAGCCGCTTCGGGCGGACCGGTTGTTAAAATTTTGCCCAGTTTGGCAAACCAGCTAATCCCACCACTGGCTGGCCTCACCCCCGCCCATTGTTTGAGCTGTTTTTCGGGGGCCATTTTGGATGTTCAGTAGTAGTAAATAAATAGGGAAATTGAGTCAAAGGCCTCAACAAGGTACAATTTCCCTCTGTTTATTTACTACTACTGAACATCCAAAACGGCCCCTGAAAAATGGCTGAAAAACAGGCTGAAAAATGAAGATTTCAAATCTTCAACTGCCTCTCTTGAAGCTGTACAACAATCTGGATTTGAAAGGTGAAGAGGAATTCGTAGCTTGTATAAGCACACACTTCAGACATCTCAACACCTCACATCCATTGTGATTTTTCCTGCCCCACTGCACAAATCTTTTAAACATTTAAACACAAAGTGAGCCTCACCCCAAATTATATTCCCCCATCTGAATTTGGATTATTACACAACCATATGAAATAATATAAAATCGCACTCTAAGCACAGTAACACCTGGACTATAGCAAAACTTTGTGTGGGGGGGAATGATATAAGTTCCCATACCCCATATATAGGTTATGTTGAACAAACGTAATGTCAGCCCTAGAGGCCATCTTTTTCTTTGGATCTTCAGGGCTGCCACACTTAGTGCTGTGGGAAACTGGGAGGGGGGATTGCATGGAGTCGCAGGGATATCTAGCCATAATAACATTCCTTTCTCTAAGAGCCAAGGACATTCGGCCTGCACCTGGAGTGGTGTGACTGGGAGGCACCACCACAGGGGTGAAATCCAGCAGGTTCTGACAGGTTGTGGGGAACCGGTAGCAGAAATGTTGAGTAGTTCGGAGAACCAGCAAATTCCACCTCTGGCTGGCCCCAGAGTGGGGTGGGAATGGAGATTTTGCAGCATCCTTCCCCAGCCACGCCCACCCAGCCACACCACGCCCACAGAACCGGTAGTAAAAAAAATTGGATTTCACCACTGCACCACCAGTTGGGATGGTGCATTAATTAGATCATGTAATGGACATGTGGGTGCAGGGGAAGGGTCTTGGACTTTCTTTTGGGTGGGGAAAACCTGGAAGCTTTGAGATTCGGGTTTTCCCCAGATGTGCCAATATGACATAAAATTGAACTTTGAGGAACTTCTAGCCTCGGGGTCTTCTTACGTTGTGGGTGTTACTTGGAGCCCTGACATGTAATGTCTTTGGGTTGATTTAAAGCCAAGATATAAAAATAAGGAAAACGAGAAAACTTCATCAAAAACTTGAATTGCCATAATTTTGTCTTCCTAAAGCCCCCTGCTTCCTTCTTTGCTCCAGTTACAATTTCTGTACTAATAAACTTTACGTCCAGTTTTAGAACCAATTCTGAGAAAATAAGCTTGAAAGTGGGTCAAAAATCCTTCCACCCACTTGGACCTTTTCCTCATATCAGTACATCAGTAATTGGGTGGGGTAGGAAAGGAATCTTAAATATCAATCAGATCAATAATGTCTGTCCATGTATCTCCTGCTCAGCTTTTCCTCATTATCTGACTATTCCAGAATACAAATAAAGACAAGAGGAGGACAGTTTTATGATTGGGAGAACTTTGTGTCTATTTTTAGAGTCCCATACTATAAATAAAGAGAATGGAGGACAATTCTTGTGATTGAGAGAACTTTGGGTCTATTTTTAGGCCCAGAATGATCACAGCTCAGTGGCAGAGCATAGATATTGCATATTCAGGCAAAGGAGAGCTGAGGAAAACTTCTGTGGAGATCATTGCGAACTTCTCATAAATTATGGTCCATGAAGGTGGGGAGATTAGTGATCCTTAGATGCCTTTCTATATTTTTATGCATAAAGCATGTTTCTATTAGAGCCTTCCTTCCTACTCAGGATAATCTGTAATATGTAATCCCTAAAAAGGATCTTAATTTGCCCATTTTTGACAGGGTTTTTCAAACTTGCAATCCTAAAATGTGTGCACTTCCCGAATTGCCCGGATAGCATTCTGGAAGTTGAAGTCTACACAACTTAAAAGTTGCCAAATTTGAAAAAAACCCTGATCTATCAGAACATCTAGCTCAGGGGTATCCAACCTTGGCAACTTTAAGACTTGTGGATACGCCCAAAAATGGGCAGGGGCGGGTCCAGCCAGTGGTGGGATTGGCCCGAACCGGTCAGAACCGGCTGAATCCCACCTCTGCCAGTGAGGCGAGTGGCGAGGAGGCGGGGCTGGGTGTGATGAGTGATGTCGGCTTGGCCATGACCACCCAGTCACATGACCGCCCGGCCATGCCTACCCAGCCACTCATTAGGGCAGAGAATTGGTTGTTAAATTATTTGGATCCCACCACTGCCGAAGTGGATCCTCGCCCAAGGATCAACCAGGGGGTCTTTTGGGGGGACAGCCGTCACTGATGAAGAGCTGCCACCCTGGGGCTTTGCAGGGCTCTGAGCCGGAACAGGCCCCAGGACCACCACCACCACCCCCGAATGTGTGCAGAGAACAACCAGGCCTGGCAGGAGAATCTTGTAGGCAAGGAATTCTTAAAGGGGCTGATTATTCTTTAAACTGCAGGAAGGGAAGGTAACTTCTCCAGAAAGCTGAAAGTTATTCCAACTTGTTCCAGGAGGCAGACAAGAAGAAGTTTAAATTGGGAAATATTTTATTGAAAGATGCCAGGAAGAATGTTGTGATGGCAAGAACTGGCTTCCTTGGGCTGCAGGTTCCTTCACCAGAGATTACAGATTAACAGAGTTGGAAGGGACCTTGTAGGTCATCTAGTCTAATCCCCCACCCAAGCAGGAGACACTACTACGCCGTTTGTTTGTTTGTTTGTTTGTTTGTTTGTTTGTTTGTTTGTTTGTTTGTTTATTTATTTATTTATTTATTTGGAGGTTCTTCTATGCCGCCCTACTCCCTAAGGACTCAGGGCGGCGTACAGCATTTTAAGAAAACAACCAAACAAATCATTAAAAACAATTTAAAAAACAATTAAAAACACATATAACACCATACATACATGGGGGAGACATTGGATGTAATGTTGTCTCAAAATCACCCCGCCTGCAGGAAGAGCCATGTCTTAATGGCTTTTCGGAAGGCCAGCAATGTGGGGATAATTCGGATCTCCGGGGGGAGTTGGTTCCAGAGAACAGGGGCCCCTACAGAGAAGGCCCTCCCCCTAGGCCCCGCCAGTCAGCATTGTTTGGCTGACGGGACCCGGAGGAGGCCCACTCTGTGGGACCTCACCGGTTGAAGGGAAGTGTGAGGTAGGATGCGGTCCCGGAGGTAGCCTGGTCCTAAGCCATGTAGGGCTTTAAAGATGATGATCAACACCTTGAATTGCACCCGGAGACCAATGGGCAGCCAATGCAGCTGGCGGAGTATAGGTATTACATGGGTGTATCTTGAAATACCCACCACAGTATGTGCAGTCGCATTTAACAGATTAACAGAGTTGGAAGGGACCTTGTAGGTCTAGTCCAACCTCCCCCCACTCCGCCCAAGCAGGAGACCCTGCCTACACCGTTTCTGACAGATGGCAGTTCAGTCTCTTCTTGAAAGCTTCCAGTGATGAAGCCTCCACAACTTCTGAAGGTAACTTCTGTTCCATCGGTTGATAGTTCTCACGGTCAGAAAATTTATCCTTATTTTCAGATAGAATCTCTTCTTGTTCAGTTCATGTATTACAAGGGAGGCTGTCTTTATTCTGGCATTAACTGATCTTACGATTTACGCTTCTACAGCAGAGGAAACGGCTTGAAGTGGCTGTATGTATCCAACTGAATGAGAGAAGAATCAACAACAGAAAAGAAAAAGAGAAACAAAGGCGTGGTGTGCGCAGCAACTACATCAATAAAATGGCGACCAGAAGCGAAAGGCACAGAGCCATCCTCTTGGGGCTCTCTTCAGCTGCCCCCACCCAGAAGAGAGCCAACTTTCCGAGAGACCTGCAGCACCGGGGCTGCCTGTCCATTGGGGGAGTGGGAAGGGGTCCTTCCGAAGGGCAGGGGCCACACCCGACTTTCGCGGTCCCAAACTAGCCCGAGAGGCCGGCTCCGTCCCCAAAGGGTTGAAAGACGTCCAGCCAAGGGGGCCACCCACCGAGCGGAGCCTTCCCCGCGCCAGCGAAGCGCATGGGGTGGCCGTCCTGGAAAAGTGACGGCGCCCCACTCCCATCCACGAGAGCAGAACTGCGCTGATTCCCTAGATTCCTTCGAGGCTGCCCGGGAAGGGTTCGCCGTTAAAGGTGGCTGGAAAACCCTTTCCATTTTCGCATGGCGTGGCCGGTCACTCCCGCGAGCCACGCTCCGTGGGCAGCCCTCCGGCCCTTCCCTTGGGCGCCCCCGATGGCCGCCCTGTCTGCGCCCTCCCCCAGCGCTGCCCCTCCGGAGCCCAAAGGAGAGGCGCGCAGCAGGAGGACGGGCGCTGGCCGTGGTGCTGAAGCCGCTCCCCTCGGGCCTCGTAGAAAACGCCTGGCTCGTGCCTGCCGCCTATTTTCCCAAGGAGGTGGATCACCGCCTCTCGGAAGCCGCCAGGCTGACTGCAGGGCGCAAGCTGCGTTTGTGAGGGGGGGGGGGAGGCCGCGGGATCCACGCACAGCCAGGCTGCCCTCAATGACCATTCCGCACCCAAGATTTGTAGGATACCACACCCCACACCCATCACAGCTTTAGGCTTACAAAGCCTCACACCCGCATGGAAGAAGATAGGGAGATGTCTTGGGGTGGGGAGCTATGAATAGAATAGAATAGAATAGAATAGAATAGAATAGAATAGAATAGAATAGAATAGAATAGAATAGAATAGAATAATAGAATAGAAAATAGAGTAGAATTTTATTGGCCAAGTGTGATTGGACACACAAGGAATTTGTCTTTGGTGCCTATGCTCTCAGTGTACATAAAAGAAAAGAGACATTTGTCAAGAATCATGAGGTAAAAACACTTAATGATAGTCCCGGTACAAATAAGCAATCAAATCATATTAGGAACCAGTCAATATAAATCGTAAGGATACAAGCAACAAAGTTACAGTCATACAGTCATTAGTGGGAGGAGATGGGTGATGGGAACGATGAGAAGATTAATAGTAGTGCAGACTTAGTAAATAGTTTGACAGTGTTGAGGGAATTATTTGTTTAGCAGAGTGATGGCGTTCGGGGAAAAACTGTCCATGTGTCTAGTTGTTCTGGTGTGCGGTGCTCTATAGCATCATTTTTGAGGGTAGGAGTTGAAACAATTTATGTCCAGGATGTGAGGGATCTGTAAATATTTTCACGGCCCTCTTTTTGACTCGTGCAGTATACAGATCCTCAATGGAAGGCAGGTTGGCAGCAATCGTTTTTTCTGCAGTTCTGATTATCCTCTGAAGTCTGTGTCTGTCTTGTTGGGTTGCAGAACCAAATCAGACAGTTATAGAGGTGCAGATGACAGACTCAATAATTCCTCTGTAGAACTGGATCAGCAGCTACTTGGGCAGTTTGAGCTTCCTGAGTTGGCGTAGAAAGAACATTCTTTGTTGTGCTTTCTTGATGACGTTTTTGATGTTAGGTGTTAGAAGTCAGCCTCCTAAGCGGAAAGCAGCCCCCCCACTCGTCCCACCCGTGCTGCGGCTCCAACTTTCGGGAAAGCCAAAAGGGCCTTTGACGCAAAGCGGACTCCCGCCTCCCTCTTTCGCTGGCATCCCGGCTTAGGCCAAGCTTCAGCAAGAGAGGGAGGCGGGGTGGGGGGATATAGGAGGGGGAGAGACGAGAAGGAGCCAGGGCGGCACGTGCAAGACGCTACCCAAAGCCTACACGCGCACGCGCACAAGCCCTCGACTTCAGCCAGGCTGGCCAAGGAAAGCAAGCGAGGTGGGGTGGAAAGGAAGCGCCGTTGTGACTGTCCCGTGGAAGTCTGGGAAACGTAGTTTGCCTTCCTCCGTCCCTCAAGCCTAGGAAAGCCAAGCACCCCGACCCCTGAATGATAGAGTCGCGGACCGAAGAGCTACAACTGGTTTTGGCACTGCCGCCCAGAGGCAGGGAGTGGCATTATAGCAACTGGAAAACTGAAACAGCTGGGCGTTGCACAGCCGCGAAAGTCTCCTCGGACTCCGAAGGTCTCGAAGTCGGCAGACTTTGCTCCCCTCGCTGGAGAGGCTTTGCTGCGGGGCTGGGGGGGGGTTGTTGCCATGGCAACCGTCCCTTTTGCTCCCCCCTCTCCCCTTGTGGCAGCCACCTGAGAGGGAGCGAAAGAATCGCCTGTTTGCTTGGAAGGGATGCCCGGAGGCTGCAGGCGGCAGTCAGTAGCCTGGCCGAAGAGGGGCGTTGAAAGAGGGAGGGAGTCCAGCCCCAAGGACGAGGGAAGCCCACCCACCCCGGCCCCACCCCCTGCAAAAGATTGCCAATGGCTGCCCCCCTCCTTAATCTAGCTTCACTTACTCCTGATGAATTCTCTTCAAATGAGGAACAGCTTTCATAGTTTTTAAAATGTTTATAATGTGTGTTTTATAATGGTTTTAGATATTTGTTTTAGTTTTGTTGCCCAGAGTCATCTGCTTATTATGAGATGGGAAGCTATAAATTAGATAAATAAATAAATGCCCCGATTATCTCCAATGAGGCTGGAGGAGGGGCGGTCTGGCTGTGGCCTTTGGGTCACAGTGCCCATCTCCCTCTGGGGCAATGCTGCAACCCACAGCCAAGATGCCCTTCTGGGCTGGCTCCGGACACAGCCTGGCACCCTCATTCTCCACTGGGACGGATCTCCCGCCAGCAGAGACCTTGGGGGGGGGACTTCAGGCCACCAGAAATGCCACGTGAATCAGAGCCGGAGACAAAAGAGGCCCATTCGTTCCCGGGATGGTCCTGCCCCAATGGAGGACCTTGAAGATGAAGGGCCCCACTTGAAAAGCTGCAGTTTTGCATCTCCCTGGCCTGGAGAAGCTCCGGGGTGCCCAGGGGCCGGTTCAGAACAAGGCATGCCAGGTGCCTGGCTAGGCATCTCAGCCTACTTCCACACCCTGGGCTCCTCAGCCGTGGAGGTGAAGTACCACAAAACCTGGAAGGTCAGCCTAGTTGGATGCCATGGCTGCTCTCCTCTTTTTAGTAGAGTTCAAAGTCCTCACACATGATCAGAAATGAAGATAAACTGGTCCTTCCACATAAAAAAATGACATCTGCATTTCTAAGACATTTCAGCAGAAAACTCATTGATAGACCCCTGGAAGATGGTCTGTTTTCACTCAGGATCTGGGAGAGGGATAGTTTGAGCCAGGAAGAGTTGACCCTCCACAGCCAGCCCATTCAGGAGCCGTAATTAGGGGCCACCCAAATGGCAAGGGAGAGCAAGAGGAGGAACTGGTGACTCCCCCCAAGTGGTCCTCAGCCCTCAGATATCCAGAGGGGAAGGCATTTCCTCCTGTGCTGCTCAGGCCACAGCTGGTGCCCCCTCCCCCAGTGTCTTGCTCTCCAGAGGAAGGGGCTACAGGCAGAGTCAGGAGAGCCAGTGGGTTTGTTCTGGTGGAGAGGAACACCCCCAACCCTTCAGGCAGTTGTGGAGAAATCCCGCTGTTGCTCCTTTTCGGTTGCTCCTTCTCCAAGGGCAGATGCAGTCGCAAGAGCTGGACGGCTAGAAGTGAGCAGGGCCCCATAGGGGGGGAGTTGGGAGGGGTCACACAACACCAGGTGTGGGGGGGGAAGGGGAGATATTTGGCAGCAGGCAGGGGGAGGACCGGGTTTTCCTAGGAGTAAGACAAGTACAAGACAAGTTGCTTTTATATTGTTTTTAAATTTTGTACTGTTTTTAAATTTTATGAAATTTTGATTATTCTTGTATTTCTCTTTGTTGTACGCCGCCCTGAGTCCTTCGGGTGTTGGGCGGCATATAAGAATAACAAAATAAATAAATAAAAATAAAGTATCCAGGAGGGTTGCGTCATTTAGTTTTCCAACAGAATGCTAGATTCTCTGTTGTGCTTTATTGTGGTAGACCTGTGTGGGTCTCAGCTCCAAGCGAGAGGTGGGGAGGGGAGGGGGGGTCATCAGCTGGGCTTGGGGGAAGTACAAGAGCATCATGTGATGCAGAGTTTCCTTTGACATTTCGTAGAGGTCTTCCTTGGAAATCCCCGGCGCTCTGGTGCCGTCCAGATTTGGGCTGCAGGTGGCAGTAGCCAACTTCTCTTTGCGTTGTTCTCCAGCTGTGAACGTAAACAACCTTTCAGAATCTGGCTGGCCTGCTTTCTCCCCAGCCAGCTCTGCCTCCCTCCTCCCATTTCTGTGGAATTGGGGTGGCTGCCTCCAACACACACACACACACACACACACACACACACACACACACACACACACACACCACACACACACACACAAACAAGGGCCCAAGGCAAATACTGCAGCGAGCTCAAAAGAGAGGAGGTGGGGAGCTGTGTCAAGGAGCAGCCAGAAGACAAAGGCAACAACCCCCCCTCACTTCCTCTCTGCTGATAGGAAGTGGAGAGCAGAGCAAGGGGCTCCCCAAGGCTCTGGACAAGGCCTCAGTGGGCACTGGCACTGACCTGGTTGACCCAAAAGCAAAGGTGTTGGGGGGGCATTGAAATGCCAGGGTTGTGGCTCATTGATCACCCAAGTGAGTCAGCGAAGGGAGCCAGCTGCCCCAGGTGGATTTGCTCTCTTGAGAGTGGGTGGGGGGCAATGAAAGGGGGCCAAGGCCTGTGCCAACTCAGGGGCAGAGATTTTTGCAGCAGGGAGGAGCTGATCTTGCCTACCCAGAGGCTGGGAAAGGCATAAGAGCCACAACAACAGCAGCAGCTACCCACCCACGGCTGTTTCTGGTGACGTTTTCTCAGCCCCCCCCCCTTGAAAACCGCACCCAGGAGCCCGGAGGGGTTTCAAAACCCAGGTGGAAGCGCGGGGGTTTTTTCCAATTCACCAGGCACGTTCTCGGTGAAGTTGGGGGCGGGGGTGTCTCCTGGCACTGGCCTCTCTGCACCTGGTTTTCCAGCACAAGCTGCGGGCGACCCTCCGTCTGCAAATGCTCGGGTGGGTTTTACGCCACGGGCTTCTCTCCATTGCCTCCCGCTCAGATCCCCCTGGGAAAAGGTCGGGCCGCCGATGCGCAACGCTCCAGGCACGGTGACTCAGTGGATGTCCTCGCAGACGACGCGCGAGCCGGAGTCTCCCTGCGTGGCCGGGACGTCCAGGACCGGAGGCGATGCGCTGGGAAGAAACGGCTCTCCCTTCCTGTCCGGCTGCGCGTGAGTCACAAGACCGAAGAAAGCGGTGATGCAATGCGCGTCGTGTGACCGGCCGCCCTGCAACGGGGTCGCCCGAAATGTCGCCGAGCTGGACATTTCTGCGGGGGTGGGGGAGGGAGGGGCGGGGCGGGGCGGGCGAAAGTGGAGAAAGGACGAAGAAAGGGGGGGATCTGCAAGGAGAAGCTTCCCCCCCCCAAGCCCCGCGTGCTGTTGCGTTTCCCCCGCTTGCCCGAGTCTACATGTGCATCTCCCCCCACCCGCCCCGCGCAGGCTTTTCCCTGCTGCCAAGAACGGGAGCGCCGCGGGTTTCTAGTGGTTTATCACCCAGATCCTGCTGCCACCCCCCCCAGTGTAAACTCCCCCTGGCTGACTCGCCGCCCCACGAAGAGCCGCCTAGAGACTGGGTCGCCCGAGGAGCGGGGGGGGGGAGGATGAGCTGCGCTCCTCCCTCGCCGTCGCTTCCGAGGAACTCCACGAGTTCTACAAAAACAGCCCCCCCTCCCTCCCTCCCTCCCTCCCTCCCTCCCTCCCTCCCTGCGCTCCCTCCCTCCCTGCGCTCCCTCCCTCCCTCCCTCCCCCCCTCCCTCCCTGCGCTCCCCGGGCAGGAAATGCCGCTGCTGGGAAGACTCAGCCGAAACTAAGCCGCTTCTCCTCCCCAAAGGCAAACGCTCGCCTTTCCCCGTGGGATTCCTTAGCGGACCAATGGCAAAGCTCGCGGGCCGGCCTGGTTTGCTGGCGGGCCAATCGCTGGCGGGAACGGAGGGAGTGAGTCCGCCCCTCGGGTAAGGTATATAAGGCGCTGTGAAGCGCGGGGGCCCCGCAGAGTTTCGGTCGCCGCCGCGTCGTGGAGTCCCGTTCGAGCCGCGATTGCTTCAGCTTCCCCGCCTTTGGATTATTTGCCGGGTTCCGCTTTGCTGCGTCGGCCTCCTTTGCGGGAAGGCCGGGCCGGGTTTCCGCTCTGGACCGCGGCTGGATCGGAGCCGCCCTCGCCATGACGCTGGAGGAGCTGCTGCCTGGTGACAACGCGGCCGGAAGGTGAGTCCGGCCACCTGGCCGCGGGGGGGGGGAGGGACGGCGTGGGCTCTCCCGGGGCGCCTCTGACCCCCGCCTGGCTTGCTTTCAAGGATGAGGTCGGTCGGCGCGGCGCTGGAGCGGCTCTTGGTGGCGGCGCAGCGGCAGAGCTGCCTGACGGTGGGCGTCTACGAGGCCGCCAAGCTCATGAACGCGTGAGTGCCCCTCCGTCCCCCGAGAGCGCGGGCAGGAGGGAGGGAGGGAGGGAGGGAGGGAGGGGTCGCCGGGCCCGGTGCAGCCGGCAGCAGCTGCCCGGGAGCCGCTGACCCCGCCGCCCTTCCCCGCAGCGACCCGGACAGCGTGGTGCTTTGCCTGCTGGCGGCGGACGAGGCGGACATCGCGCTGCAGATCCACTTCACGCTCATCCAGGCCTTCTGCTGCGCCAACGACATCCACATCCTGCGCGCCTCCGGCCTGGAGCGCTTGGCGGCCGTGCTGGGCGAGAACCCCCCGGACGGCGGCAGCGCGGAGCCGCGAGACCTGCACTGCCTGCTGGTGACGGTGAGCCGGGCGGCGGCGGAGGGAGGCGGCGGCGACGACTGTGCGGCTCTCGTTGGGGGGAGACAGGGGCGCCTCTCCCTGCCCTGGAACTGAGGGGCGGCTTTGTCTTCCTCCCGCAGACCCCGCATACGGACTCGTGGGGCAGCCAGGGCTTGGCGGAGGTGGCCAGATTCTGCCAGGAGAGCCGGTGCAACGACCAGTGGGTGCCCTACGTGGCTCTGCAGGCGCGCTGAGGCCCTGGCCGGTGTCTGGTACGGAGCGTCGCGTGTGCAACAGTCCGAAGGGAAGAATGTTTCTGTGCAAATTACACGAGCGCCTGACTGTCGGCAGGCGAGCAGCGGGTGAGTCACGCGAGAGAGTGGAGCAGAGCCAGCAGAAGGTCTGACTTGGTCCCGAGGAGGGCTGCGCTGCTGCTCCATCAGCTGACTGCTCCGGAGAAGGAAGAAGCGGCGGCGGGATGGCGGCTGTGGGAACGTGTGGGCGCCAGGCTCCCCGTGGGCGGAGGCGCTGTTCCTGCTGCCTGCCTTGCCACGACTGCCGAGGGGACTGCCTGCCCAGGAGAGACGCCGCGATCAGTTTGGAAGCCAAGCCGCCCGGAGGAGGTTCCGCCTTGTGAGGTGGGGGGAAGGGGGCCTGCGCGCTCCTCTCCCAGGACTCTCCCCGAGGAGGGATAGCGAGGCAGCCCAAAGCCCTCCGGATTGCTAGCTTGCCTGAAGAGGATGGAGCTCCAACCGTCAGCTGAAGAGGATTGTTCTACTTTAAAAAACTTCCTGATACTGACGTTTTTTATTTATCTTGGAAGATTTGCATGTTTTCGACTTTTCTCTGAAGATAAAAGGAGATGCAGGAGCCAAATGCACATTTATTCTGGGATTAAAAGGATAAGTGTTGTGTGTTCTGAAAGTAACACATGAGCAAATCTTTCTTCCGGGCTGGTCTTGCCTTCAAGGGCCTCTCTGTTCCCCGCAGGGCCATGGGGGGGGAGGGGGAGTGTCAAGGTGTGCCTTTTGTACAGGATCTGGCTCAGCTGTTGTGCCAATATCTGCAACTGGAGTTGCCTTGTGGTATTTCCAATGGGAAGGGAATTTCCCTGCTCTACTTGGGGGTGCACTTAATTCTGCTCCCCTTGGAGCATCTTGGCCCAAAGGAGGCACCAAACACTCTTCTGGTGAAAAAAAAATACCTTTAATTTACTGCTTAGTCCAGGGCCTCATTCAGCAGAAAGAGAGTGAGTGTGAACAGATGTTGCATAGTTGGAGCAGGTTCCAGATTGCAACAGACCTCTTGCGGTTTCACCTCTTGTAAAAAAAATGTATGTTCCAAAATGTTCCTAGACTTGTTCCTTTACTTGGATCTGAGGCGGAGGAGCCCACGGCAAGCCTAGCCAAGCGGCAGTGCCAGGCGGCTGCCCTTGCCACAAAGCAGAGCTGGCATGGTCCCCCAGCAGCCTTTCCTTGCCAAGCCCCAAAGACAGGATGGCCTCCATTGGGGGGGGGGAATTGCTGCAACTGCCTTCTGCAAGGTTTTTTTGGGGGGAGGGAGCTTCCTTCCCACGCCTCCCCCTCCCACCCTTCAGCCAGCCCTGCTCTCTGCTAACTGGCGGCTGCCACTTCCCGGAAAAGCCAGTGGGGCCTCTGAGCCTGCCGTTTCCCTGCTGCGATTCTTGGGCCGGCTTGCTCAGGAATGTGATTCTGCCACAAAGCTGTTCCTTAACTGCAGATTCCCAGAAAACTGGCACAGTGCTGGGCAGGTTGCCAGATGCTGGGCCAGGCCTTCTCCCGAAAGACACCCCACCCCACCCCCAGGCAAAGGGATTACCCAAAGTGAAGGGAACGTTCTCCCCAGATGCAGTGGGGCTATGTGGCACATGGGCTCCTCAGAGCTGAGGTTCCCTTAGAGCTTCCCACCAGCATTTTCAGGGGGCAAAAGGCTCAGTGTTGCAGAAATGAGCCGGCCTGTGGTGTGCCAGGTGCTCTCTTGAGGTCCAGACTGGTCTTTCTCCAGCTGAGCTCTGCGGAGCAGGGACTTTGGCCAAGCAACATCATCCTGTGAGAGGGACTTTTAAAAACACTTGCCTGTGAAACCTCCAACTGCCTTGTCCGTTTCCCACCCACCCCATCCTTATTTGTGGCCAAGTCCCCCCAGCAGTGGTCTGGGAGAGAGTCTGCTTGCAAGCAGAGGATGCCTCAGTGAAAAGCCTCATCAGATGGGGGGCACAGCTGGGGAAAGGGGAGAGCCTGCCACCATAGAGGGGAAGGCTGAAGGTCCCTTTTGAGGGGGAGGGGCATCCAGATGGACTCCATGCCCTGGTAAGGCCACACTTTGAATACAGCATCCAGTATAAAAAAGATGTTGAGACTTTGGAAAGAGTGCAGAGAAGAGCAACCAAGATGATGAGGGGACTGAAGGCTAAAACATGAACGGTTACAGAAACTGGGCATGGTTAGTTTAATGAAGGACTAGGGGTGACATGATAGCAGTCTTCCAACATTTGAGGGGCTGCCACAAAGAAGAGGGGGGGTCGACCTATTCTCCAAAGCACCTGAAGGCAAGACAAGCAACAGATGAAAACTAATCAAGGAGAGAGAGCATTAACCTGGAATTGAGGATACATTTTTTAACACTGGGAACAATTAACCAGTGGAATGAATTGCCTCCAAAAGTTCTGGGTTCTCCATCATTGGAGGCTTTTAAGAAGAGACTGGACAGCCACTTGTCTGAAATGGTATAGGCCAGGGTTTCCTGCTTGAGGAGGGGGGGGGTTGGACTAGATAGAAGACCTCCAAGGTCCCTCCCAACTCTATCATTCTGCTATTCCACACCCATCATCCTAGAGAGCAAGGCTCAGTTGCCCTTCCCCCTTCTGCAGCCAGCTCTGCCTCCCTCCCTGGAAAGGCTCAGCATCAGCCATGGGCCCTTGAGCCCACCCTAGCCTGGTCCACTTTGGGCAGACTGCTGACCCTCCTTAGGCCATCTGCAAAGACTCCTCTGGCCTCACGCTCTGCCAGATGTGGGGAATAGCCCCTCTTTTCCTGAGAGAATCTGGGGGGGTGGGAGGAGGCTAGGAGGAGCCGAGTGCAAAAGCCAAGATGGAGCGGTGGTCCGGCAGAGGCGGCTTTTTGACAGGCTACCCAAAGCCCCTTAAATGGAGGGTAAAATGGTACCACCAGGTCCAGTCTATCCTGATTTCCACTTGCTGGAAGGGAAGCCTCCTGGAGATCCAGTCACAGGATTCTCCCCCAGATGATGCTTCACTTGGCCAATGGGCTCACGTTTCTCTGTTGCTGGGGGAGGGGTGGAATCTTTTTAAAAAGGCTTTTCTCCTAAATGGAGCAAGTTGGAGCATAAAACAAATCCTTTTTCTTTAATCATGTCTCAGCTGGAGGATTTGATACCCGGAGCAGCTGCTCTCCCAGCCCCCCCTCCAGGATTACAGCTTTGGGACCTGGCTGTGCCCCTTTGGCCTCCTGGTCTGAGCCAGCCCCTCACTCCTCCTCGAGCCTTAGCTCTCCTGGATGCCACTTTGCCAAGAGTGGCCCTGGCCCTGTGGCCTCCGATGAAGGGCTGGGCGCAGCATGAGCCTCAGTGGCCTCCGCCCGATTCTCTTGCTTGTTTTGCTGAAGGAAGCGGGTAATTGGTGTCTGGCTCAGCCCTTCGGCTCCCAAAATCAGCAGGTGCTGCCGTCCCCCTTTGCTGAGGGAGTGACCCACATCCTGTGGGCCTGTGCAGCAATTTAAGTGTTGTTGTTGCTGTTACTCTGACTTGTTTTTGTGGACAGAAGGATGTTTGTTGCCTTTCCTGGAACAGAGCAGCGGGCTGCTGCTCTGCCCTCTCCGGAAAAGACCCCCACCCCAGTTTTGCAAGGAGTGGTTGCCTGGGAACGACTGATCCCCAAACTAGCCTGCCAGTTTTGGCAAGACTTTTCAGCAGCAGTTCGCCATTGCCTCCTTTCCCGGGCTGAGAGAGAGGGACTGGGCCGAGGTCGCCCGCCTGCCTTCGTGCCTCATGCAGAACCAGAATTCGCCGTCTAGCCCGGAGCCTTCAACCTCGACAGCCAATTGGCTCTCAGCCGCCGCCTTAGCGCCGCAGCAACGTTTCATTCACCTATTGCCTCCTTTGTAGTGCGTGTTGCCTGCTCGTCTGAATTCCTTGCGAAACCAGAAACAAGCTGGGTCGCAAGAGCGGCGGCCCGAAGCGTCCCAGGAGCATCGCTTCGCTCGGAGGAGGCTGCCCTAGCCGCCCCAACCCACCCCGGCGCAGCTTCTCGGGAAGGGTCCGGCGCTGCCCGCCCAAGGGCTGCAGGCCAGCCGAGGGAAGGCGAGTGGCGCAGGCCTCGTCTGGCCCCACTGCGCTGAGAGGCAAACGCGTCTCCCGCCCTGCCCAGGGCTGGTGGAAGCCCCTGGCCTGGGCCGCGGAGGCTCCGCCGGGGGACCCCTCCCCTGCAGGGGTGAAACTCGGGACTCGAACTCCGCTTGCCCAACAGGATTAACAAAAAGGTCCGGTGCTACTCGCAACGGGCCGGCTCAAAGAGGCGTCTGTCGCGCTTGGCACCGGGGGAGCCCCTTGGGGAGGAGGCGCCGTTCCCCTGGGCCGCCGGGGCTTTGGCGTTCCTGCCCGGGGCGCCTCTTTCCGCTTCGGCCAGGACAGCCCCTGCTCTTCTACGCTCGCCCGCCGGCCTGGAGTGGAGCCGGGACTGGGCTTGGCCGGCGCCGAGAGTCTCGCCGAACCCCCCCCCTCCCGACCAAATGAAGGGGAGCGGAAAGGAGCCGCCTCTCCCCTCCCTTTCCCCGAACTACGGGGGGAGCTCCTGTGCAGCGCAAGACCCCGACGCGCTTCTGCAGAAAGTCCCTCGTCCCGCCGACACAGGAAACTGGGAAGCCCAGACGGCTCGTAACCCAGAGCGGGGAGGGAGGGGGGGGGGTCTGGGGAAGGCCGGCGCGCGCCAAGTCGCTCCAGTCCCGACACAGGGAGAGCCTCGTGCAGGGAAGCCGGAGCAGCTCAGCCGCTAGAAGCCCTGCTTCCCTACAACAGCCCCCCCCCCGACTAGCGGAGTGATTCCCAGGACACTTGGGGAGGAGAGCTGGGGTTACCCCAAATATTTAAGCTCTATTCGGGAGTCGAGCAGAAGTAACGGCTGGTTTGGCCGCCAAAAAATCGTTGCCTCCCTTCTATCTTTGGGGTGGGATCACCTGAGCAAAATATCTGAAGGGCTCCCTTGGGGTCAGACAGCCAGCTGACCCCCGGGCCCTCCAGGGAGGGGGGGCAGAGCTGACTAGCCAAGGGACTGCTGGCTGGAAGGCCATGGAGAGAGAGGCGCCAGAGGGTCCCCGCGTGCTCACCACAACCCTGCCCCCCTTCACCACCAGGCCATGGCGGGACACGCACTTCCTGGGGCCCGGAAGGAGCCTCACTGTTGGGGTTCGCAGCACCTCCCTATCACCTTCCTTGAGGCCACATTTGATGTCTGCACCTGAAAGGAGAGAGCCAGGTGGGGGTGGAATCCTTCCAGGGGCCTCAAGGAGGCTTCCCCTGCCCTCCCTGCCCCCCACCAGCTTCTTTGGGGGTCCTTCAGGGGATTCGCCTTCTCTGCCTTTCTCTGAAGGTCTCAGTCTGTGTCCGAAGCCCTTCCCAGCTTACAGGGAGGCCGGTTGGTGACTGAGAGCTTCCTAAGTGAGGCCCCAAGACCCAGAGAAGGGGAGCTGCCTACATTGGAGGTGCCTTTTGGGGGTCCAGGGCCCCTGGGCCCCTCCCCAACCCCAGGACGACACCGGTTTCCACTGGGAGTCTAGAATCTGCACCCGGATGGGAACAGGAGGGCAAATCAGGACCTGGGAACCTGGGAAGGGAGAGACCTGTCGGCCAACCGCTCCAATAATGGAATGAAGCCTCCTGCAGGGCAGCTCAGCTCAGCCTGGCTGGCATTTCCTTTGCCAGCCTCGCTTCCCCACTTCCTGTGTGTGGAGAGCAGCCTTGGCAGTTTTCCCAAGGGAGTTTTCCCAAGGGAGTTTTCCCAGGGGAGCCAGCGCTGGCTGGAGGAAGCCGCCTCTGCCCCTCCCCCACAGCCACCTTTCCCGGCCGGCCGTGGGGGAGGGCAGCCTGGGAAGCGGGATTGGTCACTTCCCTGGGAAGCCCCAAGGGTGATTTTGCTTCACCCCTGGCTCCCTGCAGGTCTTGCAGAGTAAAGAGGAGTCTCCCTCTCTCTCTCCCCCCTCCCTCTCCCCACCCTCTCTCTCTGTAAGGGAAGAGAACAGAAGGAAACACCAATTTTCCCAGGTTGCACAGTGGGGAACGGGGGGGGGGGACGGACAATGAGACTCTGGCTAAAAGGGGGGAATTCCTTGGTGTGGTGTCACCGAGTTCTTCCTTCTTCTCTGTCCTGTGTGGAGGTGGGCTTCCCGCAGGCCTTCAATGGGTGGAGCCTCTTCTGGACCTTCTTGCCCCCTGAGACCCGCTCCCCAGGGGTGAAACCCAGCAGGTTCTGACAGGTTCTGGAGAACCAGTAGCAGAAATTTTGAGTAGTTCGGAGAACCGGCAAATACTACCTCTGGCTGGCTCCAGAGTGGGGTGGGAATGGGGATTTTGCAATATTCTTCCCCTGCCACACCACACCACACCACGCCCACCAAGCCACGCCCACAGAACTGGTAGTAAAAAAAAAATGGATTTCACCACTGCCCCCCCCTCCCACCAGAGTTTCCCGAAAGGCAGCACAGGCCAACTGGAGGGAAAGAAATGTTTTACTCAGGGGAAGAGATGGGGGCAGGGAGGCCCCGGGTTCTTTTGGGGGGAAGGCGGTGGACTTAGGGGCAGGGAGAGGCTGGCCTGGGAGTCAGAAGGAGGTGACCCTGCCTGCCTCTGCCCAGGGTTCACACGTGCTCTTGGCTGCACTTTTCTTGAAGGAAGGAACGGAGCGGAGCTGGTTCGGCTCTCCACGGACATTCATCCAGACATTTGCCTACTCAGAGTTGGTAGAACTTCCACGTACTCTATCTCTGAGTTAGGAAGGGAGTAAATCTTTATTTTCCGGCTGGCAGCATCTCCTGATGCTGCAGACATGCACAAAGACTGGCACCATCAGCCACAAGGACAACAGGCACATGCCCAGCCACCCTCTCCTCATGGAGACCCCCCCCCCCCGATTAATGCAGCCTGCCTCAGTTATGGCTGGGGGGGTGGGGGGGAGTTCTAGGCCAGAGGCCGAGCCAGGCAGGAGCGAAGCCCAGGGAGAGGCCACCAAAGGCCCCTTGGCGCCCTGTGGGACTGGCAAAAGAGCTGCTACCTGAACCCGGGAGGGGGGGGGCTGCGCTCAGCCGAGGGGCAGGAAGAGTCCTTTCCTCACCAGGCCCCCACCCTGTTTGTGCAGCTGCCTTGGTGCCATTTTCCCTCTCAAAGCAGCGCAGGCAACAAACAGACCAGCGTAGGCTAAAGAAGGCTCAAAGGGACGTGGCCCAGCAGCCCCCTCCCTTCCCAGAGGCTGTGCACCCCCCTCCTGTTGTGGGGAGGGCTGCCATTGGGGTGCAGCCCCCAGAAAGGGCCTGCCATTCTCATCCGGTCTTTCTTCTACCAGGCCTCTGGCCAGCCATATGGGGGAGACTTCCTGCCTGAGACCCCCCCCCTCCCCTTGGCTCTGCAGCATCTTGGCCCCAGAGGTGTGGCCAGGAAGGGGGGGGCACAGGAGGGCTCCAAGGTGGGCCTTGGGCCGTCTGCGGAGGAAGAACGATGGCCTGGCCTTGGAGCAGCCTCACAGGCCAGATTTTCACGACCCTCAAGAGTCAAGATGGCTTGCCAGAGAGAGAAGAAACAAGAATGGCCAAAGTCCAGTGATAGTTTTATTTTATATTTTATTATGTAGGCCCGTGATTGTTTGAATGACTGAGTGTTTTTAATGCTTTTATATTGTGTTTTTAACCGTTTTTTTTAGGTTTTTTAAAATATTGATATTGTTTGTATTGCTGTTACCCCCTCAGAGTCCCTGCTGAGTTGAGTGGCATACAAGTACAAGTAATAAAATAAATAAATAAATAAATATTTACACCAAAGAGGCATGTTGTGTGTGTGTGTGTGCGAGAGACACACAAGGCTCTAGAAGCCAGGAGGGTGGCTGAATAAGCAGGAACTTGGTTCCTTGTTGTGATGCAGAGGCGAATTATCCGGAAAGGATGGGGCCTGTTTGAACTTGCTTGCTGGGCACGGCTTGCCAAATTATTTTACATTTTCACATGCCTGTTTTTCATTAACCGAATGAAAGAAACCTTGCCCGGATGACACCATTGTGTTTGTTGTGTGGAAAAGGAGAAAAAAATAGAGTTAATGCTATCAAATGCCAAGGCCAGCAGTAGGCTATAAATAACATCTATTTTGCAACTAATTTCTTTGGGTGTGACTTTTTTCCGGCTTGCTTGTGACTTGCTCATTAGGGTAAGAGAGGCTCGATGCAAATATGTTTACTCCTTTAAACACTGAGCCATCCTAACTGGGCACACCTCACCTTCCCTTTTCTTCGGGTGCTCATTAATAAGCAATCAGATCCTCGTTATTGCCCTCTAGCAAGTGACACGCGCGCACACACACACACACACACACACACACACACACACACACACGTGGCCAGAGGGGATGCAGAACCTTTGGGGCTCTGCCAGGCTGCCATAAACAGAGAGGTGGCCGCAGGTGGCATCGAAGCGGGGGGGGAGGGTAGAAGCTGCCCAAACACTCCTTCCTCGGGGGGGGGGGCAGGACAGCCAGCTGGAAACCTGGGGTCCTAGCCAAGCTGGTTGGTAGTCGCCTGCTTCTCTGGCAGAGCTGGTTCTCTGGGGCAAAAGCAGATGGCAAAAGCAACAGTGCCAGTGGCTGTGGCAACCTACCGGACGTCCGGCTGGGTGGGGTGAATGAGGGTTCCAGAAAAACAACACAGGGAGGCCCCGAGGGTGGGGTATTCTCTGGCAGGTGCCGGCCCACACCTGCCCAGCTCCAGGAACTGGATCTGCCTCTCTCGGCTGCAGAGGCCCCGGAGGCATCGCATGGAGTCCCTGGCACACCTCAAGGGGCTGAATGCCAAAGGGGCTGGGGACTGACCCTCCCTGGCAGCCCATCTAGAGTCCATCTAGTTTTCTTCTTTTGTCCTTTCAAAATGGTTGTTATCGGGTTATGGTCAGCCCATGTACCAGTTTCAATATTTATATTTTGTATATTGGATAGTAAATCTACTGACATCCACAACATGTCTATTCTTGACCAAGACATATGTCTAGAGGAATAAAATGTATATTGCTTTTTTCGTGGAAACTTCCCCCTCCATGCATCAAATATATTTAATTCATCTACCATAATAAATAATGATTTTGCTAATATCTTCCTTTGTCTCTTGTTCTTTTTTGTCGTCTTATAGTCCATTTCCACCTCTGCAATAGCATTAAAATCTCCCATCATGCAGATATTTTCATAGTCTAATTCAATTTATGCACAAAATGAATGCCAAGACAAGTTTTATTCTAAGCTACATACTAAAATAATTGAATTAGACTATGAAAAAGAATCATGCAGTTTCAGACAGTAGTGCAAGCTGGCCCTGGGTTCTAATTAACTAACCAAAGTTGCAGAGCTGAGCTAACTTGCAATTGGTACCTTTGAGGGAAGCACAGCCTGGAAATACGAAGAAACGCAGTTTAGGAAGAGATGGGCTGCTACCCAAACACTCTCTCCCCTCCGCAAGGGAGGGAATTCCGTGAAGAGGGAAAAGAGAGAAGAAAATACAAAAAGGAAAAAGAAAAACCCCCACAAGACCAAGGGAAGCCAGGATAGCCATGTTCGGGTCCAGGAAGACGGCCAAGAGAGAGACTGACTATCCATGGAACTAGTGCCAGAAATCCTGGTCCAGGTTGGAGTTAGCTTGGCTAGCTCTGGTGATGTTACCTAGTCAGTGGCAACATCCTCAGTGCTTGCATTTAAATGTTTCATGAAACAAGCGCAGAGCGCACCAAGCGCCTCCCCCAGTCATGGTTGTTGTTCCTCTCCCTCTCTGCATCCCCCGGCTTCCTTCTAGCACTGATGATACCTAGTTAGTAATGAAATGCCTGTGAGAAGACCACCAAGCTCAGAGAGCACCAAGGACCCCCCAGCCATCATTGTTCCCCTCCACCCCTCCCTCTCTACAAACCCCGCTCCCTTCTGGCACTGATGATGTTACCTGGCTGGGTAATGAAATGTCTGCAATGAAACAACCCATCTCGGAGAGCACCAGGGCCCCCTCATTTGCATCTCCTGCAAGCCACCCAAGAACCACTCCGACCAGCCCCTCCTCGCATCACCTCCCCCTCCCCACAGGCAGCCCCCTGGTTGCAGCGGCACATCTGGGGCTCAGCCTGCGCCCGGCTTCTGGTGCCCGCGTGTCTGCTGCTGCTTCCTGCCAGTGTGGCTGCAGCGGCTGCAGCTGGAGGCAGCTTCACTCTGGCGCACGCAGCCCTCTCTGCCCACAGGTGCTGACTCAGCAGCCTGCCAGGTTTCGGCCAAGCTGGATTGGCAGCATTTTCACCTCCTCCCCATGACTGCTTTGTGCCCTGTTTTTGTGCCTAGCACAGTCCACACCGCTTGGCTCTCTCTCTGTCTCTGTCTCTGTCTCTGTCTCTGTCTCTGTCTCTGTCTCTCTCTCTCTCTCTCTCTCTGTCTCTCTGTCTCTCTCTCTGTCTCCCTGCCTCCCTGCCTCCCTCCCTCCCTCTCTCTCCTGTGCAAGGAGGAAATTGAGGTGAGCTTTGGCAACCCCAGTGCAGAAGCATAAAAGTTAGGGAGTGTTTCCTTTCTGATGTTGCCAGGGGCATCGCCTGGGTCTGGCCTGCACCTCCCCATCGCCGTGTCCTCTTGGCCACCCTGGCTGTGGACGATGCTCTCGGAGGCAGTGCCCAGGTCGCGCCCAGGCCCAGCCTGCTCAGCTTTGGGCACCTGCCAGCTCAGCCTCATGTGACTGGTGCCTCCCTTTCCTTAGATTGCTTTGGCCTGGTGCACGCATTCAGCCCTTGTCCCCGGCTGACCTGACGGGCGAGGCCACCTCCTCCCTCTGCAGACAGGCCTCCGGCTGGCTTGGGCAGGAAGGCGCATGCCATTCCGCCAGCAGCTGGCCCAGCAGGTGGAGGCAGCTGAGTTGGTCCCCATGATGTGGGATCATCGCCAGCTGGACGGAGCACCACGGCCCCCTGCTCCACCCCCCCCTCCACCCCTCCAGGGCAGGAAAACCCTGCCGAACTAAGGACCCATCAATGGAACTTATTTGCTCCATCAACACAACTGTCCTGCTTGCACAAAACACAATTAGTGGTTTTGCAATAGAAACACGGCTGGTTTGTTTTAAGATAATGCAGGTCAGCGAGAAGCTTCCTCTTTGAGTCACCCTGGCTGCAGGGGGCACCCTCGTCCTAGGACCTAGGTGGACTTGTTAGCCTCCCGCTTACACACAAACGCAAGCAACACAGGCCCTCCGTGATACATCCTTGGGGTGGCACAGCTATTTTCCGGATGCCCCACACCCTGCAGCAAAATCAAGCGGCCAGCCTGGCTTCCCGCAGCCCAGCCAGCCCCAAAGGGAAGGAGGAGGCCGCTCCTGGTTGAAGGCTGGCAGCGCAGTCCCTGCGAGAGACCCGCTCGGTGTTGGCTCACAGGGAATGTAGAACCTTACATTTTTCACCATTGAATTTCATTTTGTTAGATAGCCCCCAATGTTCAAGTCTGTAAAGATCCTTCTGTATCTTGAGTCTATCTTCTGGAGTGTTGGCTATTCCTACCACTTTGGTGTCATCTGCACATTTGATGAGTTCCCCATCTATCCCCTCGTCCAAGTCATTGATGAAGATGTTGAAGAGTACTGGGCCTAAAACAGAGCCTTGGGGTACTCCACTGCATACTTCCCTCCATGTAGATGCAGTTCCATTGAGGACTACACGTTGAGTGCGATTGGTCAGCCAGTTACGAATCCATCTGGTGGTGATGCTGTCTAACCCACATTTTTCTACTTTTTCTAGTAGTAGGTTATGGTCTACTTTATCAAATGCCTTACTGAAGTCCAAGTAAATTATATTGACAGTATTCCTCTGGTCCACTAATTTTGTCACTTTGTCAAAGAATGCAATAAGATTAGTCTGGCATGATCTGTTTTTGACAAACCCATGTTGGCTTTCGGTTATTACTTTGTTTGCTTCTAGGTGTTCGTTGATTCGTTGCTTGATTATCTTTTCCAGAATCTTCCCTGGTTTTGAGGTCAGGCTGATAGGTCTGTAATTTCCTGGATCTATTTTTTTTCCTTTTTTGAAGATCAGCTATTTTCCAGTCCTCTGGCAGTTCCCCAGTGCTTCAGGATCTTTGAAAGATATACCGTATTTTTTGGACTATAAGACGATTTCAAAGAGGTAAGTAAGAAAAAAAAGGTTTTGTCTCCCCAGCCCCCAGGAGCACTCTGCAAGCCTCCCAAACCCTCTGCGCACCCTGTTTTTTGCAAAACCAGACCCGTTTTTGCGAAAAACGGGGCACACAGAGGGTTTGGGAGGCCTGCAGAGTGCTCCTGGGGGCTGGGGGGGAAGGCAAAAATGCCCCCATTTTTGCAAAAATGGCCCATTTTTTGCAAAAATGGGGTGCACAGAGGTTTGGGAGGCCTGCAGAGTGCTCCTGGGGGCTGGGGGAAGGCAAAAACGCCCATTTTTATTTAAAAATGGCCAATTTTTCACCTGTTTTTTGCAAAAATGGGGTGAGCAGAGTGTTTGGGAGGCCAGCAGAGTGCTCCTAGGGGCTGGGGGAAGGCAAAAACGCCCCCGGTTTTGCAAAAAATGGCCCATTTTTTTGCAAAAGCGGGGGTGTTTTTGCCTTCCCCCAGCCCCCAGTAGCACTCTGCAGGCCTCCCAAACCCTCTGCGCACCCCATTTTTGTGAAAAATGGGGCCATTTTTTGCAAAAATGGGACACAGGGGTGGGGCTTTGGGAGGCCAAAAATGGCTGTATTCGGTGTATAAGACACACCAACATTTCCATCCTCTTTTAGGGGGGAAAAAGGTGCGTCTTATACTCCAAAAAAGACAGTAGTTCAGTGGCTCTGAGATCTCATCTGCCAGTTCCTTCAGAACCTTGGGGTGTAAACCATCCGGTCCTGGTGATTTGAACTCGTCTAGGTTAGACAGGTGTTCACTTACCATTTTCTTCCCTATTTTAACTTGTGTTCCTAATCTGTTTTTTGTGGTGCTGTTTTTAATAGGTTGGACTGTTTTTTCCCTTTGTGTAAAGACAGATGCAAAAAACGTGTTAAGTAGCTCTGCTTTCTCCCTGTTGCTTGTCACCTTCTTGTTACTTTCTCCCAGCAATGGACCAATTGTTTCCTTGACTTTTTTCTTGTTTTTAACAGGTTGGAAGAAGCTTTTTTTGTTTTTTTGTTTTACTTTTGTCGCCAGCCTTTGTTCATTGTGAGCCTTAGCTTTCCTCACTTCATCTTTACAGGTTCGGGCTATTTGCTGATATTCTGCCTTAGTTATTTGCCCCTCTTTCCACTTTTTATACTTGTCCTTTTTGTCTTTCAATTTGTCAGAGAGTTCTTTATACAGCCATGCTGGGTTCTTTTGAGAGCTATTATTTTTCTTCTTCATTGGTATTGTGCTAGACTGGGCTTTTATAATCTCACAAAATTTCCCAAGCTTCTTGAGTTGTTTTCCCCTTGAAGATTCCCATTCATGGAATCCTTCCCAAGCTCTAAGTTTATTGAAATTAGCTCTCTTAAAGTCCAAGACTCTAGTTTGACTTTGTTCTACTACTTGTGTTTGCATAATTTGTCAAAATGTTGCCAACTTTACCTTTTAATAGGCAGCAGGCAAATATCTTTTAATTCTGTTTCCTAAATACCAGAAAAACTCTGGGAAGAATTATTAAGCAGTTGATTAGTGAGGCATTTGGAAAAGAACCCACAGTTTGGCCTTTCAAAGGCCAGCATCAGGAATAAATAGTGCCCAGCCACTGAGGAGGGATCAGGTGAGGTGAATAATGGCAAGGTAGCGGGGTCTTCAGCACAGTCATCAGCCAGGCCTGCTAGGAAACGCATGGAAGAGGATGTGGCTATGCAGGCTGAACTCTGCTCCCTTCCCTGGAGAGAGGGCCAGTTGAACAAACTTAGCCCAGGTGAGCCAGGTTGAGCCCAGGTGGTCCGTGCCAGGTTGGAAGGAAAGGGGGGGCAGAGGAGGGGACTCTCTTCTACATCCTGTGCTGCTGTGCTGGAGTGCAGAGGTAGAAAGCCCGATTCTCCCCTGGGCGGAGCATGGAGGTGGAGAGGGCTGGGCATCCTTCCCAGGATCTTCAGAAGGCTCCTGAAGACCTCCCCCCGCCCCCCCCGAGCCTTGAGAAAGGACTGAGGGTTTGCCCCTGTGGGCCAGCGACTTTCTCAGTGGCTAAGGCTGCAGAAGAGGCCTCCGTGGCGATGCCACCCTCTGCCCATATCAGCCACCCAAAGCTGCGTCAGAGGAGGGACACACACACCACAGTGCACAAAGCTGCCGGAGGCAGGCGTGGGCAGGAGCCAAGGCATTTGGGCATCTCCACGCTCTCCTTCCCTTGCTCCGGAGGCTGCCAGGGAAACCGGCGTCTCTTTTCTTGCCTGCTCCGCCCCGGGCAAAGCTGCGGGACGCCTCCGGGACAAAGTTCACAGACGCCGCTATAAATAGCCCTTGTTCCTCCGCAGCTATTTTTAGCTCCCTGAGAGCTATAATTACCTTCTCCTGCTGCCCCGGCTGGCTGGCGCTACCGCCGCTCACCCAGGGAGGGGCCGGGAACGGCGGCCCGCTGCATCCAGCAGGGGCGAGGAGGGCCAAAGACCGCAGGCAGGGTGTGGAGGGCACCGCCGGTGGGCAGCTGGCTAGGCGGCCGCAGAGAGCCGGAAACCGGTGGCGAGGATTTGGAGATGGGGGCTGGGAACCTATGCGCCCCCTGTCCTTGCTCCTCCCCTCAATGAGAGCCAGCCTGGGAGGGAAGGAAACGAGGCAGCCTCGGGTGGCCGTTTTGCTCCCCCCCCCCCCTTTGGAGAGGAAGTGTTGGGCCTGGATGCCCCCAGAGAGCCCCCCCCCGTGACCAGCCCCGAAGCCACTGAGCTCTCTCTCCCCCCACCCCCTATAACGGCTTTCCTCCTCTTCCTCCCCCACCCTGGACTGAGATGGCAACCAGGTGGATGCCCTCCCACCTCTATGGGGTCAGTTCTTGCAGAGTAGCCCTCAGTGCAGACCCAGGTCATCCTGGGGGGGCCTCTCCCTCCGCCCCCCAGGTGCACCCAAATGGCTGTACCACATCCCTGGCCTTGACACTTCACACACACACACATCCCCACCCCCCACATTGGCCGATTCAAAGAATTATAAGCCCCCCCCTTTCCCCCTTAGGGCTGGCATCCTTCATGTTTGTCTTGCCCTGAAGATGTCGACCCTTCCTTCAGGACAGGAGGCCACTTTAGGCTCCCCTGAGGCTCTGCTTCTCTCTTCCTGCTCCTCATCCGGATTCTGCCCTGTGCTCTGCTGGCCAGAGGCGTTTTGTGGTGGGCAGAGCTGTTGTGAGCAGGGCCTCCCCACGAATGGCACCTTGGAGGCCCTTCAGAGGAACTGGGGAGCCTAGCAGGTGGGTGCTGGGAGGAAAACACCCCCCCCCCGTTTGCTCTGATCCTCCTTAGCAATGCAGAGGCAAACCCTCCCCTGGAGGAGGCTGTGCTCTCCGCCCCCCCCCCCCAACCCCAAAGAAGAGATTACGGAGCAGAGGCTAAGAAGGAGAGCTGCCTTCCCAAGCCGAGAAAAAACGGTTTCCAGTAAAAGTGAGGTTTTATTCTTGTGAGTTATCAATTCACTTTTTTAAAACAGGAACCTCACAACATGTTCAGTACTAGCAAGAAAGTCAGTCCAGGGCACAAGGGAGAGGAACCGATTACAAAAGGGAGTAGTAGGAATTAGCAAAAAAATAATAATAATAATGACCAGACGCAACCCTCCCCCCTCTCCCCCCCCCATTATAAACCTCCCTCTTTTTGGCAACAGGAAGAGAGTTTGGCAAACAAGAACAATGTTCAGCAGGCTTTTTTTGAAAAACTGAATCAATCCACCTGTCCCTAAAAAAACAACAGCTTGAAAGAGTTTGACAGGAGGAGGGGAATGCCCCCCCTTGCCCCCCCTCCTCTGTCTCTCTGTGTGTAAAAGGCCTAGGTTGGGAACCTAGAGTAGAGGTGAGGGGGGGCAGCCCTGGGTTCAAGGGCAGACAGAGCCCCACACACACACATCCACGGAAGAGGCAGGGGCTGAAAGGAGGGAAGACCCAGCCAAGCGAATGCAAAGGGGGGGGGAAGAGGCTCCTGGGCTGGGATTCCCGGGGTGGGGGGGCAACTGCCCAGTGCCGGATTTAGGCATAAAACAAACAAGTTTAGGGCCTCACAAAATTTAATAATTTTTGTTGTTGCTTTTAGATTTTTTGTGGCTTTTTGTGTGTGCTGCACTTTTTAAAATCTTGTGTAGCAAATTTTTATGTATAATTTTACAAAGACTTTAGGTGTAAGCGACACTTTAAGGCCAAATATTCTCAGCTTTACCAGGAAGAGACGATCAGGGAACAGATCCTCCGCCTCCTTTTGCGGTGACCAGGGGGGGGGGGGCTGCTTTGGCACGCACTCTGTGGGGGGGGGCATTGGGTGTGACTTTGGCACAAGAGATCCAGGAGATCAAGGGGGGTCCTGGAGCCGACGGAGGCCCTGCTGGCGGGGGGGGGGGTAGCCTGGCGATGCCCCACTCGCTTCTGAGCAAGGGGAAAGGAGCACTAAGGGGCTGGCAGCCCTGCAGCTTCTTGGCTTTGCACTGGGAGCAGCCGAGCGGGGGGGGGGGGGCTTGCCAATCCCATTCTACCCCCCCCCAAGCTCCCCCAGCCTCAAACGCAAGGCCTCATTCAGCCCAGCCTCTCTTCCTAGCCTGGAGAAGCCCAGTTCTCAGTCCTCGGAGGGAAGAGCTCATTCTGGACAGCAGATTCTCCACTAAAGAAGCCGGCACAGCCCCCTCCCCTATTCCCACATCCAACCTGCTGGCATCCCCAGGACTCCCCAGGGAACTCCGTCCTCTGTTCGGTTCTGCTTTTTGGCCACTGGTTCCTCTCTTGGGGAGAGCCGGGATTGGTGCAACCAGCCAGGCCACAAACCCCACCCAGCTTTGGCACAAGTAGGGGCTGGGGTGTTCGACCGGGGGGGGGGGGTCCGTGCCCCTCAGGTGACCTCCTCTTTCTTGAGCAAAGTGGCCTCCTGGCTGCTCGGGACAGGTCACTGGCTGTCCACAGAAGAACCCCTCAGCCCGCCTTGCCTGGAGGAAGCACTGCCTGCAAATGTCCCTGGGGAGCCCAAGGGGCAGGGGGGCACTGGGGAGGGAGGAGACCCTACGTGACAATCGGGGAGGTGGTGGTATGATGGAGAGCACCCCGAAGGAGAAGACAGGATGTGAGAAAGAGAGAAGGCATTTCTGCTTGGGAAGAACCCCCCTCCCCCCCAACAGTCTGGGACTGCCAGTTGCAGGGAGGGCCTCTGGCAGGGGTCTTTGCCTGCCTGACCCAGTCCAGGTCTCCACCCGAGGGGCATCCTCAGTGCTGGACGGACCAGCTTCCTATGGTGTCCCCTCCCAGGACGGCCCCTCAATTCCGGCCTTGCGCCCTCTCGACCCCTGGGGTCGGAATTCGGTCATCTGCCGATGGGACAAGCAGGCAGGGCGAGGCCTGCTTCCCCCCCCCTCCTTGGCCTGGCTGGAGATCAGGGCCGGGGTGGGGGGTGGGGTGGGGGGTGCGCCTGGCTATAGGAGGGTGCACGGCTTCTTGTCCTTGAAGGGGTTCTCCGAGGTGGGGAGGCCAACCAGCAGGGGGTCGTTCCTGGCCTGCTGCTCGCAGTAATTCATCAGCTCCAGGGAGGCTTTGGAGACCTGGGGAGGGAAGCAGCCACATCAGCCGAGGGCGCCAGCAGATGGCAAGCGGCCGGCTGGCCTCTGCCGGCCCTTTGAAGCCGCAGCCAATATTAGCCCAAACGGAGGAAAAGGGAGAGACCAGGAGTGAGTGCTGTAGGGCTCAGGCATGGGGAGGGGGGGGGCTGAGCCCTGCTCTGTGGGAGAATCCAAATGTCAGCTGAAGGCAGAAGCCACCAGGTTCAAAGCTCCCATTCATTCCCATTTCCAACCTGCAGCCAGATCCCCCAACACACACACACACACACACACACACACACACACACACACACACACACAGCCGCAGTCTGGAAGGGTGACCTGACATTCTGATTGGGGGGGGGAGGTGAGGGTCGACCCTCCTGTCTTGCACAGTTGTCCCTAGTTTCCCTTCCTGGCTTCCCTCCCTGCTCCTCAAGAGACCCTCCTCACCTCCAGAGAAGTGGGCCAGGACTGGACTCAGCCCCCCCACACACACAGACCCCCACAGGGAATAACGGCAGCACTAAATGCAGCTGCACTGAAACCCTTCCAAGAACCAGGCTCTGGAGGCTGATGACAGGAACTCTCCCTCCTTCCCTGCCTTGTAAGCGGCTGGGCTGGGGCAGACTTGGGCTGGCTTCTCAGCAGCAGCACCAGGGAATTCATAGCCTCTGATCATGCACAGAGGCATTCTTGGGCCAAGGAATAATCCAGGCATGCAGGCCTCTGTGCTAAAAGATGCTCTCCCTCTTGGGTGGGTGGGTGGGTGGGTGGGTGCGTCATCCCTGCCTTGGGCTGAGGGCCCAGAGACCCTTCCCCCCCACTGTGGGGCCCTTGGTGCTCTGCTTGCAGACCCTCCGTTCCCAGGCTGCTCAGAGCACCAGGACCCCACAGCTGGACCTTGAGCCAGAGGTTACCTTCTATCTGTCCCCCTCCCCAATTACTAGGGCATCTGCCACTCCCCTTGACCCGCTCCTCCACCCTCCACCCCAGGGCTGCCTCCCCAGAGCCCACCTTGATCCTCTCCATTCCGGCCTCGATCCGCAGCTGCTCCACCAGCTTCCTGGCCTGGGCGATGTTGTTAGTGGCCGACATCTTCTGCCATGGAGAGGGGGGGGCGTCCACCAGCACCTGGATGCAGGGAGAGAAACACCAGAGAAGGGGACACTTGGCTCCTGACCCTGCTCTGCCCCTCTCCGGGGGGGGGGGGGGGGTGGCACCAGGCAGAATTGTCCCCTCCTCTTTGGAGACAGGCACCCCTGCAAAGCACTGCCAAGCTCAGGGTGGCAGCACTACAAGGTGCCCTGGGGAGGGGGGGTTTCGGCTGAAGGGGGGAGCTGCCTTACATCTTGACCTGCCTGTGTACCTGGGGAAAAGGCCCAAAGACCCCAGAGCAGCTTTTTAGGAGCTGAGGTGCCCTGTGCCCATAATCTCCCCCCCCATCCCGCTGTGGGTGCAAGCCCAGGATCATCTCGGCTTCTTCTGCAGCTGCATGAGGGCCGCACATCTTCACCTGCTGAGGAAACTCCTCAGGCAGAGGCAGTCTATCTCAAAAAACCAAATGGTGAATGGGATTGAGAGGTATTCTGAGGCATCTGGCTGGCCTTTCCCTGCAAAGCCGAGCTGCAATTGTCTGCAGGATCAGACCCCGCGGGGGGGGAGCGAACAGGCTCCTCGGCCGGAAAAGCCCTGAGGGGGGCTGCTTCGGGGGTCCCACTTGACCCCCGAGTTAAAAAGAAACAAGCAGCGGCCCAAGGCGGACGGACCAACTATCGGGCTCTCCCAGAGTTCCCGGCGGGGCCTCCCCGGCTGACACCCTCTTCCTCCCCGGGTTGCCCGCGCGAGGGTCTTCCGTCCCTTCTGGGCGGGGCTGCGAGGCGAAAAGGGGCTTCCCGAGCAAGGCAGCGAAGGCCCTGGCTCAGGGCCCGGAGAGGGAGCCCGAGGGGGCGAAGGGCAGAGAAAGGCGGGATCCCCTGAGAAGCCCCCCTCCAGCCACCCCTCCCAAGGCCGCAGGGTTCGAGAGGCCGCCGCCGTCGACCGCTCGCTTCCTTGCCTCGCCCGTTGGAGGGCAGAGAGGTCGGGGCGCCAGCTTCAGCCCTCCGGCCAGCCAATCGCCTTCTGGCCGGCAGGGGACCCGCGCCCGCCCGCCCGCCTTCCTCCTCCTCCTCCTCCTCCCCTATAAAGCGGGCCTAGGTGCGGCCCCTCCCGCGGAGAGCGTCGGCCGAGCGGAACGACGCCGGAGATGGCGGGTAGGAAGCCGCTGGCCGAGCGGGGGTCGCCCTCCCCGCCCGGCCCCAGGGGAGCTGGAGTCCGCTCCCCGCCTCCCTCCAGCAGGCTCTCTTTCTCGGCCTCCGCAGAGGCCTCGGGGGCAGCCCGCTTCTCCAAGGGCCGCTACCCGCCCACGCTGACCATGGTCACCGAGGCCGTCGGGGCGCTCAACGAGAGGAAGGGCTCTTCCACCGCCGCCATCAAGCGCTACATCCGCCACAACTACCCCGGCGTGGACCCCATCCGCCTCAAGTACTACCTGCGCAAAGCTCTGCTGAAGGGGCTGGAGAAGGGCTACCTGGTGCGCCCCCTCCACTCCTCCGCCCAGGGGGCCACCGGCAGGTTCAAGGTGAGGGAGCCCCCACTTCGCAGCCGAAGGGCTCTGTTCGCAGAGGGGGCTTGCCTGCCGCCTGCAGGGTCCCACAGAACGCCTCCCCTTGCCCAGCCTTGGGCTACTGAGTCTCCCCCTGAGGCCCACAAGGGGAGTTGGGGACAGGCTTGTTCTCTAGGGTGCCTGACGGCCATGGACCCCAAGGGGCTTTTCTGCCCAAGCCCCATGTGGCTCCGAGCCCTTCTCATAGCCCTCATCACCTGTGCCTGGATGCCCACCCACCCACTTGGCTTCCTGGGGGGACTAGAGGGAGCCTTCTCCCACACACCCCCCTTCCTGCTTGGCTAATGAGCAACGGGAAATGCCAACCTTGCCAGGCCCTTGCCTGGACCATCCATGTTGCCATGGCTGAGGGCATTTTGGTCCTGCAGGAGATGCCAGCCCCTCCTGCTTGGGCCTGGCAGAGTCTGGCCTGCGACCGCGAAGGCTTTGGAGGCCCCCTGAGTGCCCCCCCTTGGCATTCTCCCCCTTGCCCCCTGATTTTGCAGTTAGCAGCCGAAAAGCCCAAGAAGGGAAAGACAAAGAGGGCCCAGCCTGCCCAGGGGGAAGGCCCACACCCAAAACCGGAGAAGAAGAAGGCGGAGGGCAAGGCGAGGGCCGAGAACCCCAAAGGCAAAGGTAAGGGCTGGGGAGGGCGGGGGGTGGGTGGGGTCTCATGGTGTCACTGCCAGAAGCTGCACTGATGGGTCTGGCAAGAGGGCAGCCGAAGGACTTGGGGGGCCCGTTCTTTGCCCTGTGAGGGCCCGGCTGCAGCTTCTGCCTTGATGGAGGTCAGCCCAGTGGAGAAGGTGCTCATCCTGCTTCTCCCAGCAGATGCCGAGGGCAAGCAGAAAGCCGCCAACAAGAAAGCCAAGGCTGAATCCGACCCGGTAGGTCCTCCAGTGGGGGCCTTTATGCCTGCAGCCCCAAGCAGTGGGGGGAGCTCGGCCCTTCCCTCATCACCCAAGTCATCGGGAGGGAGGTTTGCCTCCCCCAAAGTCCCAAGGGTTGCAGCCCCCTCCCAGCTGTTCCAGTGGCCCGTTCTGGGGCTCTGACTCGGGACAGCGTCTCCCTTGCCCATCACAAAGGCCAAAGATCAAGATGGTGCCCACTGGGGGGGCTGTATCTTCCCCCAGTGAACCAAGAGATTCGGGGCTGCCCCCCAGAGTAATACAAGGCTGAGCACATCCGTCTCCCTGCAGGTCCTGGCTGCAGACCCCGTGAAGCGGAAGCCGAAGGAGAAAACGGCAGCCGAAGCAAAGCCTCCCAAGAAGCCGAGGCCCCCCAAGACCCTCCAAGTCAAAGTGGCAAAGGCCCCCTCCAAGGCCCCCCCCAGGGGAGAAACCAAGACAGCCACCAAGGGCAAAGCTCGCCCCAAGGCAGGAGCAGAAGAGAAGGCTGAGCCCCCCGTGGGTGAGCGAGTCAAGGCAGCAAAGGGGAGCCAAGCCAAGAGCCAGGCCGGGGGCCCCAAGGCCAGGGCCCCCAAAGCTGCAGCCCCCAAGGCCGGAAAGAAGGCAGCGGCCAAAGGCAAGGAGAAGGAAGCCGAGGGGGCAGTGGGTCCAGAGAATGCCTGACCTCCACGGTGGCCATTGTCAGCCTGCAGTGCGACGCAGCAGGGAACCCCAGCAGCACCCCCCCCCAATGGCTGGCAGCCTGTCATGGAAGGAGGCCGATGGGGGTCCCCCAGGTGGAAGGCTGGGCAGTTTTAACAGCATTTTAAGCCACCGGAGATGTTTTTCAATAAAGGTGTAATATTTGGCAAGATAGCAAACACCTGGGCTGTTCCTGATTCTTGGCTGCAGCAGAGAGAAGCTGGGCTGAAGGAGATTCGGCATTCCCAGCTCATGCCTGGAGGGAGGAGGAAACCCCCCCCCCAGCTCAGCAGGTAACCTGGCACCTGCTCAGCCACAGGTGGGCCATGCGCGCCACTCACTTCCAGCTGTTTGTTTTAGGAGCTGCAAGCTTCATTGCCTTAAATTATACTTTAGCGTAACCTTTTCACTAACACAATTCTTGAACGTAACTTTAGTTTCAAGAATGTTCTTGAAAACTTTGAGTCCTGAGAGTCTGCATCCAGTGTTGGTCACCACAATTATGAAAAAGATGTTGAGACTTTGGAAAGAGCGCAGAGAAGAGCAGCAAAGTTGATTAAGGGACCCGAGGCTAAAATGATGGAAGGGTTGCAGGAATCCGGTATGGCTAGTCTAGAGAAAAGGATTAGGGGCAGACATGATAGCAGCCTTCCAATATTTGAGGGGCTGCCACAAAGAAGGGGTCAAAGCGCCTGAAGGCAGGACAAGAAGCAATGGATGGAAACTAACCAAGGAGAGAAGCAACATAGAACTGAGGAGGAATTTCCTAACAGTGAGAACAAATCACCAGTGGAATGGCTTCCCTTCAGAGGTGGTGGGTGCTCCATCACTGGCGGTTTTTAAGAGGAGCTTGGACAATCATCTGTCCAGAATGGAATAGGCCAGGTGTCTGCAACCCGTGGCTCCAGAGCCTCTTTTGTCCCTCTCCTGCAGCTCCCTTTCGGGTGATCCCACCACTGGCTGGCCCCTTCCTTCCTGGCTCTGTACCACCTGCTGTGGTGCCCATCTCCACCCGGATGGCTGAGCCTGCCTTCCCTCCCGGAGCAGGTGTGGGTGGGCGCCTGCCCATCGATTTCTGCCTGCTTGCCGCCGTCTGGCCCCCCTCAGCTCGGGATGCACTGCGCTGCTGCGCCAACTGGCGGGGAACACATTGGTGCCGGCAGCCAGAGCCTTCCCAGGGCTGAGTGAGGAAACCGCACCGGGGCTCCCCGCAAGGCACAGCAGGTGCAGGAGCCCCTCGGCGGTGCCTCTGCCTCCTACCTGGGTATAGAGGTCGGCCAGCACCATCACGGCAGGGTAGGTGCGCTCCCTGCCTGCTCCACTCTCGCCAGCCGAGGGGCTCCTGCACATTTGCTTGCTGGCCACTTCTGAGGAGGGTGCTGTCCTTGGGCTGCCTGGGCCCCCATTGCGGGAAGAGAGAGAGAGAGGGAAGGGGGCGGGCTGTCTCCTCGACAGGATCTGGGTTGGAGTTGCCTTATTTTGCATGGCTCTCCAATGCTTGGCTTTGCCTGCCAGCCTCCACTCCCCCTTGACAGCCCAAGTGGTTGGATTCACATGACATGTGAAACTGGGCAGGAGAGCACAGATAGAGGGAGGGATAGATGAGAGAGAGAGAGAGAGAGAGAGAGAGAGAGAGAGAGAGAGAGAGAGAGAGAGAGAGAGAGAGAGAGAGAGAGAGAGACTCCCACAGAAAAGAAAACACAGGGAGCCACAAAACCTGGGTAGGTGTGGCTGGGGGGGTCATGTGACTGGGAGTGAGTGATGAATTGGCCACACCCACCCAGGTTTTGTGGCTCCCGTGTTTTCTGTGGGAAATGGGTCCAAATGGCTCCGAGTGTTTGAGGTTGCAGACCCCTGGTATTCCTGTTTGTGCAGGAGTTGGACTAGAAAACCTCCAAGGTCCCTTCCAACTCTCGTTATTTTTAGCCATAGATTCAAGCTCACATTTTGCTCCAGGAAGTGTAAATTTAGTCTTCAATGTTGTGAAATAAAACCACCCCAAGTTTCCCAAAGGTTTCTACAAGGGGCTTGCAACTGAGCGGCTGTACTGCCCAGATTTGGGGGACAGGCACCCTTCACCCTGCAGCCTTGCGGCTGGATGGATCTCTTGGCTTTGTCCAGAGTCGTGCTGAGCAGAGATCTGGGGTGGCTTCTTAGATCCTTTCACGGTCACAGGATCTGGTTGGGGCTGTGCTTGAAGCAGCCGAGCCCCACAGAAGGCACCCCCTCCCAACTCCCCTCCTGAGTGAGTAGGAGGCAGAAGGCAGCACCAGCGCCCATTTGACTTGGAATATCCAGGAGGGCTGGGGAAAAAATGGAAGGAACTTGGAACTTAAACTCTACACTGGCAGCCCTTGAATTACTTAAATGCAGCCATCCATCACGTCTCCTCTGCAGATCAAATGTACCAAGGCCGCCAACGCCTCCACCACGGTGTCTCCTCTGTCCACCCCACCCACCCATGTTTGCCAGGGTCCTTTCTACCACACAATGCTCTGAACTGGTTAAAGCCCCCCCCCCAGGGCCCAATGAAGACTAGAGACCCATAACCCTGGATATCTGCAGATGCTGTCCAGGACAGCCCTGGCATCTTTTGAAGCAGCCTGGCACCCCTGGCTCAGGTTCAGCTTCTGATTCACCCAGACCCCCCCCCATCCTCTCCGCCTCTTGTTCTAGCTTGCCCAGCTCCTCCTGAGCCTTCAGGCTGCCCTGCAGGTGATCGCTGCCCCTCCATCTTTGCCTTGGCCGCAGATCTGGCACAACAGAGGTCGTAAATGGAAGAGCCGCTCCCGGGAGCTCCTTGCGGGGGAAGAAGAGGCCAGGCAGCTGCTCCTTGCAACCTCCGGAGCTCCGGACTCCCTCCCAAGCCCTCCTGGGAAATGCCGCAACAGCCACCGGCGCTGCTTTCTCAGAACCCGGCCGACGCCAGCGAGCATTTCTAGCGTCTGCACGCACCGGGCCGGCTTCCAACTTGGCCCCTGGGCACGTGCGCGCCTGGCGAGGTCCCTGCGCAGACGGGGAGAGACGCAGAGCCGGCAGCTGCTCCCCCGCCGAGCCTTTCCCACGGCCACAGCGCCGGCAGCCGCTTCAGAGGCGCTCGGGCAGACCGTGGGACCCGATGCCCCCCCTCCCACCGGGCATTATGGCTGGCCTCCCGAGCCCCTCCCGCCTGCTCAGAGGCAGCCCGGGCAGCCCTCGCCGCCTCCGTCTGCGCAGACCCCCTGCTGCTGCTGCCTTCCCGGCTCCTTTCTTAATCGCTTCCGTTTGGCAAAGCAGCGCCCCCCCCCCCGTGCCTGCTGGGATGCCCTTCCAGGAGACGCTGCTCTGGCCTCTCCGAGGCTGGCCCGGGAACGGCGGGGGAGGGGGCGCAAAAGGACAGATTCCAAGCACCAAAGCTGGGGACAGCCAACACCCCCCCCCCCAGCAAGCTTCACTCTCCCAGCAGAATGAAGCTCTCTGGCCAGACACCCACACACACACCCGCGAAGGTGGAGCCACTGCCGAGAGCCACCAATCCAGAGCTGCCCACCGACTCCTCTCTTTGGGCTGCCTGCAGAAGCCCCCTGTTCCTGCCCTGCTCCGACCACCAGTGCTTTCTTCGGGGCACCCCCTGGTTCCTCAGCCGAACAAAATCGCCTGCAGCCTCCGGGGTCCCCTCAACGCAGGGCTGGCTGATTATCTCCACTAGCCGCCCCAATGGTGGGGTTCAAATTTTTTACTACCTGTTCTGTGGGCGTGGCTTGGTGGGCGTGGCAGGGGAAAGGATACTGCAAATCTCCATTTCCTCCCGATCAGCTGGGACTCGGGAGGCAGAGAATAGATGGGGGTGGGGCTAGTCAGAGGTGGTATTTACCGGTTCTCCGAACTACTCAAAAATTCCGCTACCAGTTCTCCAGAAATGGTCAGAACCTGCTGAAACCCACCTCTGATCCGCCCCCCCCAGCCCAGGTTGCTTCAAGAGCCCCGTCTCAGTTGCTTGCCGCCTGCTCCCCACTGGTTCCTTGGCAGATCTGGTGTCTCAGGTGCAGCGCCAGCCAAGTGCAGGGTGAGTGGGGAGGTCCAGCTGGGGGCCTGTGAAGATGGAGAGGGCAGGCCCTGAAAGCTTCCTGTGAAACCCCTGCGGTCAGGACAGGGGAGGGGGGCAGACTGCAAGAAGTAGAAGAGCTGGGAAGCGGGTCAACACCCCCAGCCCCGATCTACCCCCTTCCCAATCCATTCCCTGGCCTCCTTAGCAGCAGGACCAAGCCCCCCTGGAGGTCACCCTCAGACAAGGGGGAAGGCCGGAGAGGTGGCGGAGGCCTCTTGTGAGTGGGGGGGGGGGGCGAACGACAATGGTAGCCGATCTGGCAATGGAGTTCCCCAGATTGATGGTGCTGGGGGATTTTAATTTGCCATCATCTGGCGAATCCTCGGATGCAGTCCAGGAGTTCATGGCTTCCATGACAACCATGGACTTAACCCAAGTAGTTCAGGGTCCGACTCACAGGGGGGGGGGTCACACACTCGACCTAGTGTTTCTCTCGGGACAGTGGAGAGATGATCTGGAATTAAGGAGTTTAGCCATCTCTCCCTTGTCATGGTCAGATCATTTCCTACTGAGGCTTGACTTTGCGACTCCCCTCCTCCACCGCAGGGAGGCAGGACCGATTAAGTGGTTCCGCCCCAGGCGCCTAATGGACCCGGAAGGGTTTCAGAAGGAGCTTGGGGAGATACCTGAATCCCTCGTACACAATCCGTCTGTAGCCCTGGTAGACGCCTGGAATCAGCCGACATCCAGGGCATTGGATAGGATTGCGCCTGTTCGGCCTCTCTGGGGCAGTGGATCTCAGAGAGCTCCTTGCTTTACCGAGGAACTCCGGGAGATGAAACGCCAGAAGAGACGCCTAGAGCGACACTGGAGGGCCAGTAAATCCGAGTCTGATCGAACACTTTTAAGATCCTTTATTAGGACTTATTTAGTGGCGATACGGGCGGCAAAACGATCTTATTTTTCCGCTCTTATTGCGTCCGCTGATTCTCGCCTGGCCGCTCTGTTTAGGGTGACTCGCTCCCTCCTTCATGTGGAGGGAGCGGAAGAGCCCTTGCAGGGAGAGCTGAGGAATTTGTTCAGTTTCTGGCGGATAAAGTCGCTCAGATTCAGGTAGACCTGGACTCCAATTGGGCAAAGGAAGCCGAGGTGACAGGGACAGGTCTTAGTCCCATTTTGTGGGACAAGTTTGAACTCGCGACTCCTGAGGAAGTGGACAAGGCCATAGGAGTGATGAGCTCCTCCACTTGTTTATTGGACCCGTGTCACTCCTGGCTGGTTTCTTCCAGCAGGGAGGGGAACCGAGTTTGGATTCAGGTGATAGTCAACGCCTCCTTGAGGGAGGGCTGCGTTCCGCTACCACTTAAGGTGGCGGTTGTAAGGCCTCTCCTCAAGAAGCCGTCCCTGGATCCAACAGTTTTGAAAAACTTTTGTCCTGTCTCCAACCTACCCTTTATAGGGAAGGTTGTGGAGAAAGTGGTGGCGCTCCAACTCCTACGGCTCTTGGATGACACGGATTATCTGGATCCTTTTCAGTCAGGTTTCAGGCCCGGCTACAGTACGGAGACTGCCTTGGTCACACTGGTGGATGATCTCTGGCGAGCCCGAGATGGGGGTTATTCCTCCATCTTGGTGCTACTTGACCTCTCAGCGGCTTTCAATACCATTGACCATGGTATCCTTCTGCACCGATTAAGGGAGGTGGGAGTGGGAGGCACCGTTTTGCGGTGGTTCTCCTCCTACCTCTCTGATCGGGAGCAGTCGGTGTTGGCGGGAGGAGAGAGGTTGACGCCCAGGCCCCTAGTCTGTGGGGTGCCTCAGGGCTCGATCCTCTCCCCCCTCATATTTAACATTTACATGAAACCACTGGGTGAGATCATCCGACGACACGGGGTGAGGTATCAGCAGTAAGCTGATGATACCCAGCTTTACATCTCCACCCCGCGTCAATTCAGTGAGGCAGTCGAGGTGATGTGCCTGGAAGACTGATGGATCTGGATGGAAGTCAACAGGCTCAAACTCAACCTGGACAAGACCGAGTGGATGTGGATACTTCCTCCTAAGGACTTTGTCGATTGTCCCATCTTGGTTCTGGGGGGGGGGAAATTAACCTCCTTGGAACGGGTTCACAATTTGGGTGTCCTCCTAGATCCACAGCTTAAATTGGATCAACATCTGACAGCTGTGGCTAGTGGGACCTTTCAACAGGTCCGTCTTGTGCACCAATTGCGGCCCTACTTGGATCTTGCGCTCTACATGGGGCTACCCTTGAAGAGTATCCGGAGACTTCAGTTGGTGCAAAATGCGGCTGCGCGTGCTGTGGTGGGTGTGCCGAGGTACACCCACGTGACACCGATTTTCCGCCAGCTGCATTGGTTGCCCATCGGTCTCCGGGTCCAATTCAAGGTGTTGATCACCATCTTTAAAGCCCTTCATGGCTTAGGACCAGGATATCTCCGGGACCGCATTCTGCCGCATACTTCCCTCCGACCGGTTAGGGCCCACAGAGTTGGCCTCCTCCGGGTCCCGTCGGCCAAGCAATGCCGGCTGGCGGGCCCCAGGGGGAGGGCCTTCTCTGTGGCTGGCCCCGTGCTCTGGAACCAACTCCCCCCAGAGACCCGAACCATCCCCACTCTGCTGGCCTTCCGAAAGGCCGTTAAGACATGGCTCTTCCTGCAGGTGGGGGGGACAGCTTAACCACTTGAGCTTACCCCCCAAGTATGTATGTGGTTGAATGGATGGATGTTGTTGTTGCTTTTATACTGCCTTTTTAAATTTTGTACCGTTTTTTTTAAATTGTTGAAATTTTGTTCATTCTTGTATCTCTTATGTTGTACGCCGCCCTGAGTCCTTCGGGAGTTGGGCGGCATATAAGAATAACAAAATAAATAAATAAATAATAAATCAAAAGGCATTTCTCACGGTCACTCATGCCCTTGTCACCTCACAGCTTGACTATTGCAATGCGCTCTACATAGGGCTACCTTTGAAGAGTGTTCGGAATCTGCAGTTGGTCCAAAATGCAGCGGCGCGTGCTGTGGTGGGTGTGCCTAGGTACACCCACACTACTCCCATCTTACGCGACTTGCATTGGTTGCCCATTGGTCTCCGGACGCAATTCAAAGTGTTGGTGATTACCTTTAAAGCCCTATATGGTGCAGGGCCACAGTATCTACGGGACCATCTACTACAGGGGTGGCCAAACTATGGTTCTTTGAGGACCTGTGGACTTCAACTCCCAGAATTCCTGAGCCAGCCATGCATGCATGGCTAGCTCAGGAATTCTGGGAGTTGAAGTCCACAGGTCCTCAGAGAACCATAGTTTGGCCACCCCTGATCTACTACCACGTCTCCCTGTGACTGGTTAGATCGCACAGAGTAGGCCTGCTCCAGGTCCCGTCGGCTAGACAATGTCGACTGGCAGGACCTCGATCAAGGGCCTTCTCTGTGGCGGCCCCCACGTTATAGAATCAACTCCCCCCCAAGATCCGGATGGCCCCTACCCTACTGATCTTCAGAAAAGCCCTTAAGACCTGGCTGTTTCGGCAAGCCTCAGCCCAATGAATGTATTGTTGGGTGGGCCCATGAGTGACTGTGGATGGATGATTGGTTGTTTCTTATTGATTGGTTGTTTCTTATTGATAATGTTTTAATTTTACTGTTTTAACCTTTTATCTGATTTTATTGTTTCTTTTGTATTGCTGTTAGCCGCTCTGAGTCCTTATCGGATTGAGCGGCCCATAAAAGCAATAAATAAATAAATAAATAAATAAATGGGAAAAAGTGCTGTTGTGGGACATGATTCTGCACATGGCCTGAGGCCCCTGCCCACAGCTCCCCAAACCGAGACTTTGATGCCCCAGGCCCTTCATGGCTGAGCCCCCTGACTCTGCCAGGCTGGCTCAAAGTGGGTCCTGACCAATGTTCCCTGTAATAACAGAAAATGGCGTGCGGCACTTAGAAACTGTTGTGTGGCGTTCTCTTTTGATCTGCGCGGCCGCGCAGGCACGCAGCCTCTGCCATTAGAAACTTCCGCGCGGAAGTTATAAACTTCTGCGCGGCGTTCTCTCATTATATGCTCGGCCACGCACCTTAGAGGGAACAGTGTTCCTGACCCTTGCCCCATGGACAGCCTAGGAGAAGGGAAGGCCGGAGTCACCTCCAGGCACTGGCACAAACCCAGTGAATGGTTAGCCTGTTGGGCAAAGGAGGGCCAGGTGGTCTCAAGCTACGCAGCAGCCTGAAGTAGCGGGAAGGCAGATCCATGAGAAAGCGGGTGGGGGGGGACCCTGTGCCCACAGGGGTCTCACCTTGCTTGTGCCTAAGGGGAGGCCGGAGAGAAGGGGGGGCTGCATTGCCTTGACCAGACAGTCATTCCCCATTCTTGAGAACTCGAGGGAGGCCGTGGCTCCTTCTGCTGGCCATACAACAGCCCTTCGAGGCAGGACAGCCCAACTCCTGAGCTCAAGGTCCCAGAAGAGCAGCTTCCAATGGAAGTGAGGCTTGCGCAGAGGGGTCTCCTGCCCCAGCCCCACTGGCCCTTTGCTTGGCAATAGCACTTAGACTTCTATACCGCTTCATAGTGCTTTACAGCCCTCTCTAAGCGGTTTACAGAGTCAGCCTCTTGGCCTCCCAACAATCTGGATCCTCATTTTACCAACCTCGGAAGGATGGAAGGCTGAGTCAACCTTGAGCCTGGTGAGATTCGATCTGCCAAACTGCTGGAAGCCGGTGATCAGCAGAAGTAGCCAGCAGTACTGCACTCTAACCATTGCGCCACCATGGCTCTTGGTGCGGGGCAAGAGCTCCCCACCAAAGCAAAGGAGGCGTCCCGGTGACCAAGACCAACAGCGCCAGGTCAACCACGGGGAGGGGAGGGGGGGAGAAGGGGAGTAACTTCACCTTCCCCGCCAAACGGCAGTGCATTTTGCCGCCAAGGAACAATCAAGTCAAAACCTGAAGGATTAAACCCAGCTACTGTGGTGCCAGCTAATTTAATACCTAAATTAATCTATTTTTTAATAGCTGTTGGAAGACGTATCAGTGACTGATGCTGACTGAAAACATAAAAGAAACCCACCGAGATAGGCTAGGCAGCATTTTCTCATGAGGGGGCAGGGCTGCTCCCCCTTCCGGGCTAATTGCAGCCTTGGTGCGAAATTGCTGAACTGGGCGCCAGGAGCTGGCAGAGGCAGAAATGGGGTGCCTCCTCAGCTACTCTTTCCCAGGGTGGCCCCCACTTTTGGATTTGACTCCTCCACTTCCCCCCCCCACCCCAGAGGGGCTTCCCCAGCAGCAGGCTGAGGACCAACCAGCTCCCCCTTGCCTGGCTCTGTGGGTTGGGCTTCATAAGGGAGGGGGGGGAGAATTTGCCCAGGAATAAGAGAGTAATAGAAGGGACTAATAGAAGGGAGGGTCTTCTAGGCCTCCTCCAAGGACGAGGAGGAGGAGACCAAGTTGGTTCTCTCCCCCTCCCCCCCATTGCCCAACAGATTGTGCCAATCGTCCCCACGGCCTCTTGAGCAGCTTCTGATCTCCATCCGGAGCCCCAATTCCAGCCTCCACCCAGCTGCTGCTGTTGGCGCCCCCTTCCTTGAGCCCTTCAGGCCTGGTAATGCTGCGGGTTGCAGCTGCCCAGCCGGGTTGGGTGGCAGCTTCCCAGGGACGAGGCAGGCACCCGTGGCAGCAGGGCTCCTGTCTGTCCCATCGGGATCTGGCCCCAGGGAGGGAGGACCAGCTGGGAGCCCCGGGGGAGCCCCAGGCAAGCAGAGGCAGGAGAGGCAGGTGTGCCAGCCTCCTGGATGTTCTCACGGCTGATGGTGCCCTGCAGAAGGCTGAGGGGCAGCCGGAGGAAGGGGAAGCTGAGCAGGGCAGCTTCCTGCACGATCTCCATGTGGACTTCCTGCTTGGCACCACAGCAGTCAAATCCCCCCTGCCCCCCACCCCTGATGAGGCCTGAAGCCAATTTCACGGATTCCCCCATTGGCCGAGAGGGAGGCCGAGGGCATGGGCAGAGCCTGGGGGAATCCGGAGCTGACTTTGCTGCTCTCCAAGCGACCCAGATGAGCAGGTGGATGGAGGACGCTTCAGGGAAGCCAGCCACAGACAGCCGCTTTGCCTCCTGACCGTGTCCAGGACAGGAAGTGACCAGCAGCCAAGCTCAACTCCAGAGCCCGCAATGGCTCAGAAGGGCTCCTTGCCTGCCTGCCTGCCTGCCTGCCTGCTGGGTGCCAATGTTTGGGACTTCGGGTCATGTTCAAGAGCTTCCTCTGGATCTCTGCCAGGCGACCGACAGGCGGTGCCTGTAAAGGAGGGAGGTTCGCTGCTTCAACAGCCCCTCTCTGGGGAGGCCCACCTGCCGGATATCCCAATTGTCTTCCTTTTCCCCCAGGCACTTCTCTGCTTTCATGCCCCATTTCAGGTCACATGCCCCCTTGATGCTGCAGGGCAGGCTCTCTGCCTTTTCCCATGCCATTTATTTGCTGGCATTTTCACCCTAAGAGCCACACGGTGCTGCATACCAGAGAGTGGGAATGCCAGCCTGCCGTGTCTCTCTGGGCAAGAGAGTTCCCTGCCTCACCCGCTGTTCTCCCCGTGCAGCAGTAGAATGACCACGGCTGGTCTCATCTGCCCCTCCACCCCCCATGCAGAGAAGGCCGCTGTGAGAAGCTGCCGGCTTTGTCATGGAACTAGGGCACATGCCTTCGCCATCCCTGGGGAGCTTCTCCCAGGCGCCTGGGCAGCCCTGTGCAAGCAGCCTCATGCAGAGCGAAAGGTGGCACCACCCCAGGGCACCAAGGCTGACCCCTCGGCCCTGATCCCCTCCCCCGGCCTTCAGCTGAATAAACACGTTTGGCTTATCGAGACAAATCCGGATTCCGTCTTTTATTTTTCACCGAGTGACACCTGAGCACCTGCATAACACCAGCTTCGCCAAACCCTCCCAGGCCAAGGGAAGACCAGGGAGGCAGCCAGGCTCAAGGAGGTGACTGGCCACGGCACCTCTGGCTGACCAGCCCTGTGGCAAAGAGTCCCGCGTTCGAATGCAGCTTTGCTGGGCAAAGGATCAGGGGTGAAATCCAAAAATTTTCCCTACCGGTTCTGCGGGCGTGGCTTGGCGGGTGTGGCAGGGGAAGGATACTGCAAAATCCCCATTCCCACCCCACTCTGGGGCCAGCCAGAGGTGGTATTTGCTGGTTCTCCAAACTACTCAAAATTTGCGCTACCGGTTCTCCAGAACCTGTCAGAACCTGCTGAATTTAACCCCTGCAAAGGATCCAACACATCCAGGGAGAAGGGGGGCTTCCTGCCCCTTGGCCTTCCGCCCCCCCCCTTTGCCAGAATGAGAGGGCATCCTGGGGGTGCCCGGCAGCTGGCTCAGACAGCTAGGGTGGGGCAAAGGGTTGCCTTCCCTGCTCTGCCCCCTGACTGGGAAAGCCCAGGAGGGGAGAGGCCCAGGTGCCTCAGCCGTCCTCCCCCCCCCCACCCGACCAGTATCCTCTCCGGGAGAACAACACTTGGGGATATCCCCCCCCATCTGCCCACACCCCAGTCCCTGCCAGCAGAAGCAGCCTTGCTCCAGGCACAGATGGGGGGGGGTTAGCAAGGGAGGGGTGTGTTGTGAGGGAGAGAGGGGCCTGGCAGAGAGGTCGGCCTTCCATGCGGCTGGCTGTATTCCCAGGAACAGCAGCCCTGCCTGGGGGACGCCTGGCCCAGCTCCCGGGTGCGAGCGAGCCAGGCCGCCTCCCTTCTCAGGAAGAGCAGAGGCTGTACCTGCAGCACCTCTGCCTGCATGTGGAGGGGAACAGGGGGGGCACGAGGTTTCCAGTGACTGCCCAGCTTCTAAGTGTCATGCTGGAGGGCTTATCCTGGCAGCCCATGGGGAGGGGGCGCTCTGTCCGCTGAGAGGGAGAGGGCCCTTCAGTGGAAACACAGCTGAGCCCAGAAGGGGCTACCCTCCCACCCCACGCCCTGTCCGAGGGGCAGCTGAACAGAAAGCGGAGACACAGGGAGGGAGGGAGGGTGGATAGGGAAGGGAAGAAAGAAGGATGGGAGGGCTCCTCAGAAGCGGGGGAGGGGAGGGCACCCACTTTCTCTAGAGGGTGCCAAGCCCCTGCATGCCAGCAATCCTGTCTCTGCCCTGCATTTCCCCCCCCCCAAATGCTCATGTGCCTCCCCCTCCCCAGGCGGACGGGGACGACGACACTTAAGGATGTCTTTAATCTGCTCAGTAAATACAACCAGAAGCTGCCCAACTCTAAGGAATGCGGGGTGGGGGGGGGCTCTCCATGTTTGCCTCCAAAAGCAGCAGAGGAATGAGCAGGGCCATAAATCCCACCTCTGACGTCAGCAGAGCCAGAAGCACCTTTTAGGAAAAGAAGCCGAGGGACTGCAGACGGGATGACCCCCCCCCAAACGCCCCCCCCCTCCGTTCCCTGCGTCAGAAGCTGCCAACTGCGAGTGAAAGTCCACACGGCCTGTGGTGACACATTCGTTTATTTGGCTTATTTCCAGTCCTAACCATTTTATGACATTGTAATAGAAAGAAGGGTAACAAAATGTTTCCTAGATCTTTCTTTTCAACTCATTTCCCTGTTACTCTACTTATTCTTGTAAGAGGTGAGTTTCTCTTTGCTGGAGGGGGGGGGGGTCTGGAAGGGAGGGGGCAGGGCTTGGAGGGGATGCTGAGCAGCCATGGGCAGGAGTGGCCCCCAAAGCCCCTCGGCAAGGCTGCGGAGATGGCGGGGCGGGGCTGGACGCCGCTCATAAACAGTTGCAGGCTGTGGCCGAGTGGTCAGGAGGGCGGGTGCCTGCCTGCCCGCCCACGGCCCCACAGGCTGGGGGGCTCAGCTGCCTGGGATTGCTGCCTTTCAGTTTTCTCTCTCTCAGCTGCTCGGAGGGGGGGGGCTCGAGTTGGGAGCCCCCCCCTTCTGACAGACTCTCTGCTTGGGGGATAGTTCCCTACCACTTTCGTTTGGCGCAAGCACAGAGGCCGATGCTGAAGGAGAAAAATGAGAGACTTTCCGCCAGAGAAGTCATCAAAACGCTGCCCAAGGCTTCTGCCCCACGGCGGCTTCTCTCCAGCAGAGGCGGCTGGACGCTGTGCCAAGGGGGCAGGCGAGGCTGTGCCCAGCAACAGGACCGAGAGGTGAAGCGCAAAGCCTCCTGCGCTCTCCGTGTCCGGCAGCAGCTCTGCCCCTTTTTCCTAGTCAGCCACCTGTGCCGGGCAGGGGCTCGCTGGCCGTCTCTCTATTTGACAGACGGAGAGGGCTCTCCCCCCCCCCCCCGGGCAGTTAGCAATATTAAGAGGATCAAATCCAGAGCAGCAGAGAAATTCTAAAACAAGGATCAACAGTCATCCATCACACCCTCAGCCTGTGCCATCCCAAGGCAGGAAGCCGCTGTGTCAAGCAGCAGGCAGGGGCCTCCCTGGATCGCCAGGCCTGGCTTCTGTGCCGCAGCGGCATCCTGACACCCCCCCCCCCAGTCTGCCTGGTGAGAAAAAGGCACCTCCAGGGGACCCAGAAGCCGGAGGGACCCCTGAAAACCCAGCAGGGGCCAGTTTGTCTCCGGGGGGCGGGGGAGGAGCGCTTCTTATGGGGAATATTTCTCTATGGGGTGCTTGTTAACTTCACCCAATGCCCAGCCTGGCTCCTCCTGCCTGCCTAACCTGAGTCTCTGGGCTTCCACTCCAAATTCCTGACCATGAGCGCTTCTCTGGGTGCAGAAAACTTGGCCTGCAGCTTCCAGCCATGGCGCTACCCCCTTCCCATCACCCGGCAGGGCCCAGGCTCTGATCCCAGGAGGCCCAGGGGATCGGCCCTGGCTGTCTCCAGCCCCTGGTCTTCCCAGCAGCAGCAGCAGCATTGGTGCCCACCTGGGTCTCAGCAAGACAGGCCAGGCTCCAAGATCTCCAGACTGCCACTGTCGGCTGTCCAAGAGGCAGGGCAGCCGTCCAGGATGGCGGTTAAGGAGACCGTCGGAGGAAAGGACGTCCTGAAATAGCTGCTGGCCCAGTGAAGCTGCCACTGAACTCATCCAACCTCGGGCACAGCAGACGGAGGAAGCAGACCGGGCTGGGGGGGGGGAGGGAGGGAGGGAGGGGGCCTTTGGCCAGCCCCAGAGCCACAAGGCTGCCTAAGCCACAGAGAGGCCCTCGGCCCCACCCCCCCAGCCTGAAAGGCTCGGCTGCAGCCCTGCAACCATCAGGCTGGATCAGACGGTACTTTTTATTTATTTATTTATTTATTTATTTATTTATTTCTATTTGTAGGCCGCCCAACTCCCAGGGGACTCTGGACGGCTTACAACAAATAGATAAAAACAGCAATAGAAATAAGTTATTAAAACACAGTAAAAAATTTAAAAAGCAATATCACCCATACACTCATACTCATTCACTCATTTTGGGTTCCAAAGTGAGGCTCATGGCAACCGGCAGGCACAACGTGCCCCCCCCCCCCGCTTTGAGCCAGGAGCAATGAGGCCTGGGCAGAGAGGGGGGGGGGGCATCAGAGGGAGACTAAGGGGGGATTTCTGAGCTGTTTCCGGAGTTCAAGGCCTGCCGGCCACCCAAGAGCCACTGCTTCCCTCCAGGCTGTGCAGGTCAGGGAGGGAGAGAAGGGGGCTGCTGCCTCCAATGCCCAGCGCTGGAGCCTCAAAGCCAGGCAAGGCAGCCCCTCCCTCTGAGGCAGAGGGGAAGTCCCCATGACAGGTCCCCTCCTAGGTAAGAATGGCCTCACTCTGCCTGGCTGAGCTGCTGTGCAAACAGGGGTGACCACCCTCCCCCATAACAGCACCAATCCCAGAGGGCCAGCCTCGTCTGGGCAAATTGCTGCCTTCACCCCCTGGCCTCAGCCGCTGTGGGAGGGCAGCAGGGATCCTGCAAGGGCCGAGGACAAGAGGACGGCCTGGGGGCCCCCTGCTAGGCTGCTTAAGCCTCCTGGCCCTGGCCAGCTGGCAGGGGAGAATGGAGCCATCCCCTGGGCTGGCAAACAGGGAAAACACTCTGGGATGGGCCGTGCCAGTACCCATCCAGGAAGGAGTGTTTGCAGTGCCAGGCCCTCCACACCAGCCCCTTCCCAAGGATGTGTTTGGGGAGGAACCTGGAAAGCCCCTCCCCCCAGAGCAGCCCCCCAGAGCAGCAGGAGGAACCATCTCTGCCAAGCAGTCTAGACTGGGGTCAGGGACCAATTCCAGGCCGCCCAGTGGACACAAGGCGCTGCTGCCCGCTTGTGCCCAAAAGCTCCTCCGCTGGCAGCAGAGGAAGGAGGGTGGCACTTATCACTTTCCCCTCCTTTTGGACCCACAGATGGCCGCTTTGCCCCTGCTGACTCACTCCTGCATCCAGGCCCCGGGGGGGGGGCTGGCGGGGGCTGTGTTCAAGCACCAATGTCTCACTTGAAGCCCCTGCCCTACTTTCAGAACAGGGGTGGTTGCTGATTTCCTTCTGCAGGGGGGCAGGGAGGGGCGAAGGCTCCCTCCCCCCTCCCCAGAAGCAACAGGGTGGATTTGCACAAGGGGGGGCTGAGGCCCACTTGCCCGTCCGGGTCCCTCCGAGGCTCTTCCACGCTTGGTGGCCTGGGGACCTTCTTCCCGCCAGAGGCTGCTTCTCCCTCCCAAAGCAGAACCGCTCGGCCTGCCTGAGTCACTTTTTCCAGCTTCCTCAAAATCTAGCTGTGCTCATGGAAACTTCCCCCCCCCCCACACACCCCAATTCAGAGAAAAGGGGGGGGGGCTTTCCTGGGTATCTTATACGAAGGTTTCTGTCACAATGCTGAGCTCTCAAGCACCCTTGGATGAACATGATGCCCGGGGGGGGGGGCTTAATGTGAGAATGCTGGGGCGGGGCTGCCTCTCCTGCACAGCCGGCTGAAGGAAAGTGGGCCCCATCGCCTTCCTCTGCCCAGGAAACGGTCTGTGCCCAGACAGGCCCTGGCATCCATCCAATCGGGGTGGCATGGGGGGCATCTACCGAGAAAAAGGGGGCATTTAAAGGCTAGCCCAGAGACAGCTACAATCATCCCCCACACAGCTTTATGCCTAACACAGACCAAGATCAAACTGGGTTCAGCAAATCTGGCCACGGATCTCAGCAGGACGCAGGACGGCCCAGGGAGGCCCCCTCCTTGACCAGGGGGGATCTAAGTGAGTGGCGGGGGGGGGGAAGGGGGAGATCCTCTCTGGGGGGTTCTGAGTAAGGAGGGATTCCCAGAGCACCCAAGAAGGGTCCTGCCTAGGGGCAGCCATGGACCTCTCCAGCTGCAGGACCCTCTGGGCCTTGGGAGGAGGGGCTCCTGGCTATGGAGCTCTGCCCCCACCCAGCCAAAAGGGACTCCATTGATGGGGCGATTAGACAGAGCCACAGATGGCAACCATGGCTGCCTTGGAACCCAACCGTTTCTGCAAGACAGAAGCTCTCTTTCTCTTTCTTCCTCTTGGTCCCGAGATCGGTCCGGGGGATCTTCCTTGACCAGAGTTGGGTGTGGGGATCACCTTCCACTTTCCCCCAGGCAAACCTGTGTTTCCTCGAAAGGCTCACTGGGTGCCAATGAGGCTGCAAGACACACAGTGCCCACCGCAACCGAGGCTGGCAGAAACCCGCTTCCTGAGCCAACCTTCTGGGGAGCTGGCCGTTGGGACCCCCCCCTTATGCAAGGAAGGCTGCAGCCGGCAGCTGAGGACAGCCACAGGCACCTCTGAGCCAAGCCGGGAGGGAGAGGCCCTGTGCCAAGCGCCAGGCAGCTCACCCTTTCATTGCTGCTTGGGGACAGGGTGTACGGTACATGGTAAGTGGAGAGCTGGCATTTTCACGGGGGGGGGGAGGAAGAGGAGGAGGACCCAGCCATGACTTGACAGCCCAAGCAGCCCCCTGGCACAGCTCAGAGCCCCTGGCACAGCATCCCCTCCATCTGGCACCTGGCGGAGAGGCCCTGCAGAATGCCAGGCAGAAGGGGCAACTTTCCTGGTGGCATCTCCAGAGCAGAGAAAGGTTCAGATCCTCACCTCTGTTGCCCGCGGTCTCCCTCTGGGCCCAGCAACCCTAAAAGGTCTCCAGGGGCAGACAGTTCCCCGAGACCACCCCAATCCCCACAGGTCCTCTCCCCTTTGGCCCCCTCAGCTCCCATCTGTCCTCGGGTGCACAATGAGGGGCCGGTTTTCCTCCTGCTGTGGCCCTGAACCCCCCCCCCCGCCCCCAGGCCCCCCGGTCCGTCCGCAGAGGGGCACGAGGGGGTTTCCCTGGCAGATGGGAAAGGGAGCAGCTGCCCTGGGTGGGGAGAAAAAGCTCACAGCAGGACCAACCAACCGGCCGTTTTCCGAGTCAGATGCAAAAACTCGACTCGCCCGCTGCCGAGTGCCCACCGCCTGGGCACAGCGTTCTGGACGAGCAGAGAGAGAAACCGTTTGCCCTCCGACCGGCTTTTCATGCCTGGGAACAACCGAGGCCAATCAACACACCTTCTGAAGGTCACAGGGACGACTCTTGTTGCTGCTGCTGCGCACAAACATCCAGAAGCAGCTCTTTCCAGGTGCCCCACAGGTGCAATCGCCCCCCCCCACCCCCGCATACGGCAGCTGAGCAGAGCGCCTCTCTGGCCAGGAGCTGCAGGACCAGGCACTGCACAAGGTCATCCACTGCCCAGCTCCTTCTGAAGGACTCGGTCAGGGCTGCCAGGAGCGGCCCAGCCTTTCGCTGGCCTTAAGTCCCCAACTGGTCAGCAGCTCCTGGAAGGGGCAGAGGTCCGGCTTGCCATGCGTGCCGTGTGTCAAGCCCGGAAGTCCAACCAGCGGAGACCCAGGGCACCTGCCTGGCTAAGACATGGCAGTGCCTCCCCCTCTTCCTCTGGCCAGCCAGGAAAGGACCGCTGGCCCCTCCTGCCGGGCAGGGGCTTCCCACCCAGGACACAAGGGCCTGCTGGGGGCATCATGGCTTGTGGGGACATGCTTCTCCTGGAATCGGCCTGTGCCACACCTCAGGGAAAGGGGGTTCACATCTCTTGTCCCCTGCCCAGGATAGACTGCCTCTAAAGATGGAGGTTCCATTTCCTGCATTCTGGAGGGCATCTCCTGGCCGACTGAAATCATCTCCTAGTCAGATATCTCCTCCCCTCCTGCTTCACCCACACACCCTTCAACAGGCAGGACCCCCCTCCACTCCTGGCCTCCCTTGCCCCCCCCCCAATTTCCACGGGGTCTTTGCAAGCCGAGCTCTCCGACCGAGGCCCCCAGCTGCACCTCACGTGCATTGGAAGTGCCCCTGCAGGGCATTTGTGACCGGGCTGGACTGCTGCTGGGATCTACCTATGGACTTTTCCCTGGAAATTCCCAGTTCTGGGCTGGGAGAAGGGAAAACTGGGGTGGGGTGGGGTGGGGGAGAACAGCCACCTGGCTGGAGAGGCACAGCAGAGAAATTAAGCTACAGATCAGGCAAGCAAGGCCTCTCCTGTCTAGGCCAGTGATCCCCCCATGCTTCCCCCCCCCCAGATGGAGGGATGCGACACAGCTGCAGGACCCCCCCAAGCCAACTAGTTTGGCCAGGCCAGATTCAAGGGAGGGGGACACCAGCCTGCTGGCACCAAGGAAATCTGGCACCCCCTTGCTTCCCCCCCCCCCCAGATATTGGGAAAGCCCTGCAGAGGAAAGGGGAGGAGCCGGGAGGCGCTGCCAGAACCACCTTTTCCGGGAGTGCTGGCCTACAATTACCATCATCCACAGCCTTTGCAAGGGAGAAGCACAACACTGGGCAGGTCCACTCTGGGAAATGAGCCCCTGGCCAGATCTCACCACTCAAATTCAGCTGACTGATTCTGCCCCCCCCTCCCTTTTTTGTGTGTGCAAAACACTCACACCATAATTAGGCTTCTCCCCCTTCTCCGTCTGGGGCGGCTCTTCCCAAAAGGAAGGAGAGAAAACTCTCTGCAGCCGTGACATCCCAACTTAGCCCACATTTCTTTTATCTTTAACTGCGGCTTCACTGTCAAACAGATGCAGCAGCACTGAGGACCTCCCACCCACCCAGAGATGCCCACCTGCAGCTGAGTGACAGCAGGAGGGCAAGGCGTGGGAGCCGGCTAAGGCAGGTGGTGGCCGGGGGGGGCGAAGCGAATGGGGGCCCCTCTTGCTCAAAGGACCCTGCCAGGCACAAGGGGCTCAGCCCGCAACTTGCCCTGAACAAGGTCATGCCAACCCCAGCACGGTCCCTGTCATGTGCCCATGCCACCGTTTCCACCCCAGGTGGGAAAAGCAGCCAGGCTGGAGAGGGCTGGGCGAGGGGATCAAGCAGGCAGGAGAGACCCCCAGACCCCTTGCTTAGAGGGCTTCTGATCACACCCACCCCCCTCCCTGGGCAGAGGCCGAAGGGCAGAGCAAGCCCTCCCAGAGGCTGGCAGCTGACGGCCTGTGCCAGGCTTGGATTTCAGGGTCCTGGGGGGATGTTTCCCCTTCTGAGAGGCCAAGCAATTCACACAGTGGCCCGTGCTGCCCCCCCCCCTTCAACCCTCCTGGCCCAAAACAAGGCCAGCGATCTTCTGGGGAACCAGCTACATGTCCCCATCTCGGCCCAGGCGAGAGACCCAGCGGTGCTGGCATCCCAAAGGGCCTCGCTTGCTACCCTGAGATGTCACAATTTGTGGCTGGGGGGAGCACCAGAACACTATTTTTTTCAGGGGGGGGATCCCAGGCAGCAGCAGCAGCAATTTCCAAGCCCGGGGGACTAAGGGGGCAGGAGCCGTGCAAGGCCCACCGTCCACAGGGTCTCCCTGCTGAGCTGCCCAGGGGCATGTGGGGCGAGGGGGGGGGGCAGGAGGCCGGCAGAAAGAAGCAGCCCATGCAGCACACTCTTGTGCCAGGCAGCTCTGCCAGG